>JAWZYV010013884.1:0-152618 GCA_038373885.1 Cheiracanthium punctorium
TGAAAAAGCTTATTCGACCTAAACACCTCTACACCGTACATCAAAGCAAAGCTTTACTCTCAAGCAATGTAATTAGGTTTAGTTTCGGCTAAAATTTAAAAAAAGCTCATTTTACCTATGCAAAATGAATAATAAAACAAAATGTTACCCTTTAGGATTTTTTTTTTGGGGGGGGGGGGGGAGGGGGATGGGTTCGGGAGAGCAGCACTGTTTGAATGAATATGTAATGTAAAATTCTACCTGAATCAAAATTTATTTAAATATACCTCGACTTGTTAAATTGCTGATTAGTGGATTCAGAAATGCTTGAAGGAGGAGAGGAGAAAAGTAAAACAAAGAATTTTTCCACTGCTTGTTCATCCACCCCCCCTCCCAATTCATTTTCCATCTTGAATCCAGGTTTATTCTGTTTGTTTTCATCACTGAAAAGATGCTATGAAGAGGGCTCACCTTCTGTGACCAGTGTTGCTTTCCAGCTTGAGTCTTACGATACAATAGCATTGAATATAGTGTACAGCTGCGGGAAAAAAAGTCCCACTTGTACTTTTTTCGGCCGTCGTTCGTCATACAGCAAAGTTACAGATACCAATCGTTCACGATTGACGTACACTTTAATTTGCTATGCTTAAAAATTGCATAAGGGACCATCTACATATTAAAATTCGCACCAACTTCTTTTTTTCCAAAAGCAACCTCTAGATTTCACTTCATATTTCAAAAATTTAGCTCATTTTAACCCTGGATACCAATTTTCAATAAATTTGAACTGAAAATGGGTGAGTTATGAGCACCCAAAATCCCCCTCCCCCAATGTTAAAATATTTTTTCATAATTTAATTCATATCTCATATAATATTGATACGACCCAAACATAATTCACTATTATGATTTTTAATAAAATATTAATATGAATTATGAATTTTTAAATTAATATTCAAAAAAATTATGAATAGCGACCTAGCCAAATTTCGATGGAAATAGATGCAAGTAATATTACATGGCTGTGCAAAATTTCAAATTTTTACGTTCAGTAGTTTAATTTATATTAAATAAAATGTGTTTTTTTCATGAGTTAAGGGACCATATATAAATTTATTAAGTAACAATTTTTTGAAAACTGCTTAAAATAAGCGTAAATTAGATTTCTTTTGTGCAAAAACACAGTAAAAGATAGCGGTATTAAAAAAAAAAAAATTGAAGCAAATAAATTAGAGGTTTTTGCAGTTTGATGGTGATTCTGTAAAGCGTCTATTGTTGCGTCCGCTACCATATCCCCCAAATAAAATATTTTCCAGGTATAGAATTAGATGCAGTAGATGTATATGTCTTCTAATACAACATGCTATTTCTGAAAAACTAACATCCTCAACATTCCAGGCATGAATTTGAACGTTTTAATATTGGAAACATTAGGTCTTTGGACTTCCCCGTATTTTATCAAACATTCAAAAAACATTCAAAACCACGTTTTTCTGTCTAAATTTTCATCTGACAATAAATTAAAATACCCCCAAAGGTCTTATATTGCACATTGCAGACGATAATATTAAATGAAGAAAGTGAAATAACAAACACAGGGATAATATTGGCTCAGGAAAAAAGTAATTGCGTTTTTTACATACATGAAATTAAAGAAAATAAATTTTCAATCATGAAACCATTCATCTAGTTCGACCGTAGCTGGGTAACATTCGTGCTTGCAGTCAGAAGAGCAGAGAACAGCCTCTCACTCCTGCCAACATTTCACCAGTCTAAGAGAACCATCCAGGGAAATACTCAATAACAATCTCAAAATTAGAAAGATTTTCAAAATCGTGAGCAGTCGTTTTGCATTTTCCCTTTAAAACAAGTGTACGAACCAAGGAAGTTGTGAATTCACGGGTCATTTGGACCTCTGACTAAACATTCTACTTTCTACCCTTGATATTCTCAGTACAAAAAACTTTAAGAGAGATGGTAACAATATTTTCCTTGAAAATAATATTTATTTCTTTTAACTTTCGCGAGCGAAACGAATGAAAGGTAAAAAGTTCGGAACCTACAAATAGCGCTTTTCAATTTGCAGAAAGTCCCTTAAAAACGCGCAAAAAATAATTCGCAATATCTCCGGAAATTATCGTAGAATATTAGTGAAAATTAATATTTAGGGTAATTTGAAGGTTTTCTTTCGTTTAATAAAGTCAAAATACAGTGTTGCCATTGAGAAAAACGAAGTTGATGCAGAATTAAATATGAAGATGGCCCCTTATGCAAATTAAATTAAAAGGAAATTAAAGTATGCGTTATTTGCTAACGAATGGTATATATAACTTTGCGGTACGACGAACGATGGGGAAATAAAGAGCAAGTGGGACTTTTTTTTTCCGCAGCTGTACATAGTATTATAATTGTTTTACACTAGTAACCAAAAATGTTATAATACTTTACGCTGTATGAAGAGTTGTTATTTAAAGTTTATTTAGAGTCATCCACCCACATCAAACAAAATTTAATTTATACAATATCATTTAAATGAATTATGTTAAGAATGACAAATTAAAGCCCTTCATCAAAAATAGTGTAGTGTATGTAACATTTTTATTTCTTCTACTGGAGCACTCAAAAGAATTCCAATACATTGCACTGTATATCGGTTTAGAGACATTAATTCATTTTAAGCAAAGTATAATAAAGGTATAAGTGCTTGTAACTGTTTACGATTCATTTGAGGATAACAAAGTTCTTTTACAGGGTCTTTAAAAATTGTATTAGCACTGATATACAGCTTTTTCTTTAGATTATCACAAAAATGTCACCACCAAGTTTGACAAGAATATATAAAATAAATTTTTTACTTCTTCATTCAACTTTGAAGTCTAAATAATTAAAGAATAAATTATACTTAAAAAACCTAAAGGAACACACTTTTACACCACTTTAAAGGTATCATTTACTTTTTAGTTCAAAGATAAAGATTTTGTCCAATAGTAATATGGCATTGTACAACTCGGTACAGCTTAACGTTTGGAATTAAGCTTAAAATTAGAATAAAATGATTGACTAAAAAAATTTAACTTTATGTTTAAAAAAGCACGGAGTGCTTTTAATTTACATTTTCTTAGTCTTTACAAGCAGTTCACAAATAAAAATCTGATATGAAGCACCCCTCACATTTTTTAACATTAAGCTGATTTTTTTAGTCAATCACTGTATTCTTATTTTAATCTTAATTCAAAATATTAAGTTCTACTTAGTTGTGCAATGTCATATTGCTATTAAACAAAATATTTATACTTAAAGATCATTTTTTACTTTAGTTCTTATTGCTATAAAACATATTTCCTTTTTTTTTTCCCCCAAGTATAATTTATTTGCTTTTCCTATATCATAACAGTTTTTTAAAGATATGTTGATTGACTTGTTTGTGTGCTTTGTAATTTATTTAAATCATGGGTGAGAGATTTCAGTGTTTTTTCTCCCTCCTGTATACAGAAATTGCATATTTGTAGAAATAAAAATAACTATCTTTTATTGTAAGATCATGCTTAGAAAACAGTTATTTTGCCAGAAATTTCTGTGGAACATAAAAATTAAAATAAAAATGGTCACAAATAAATAACCCTTTTGTGCCTAGCTTCTCTTTTTAAAAACACTCAATTTTTAGTATTTTTGATGTCAGTGTTATTTAATTATCCTACCCATAATTCATTGTTAAATCTAAATTCTACAAATTATTTTGAGATTACCAAGAGAGATGTAAAGGTTTTACTTTAATCAGTGAAGAATTTAACTTTTCCTGCAGGCACCAGCAAAAATTGGAGAATGCGGTGAAAACAGTCTGGGGACCCAAATGGGTTACAAAATAGTTCAGTGTCGTTGTGGGACTTTGGTTATTTTTTATCGCTGAAACCAGAATTTTATCGAAAAACTATTTAAAAATGGCTGAACAATAGTCTTTCCTCACTAACAAAACTAATATTTCAACTGGTTAGGTGAAATATTGTGAATTGTGGTTATTGAAATTTGAGCTTTTTTAAATGCAAAAAATTCATTGACCTATGAATTATGGTTACAATGCAATGTTGTTTGTCATAACAAAATTATACAAGAAAGCCCCACCCCCACCTCTAAAAATAAATAAAAATTTTAAACTTCAATCTGATAAATGTTAAAGTATAAAATATTCAAGTATAAATCAAAGTATAAACTTTGATAAGCAACTAAAACTTAAAACTTTTAACCTTTAGCTTTAGTCCGGTTGTTTGTTGTTAGACCAGCTATAATCTTTTGATTGACATGACACTTTTTTGAACAAAAACAATTTTATTAACATTAACTAAAACGTAAAACCATAACTATAACAAAAGAAAAGGGTTACATAACAAGGTAAGAAAGAGCAGCAGCTGCCATGCCGGTGTTTCACCTTATATACTGCAGTTCGTCGTTGAAGTGCATTTACATATTGTCAGGTAACCGAAAACGGCAGAAACCATTGAGTTTCGGATACAGGCTGCGTTGGCTTCCCGAGTGTTGATAAACCGAATAACCGCAAGTCTGCTTAGCGTTCGTAAACTGAATAACCGTGATCGGCCTCTTCAGGATTCTTAAACTGAGGCGGACGCCTCAAACCCATTTGTGCCTGGATATTTTTGCGACTTTCTTCGATTTTTACTGATAACTGAAATAATAGATAAATTTCTGATGTCAACTTCTTGAACAAGGGATGATTTCTTTATCGTTGAGGATTAATACTCTTGAATAAAGGCTAGGAAAAATAAATAATGTTTTCGACTAATTGTGAAAATGCCGTCCCCAAAAAGGGACACTAGGCATGAATGGGTTAATAATTGTAGTGTAACAAAATATTGGCTAGTATAAACAGTGTATATTTTAGCCATTTTAAATGTTTTAAAAGGTATCTCATTGAAACAACACTATTTAAAATATTATTAAGTAGGTCAAAATCCACCCCTCCTCCCTCTGCAAAAAAAAAAAAAAATAAATAAATAAATAAAATAAAATAAAATAAAATAAAATAAATAATAATAATAATAATAATAATAATAATTAAAAAAATGTGAAAAGTAAATATTAGTATAATTTTTACCAGTATTGTCTTATGTCAATTATTATTAGTTCTAATTAAGTAGCCTATTATGAAAAAAAGCGTTTTAAGCTGATTAAAATTTAATCATTGTCATTTAGATGAATTTTAGGTATGAAAATATGATGATGGAATGATCAATAAATCCAAGTGTCCAATGCAAGAAACTTCTCCTTCAAAAAACGTAGCCGTTAAAACCAGCAGAATTTTATTTACAGTTTTCCTCCAATGTTCATATATATATATATATATATGCTTGCACCTTGATATACATCTAAACAATTCTTGTGAAAGAGAGGGGGGGGGACAGTATGGAAATATGTTTTTAGCATATATATATATATATATATATATATATATATATATATATATATATGCTTGCACCTTGATATACATCTAAACAATTCTTGTGAAAGAGAGGGGGGGGGCAGTATGGAAATATGTTTTTTTATAATTATTATTAAAGATTTCTCCCCTTCTTCCAGCAGAAAAAATATTTCTCTTTCGCAAATTTTATCATTTACTTGAAAAATGCTCTCATTTTTTTTAACTCTCCAGACAAGACAAAATAAATGAAACTGATAATTAAGAGAAAAACGTTAACAAAAATTTTGTCTTGAGTCTCCGGATGTAAACGTTAAAAAATACTTTCTTAAAGTTATACCATGACGATAAGGTAAATATGTTTAAAAAAGGAAAGCATAAAACACAAAACTGCGCTCACAAACTGATATACAAGAAAGATTGTGAGCTCGTATAGAAAACTCCGCCAACGACCCGATAACGCGCCAAGCATAACTACCCCCCGCTTAAGCAGATCGACCCAAGATGGAGGATCGGTCGGCCTGTATGTGTAAAGGGGTTCTAGGATGGCAGGGTCTGGGTCTGGCGTCTGCCTGGAGAACGTTTCCTGCCAGAATGCATTGTGCCAACAGTCAAGTTCGGCGGATGTGGAATTATGGTCTGGGGGTGTTTCTCCTGGTATGGGCTGGGACCCTTGGTCCCCATTCAGGGCAAGCTCAACGCCGATGCCTACTGCACTATTTTGGATGACAATTTGCTTCCTAGTTGTGGCAATTTTACGGGTTGGACCCCTGTTACTTTCAGGACGACAATGCCAGTTGTCATGTTTCAAGGTTAACCAAGGCTTGGTATAGTGCCAATGGAGTTCATCGAATGGACTGGCCTGCCCAGAGCTCAGACCTGAACCCTATCGAGAACCTCTGGAACGAGTTGGATCGCCGAATTAAGCGGCTCATTAGCCGTCCAAAATCGGTGAAGGAACTTCTATGTCTACTCCAAGCCGAGTGGAAGACAATACCACTAGCTGTAATACAAAGACTTGTGGAAAGTATGCCCCGGAGGGTTCACGCTGTAATTGCCTCTCGTGGAGGCTCTACCAAATATTGATTTTTAATATAGTTTTTCTTTTCTATCACAGGTGTCCAAATACTTATTGGTAGAGAGTGTATATATATTAATTTTAAAAGATAAAGTACTTTTGAAAGATTGTGAGTAAAATATTTTTCATGGACTGTGAATTTATGAAAAGGCGGAAGTTAGGTTTTAAACTAAAAATTAAATATTTTTAAAAGTTTATCATTAAAATATTTTGAAACGGAGTTCAAATATTTTTAAAGGTTTTGAATGTATTAAGAGGTTTAAATTATACTTGATTTTAAATGCTTAAAACTTTTAACCATGATAATATTTACGCTTCGTCTTATCTGTATCATATGCATAGATTTAAAACATACAGATGATATTAAATTGTGTTTTGTAATGCAAAGTTTTCATAATAATAATAATACAATAATAAGACCGATACTAAAGAATCAGTTTTTTTTATTAATGTACTAGCCGCCTCCGGCGACCAGTTGGTTCGCCATCTTAATAAATCTTGTTCGGAGATAATCCTGTTCCTCACCGGCTTCCTTGGCAATGCAATCTCTCAGATTCTGAATGGAATTCAAAATACCGGATGATTACAAACAGCAGCGGCCCTACGGTAAGTGTCGCCCCCCTGCTAATATAAAAAAGATGCCCCTTTTTATGCCCTACTCAGTTTATGTGTTCTAAATGACGCCCCTTCGAAGCCGGCGCCCAGATGCGATGCTTACTGTGTCGGGCCGCCCCTGTTTACGAAAATAAGATTGTTAAATGATAAAAACCTACAAAAAGGAACAAATTATTTTCGTCCTATATAATTCTGAAGAGCTTCTGGATATATTGGCCATTATCAAAAAACGGAAAGGAAAAAAAAAATAAGAAAATCTGAAACACTTTTAGATTTTAAATACGCACAAAAGTGCTATATATTAAAAGCGTATTATAATCCATGGGTCTTCCCTATTTCATTAAGTCATCGTTCCTTATTTCATTAAGTTGGAAAGTATATCATTATTCATGAGTGTGATTAAACAAAATTAAAATTGGTATTTCTAACATCCTTTTTCTGGATGTAATACATAAGAAAAACCTCGGTTGTTCGAGACTAGTCAGGGGGAGACATCCCCCCCTGAACCCCCTAATTTTTTTGTTTCATTATTGCCATATTAAAACGATATTAATTGACTATGTCATTTTATCTGGCATCTTTCGAGCATTTCGCCTGGTAACCCTATGTTGAAATTTTTATTATTGAAACCTATTTATAGAGAAAAATACTGGTGATGCATATTCTACAGCTTACGAAATATTGTAACAAAAGATTAAAGCTGTTGTTAACTAACAGTATTTAAATATATGTAAAAAATACATGTGAAGCATATTCTACAGCTTACGAAATATTGTAACAATAGATTAAAGCTGTTCTGAACTAATAGTATTTAAGTATATGTAAAATTATGTGGCATACTTTTATGTCACATTTTTGGGACACATTTTTCATGCAATTTTCAATAAAGGGGGTGAGAGATAAAATGACATAGTCATTAATAGATGGAGAAAAGCTGCACAGAAAAATGCACAATTCCAACTGAATGAAAATTTCAAAAACTTATTCTCAGGTGTGTTCAGCAGACGATAAATTACGATAAATTGCGCCAAGCGTTAGAATCATCTCCTCAAAATCGACATCAGCCGTTTAATTTTTCGCCAAATTAAAAAGTTGCACATTTTAGTCTCAGAAAATTTCTAAATAATATTTTTCTTTTGAGTATAAAACATTTCATTCCTTCTATGATTTCCCATGCACACGATATTTTAATTTAAAAACAACCTTACAAATAATCTAGACAAAAAAAAATCGTTATTCTTTTTTGTCACATCTCTCGCGACCGTGGAATTGCGAATGGTAGATCGTCTGTTTCCGAGCGGTTATATTTAATTGAGGCATTCCTTTGGTTCCGATCCACTTGCGATAAAAGAAAACATACTCAATAGATCACAATCAAATTTTCTGGATTAAGCTAATTTTTAATATTTACAGAGAACTATGTACAAAATGATGCAACTATGCTTTCCCATCAGAGAAAATAAAAAAAATAAATTACACATCACATTTTGTTTCCATCGAGAGGAGAGCCTCACATTTCCCTCTCTCTCTCTCTGCATCCGTTCGAAACTGATCCTTCTTTTTTTCTCTCGCCCCCTTGTCCAAGCGGGAGCTTGCTGAGTCGGGGGTGACGTCAACTAGGGTCAGGGGTCAGCATCGACCCTCCCTGGTGAAAGCACATAGATAGAATAATACTGTGTGAGAACACGTGTTTCCAAGGGCGCGACATTACGCCCCCACCTAAGAGCGAAATTTGCCCTTAAAGGCTGATTTCCTCCAATTATATAATATATACGAAACAGTCTCACAGATGATCTATGAATGACCTATCCTTACAAAGTAAGATACAGTGATTTTTTTTTTTAACTTTCACTTTGATTAAAAAACATTATAGCAACTCAAAAAACACATACAAAAATAATAAACTAAAATACACCTAAACAAACAAAAAAAATATTACCTGATAAATTACAAATCAAACAGAAATTAATTTTACTCATCCTGCTTTAGTCTTGAAATGGCATCAGCCGCTTTATGATTTTTACCTGGCCTGTGGGTGATTACATATTTCCATCTTTGAAGCGCCAATGCCCAGCGTGTGAGCTTTGAGCTTCTGGGAGTCACTTCATTTAAATATGTTAGCGGATTATGATCAGTGATGATCTCCACCGTCCCCCCGTGAATCCACTTATCAAATTTATTGAGTGCAAAAAGTACTGCCCAAGCTTCCTTTTCAATACTCGCCCAATTTTGCTGAGTTTCAGTTAACTTTTGGCTGGCAAAAGCTATGGGTTTATACTCTCCATTCTCGTCCTTTTGTGTCAGACAACACCCAACAGCTAAATTGGAACTATCGGCATGCACCTGAAATGGTTCTGAAAAATTAGGTGTCGCCAAAGAAGTAACCCCACATAATAATTTCTTTAGCTTTTGAAAAGCTTCCTCATGCTCTCCTTTCCATGGAATATTGGTACTCGGTGAATTTTTCTTGGTCAAATTGGTTAAAGGTACCGAAATCTGAGCAAAATTAGGGATATATGCTCGATAAAAACCCATAAGCCCTAACACTGACCTAACTTCCTTTTTGGTAGTTGGTTGTTTTAAATTTTTAATAACAGCAACTTTTTCTTCATCTGGGGCGTGTTTCTCCCCTCCAATTCGATGTCCTAAATATTTTATCTCCGTCGCCGCAAAAGTACATTTTCCTAACCGAACGGAAAATCCTAATTTTCCATCGGAAAATCCATACTCAATAGATCACAATCAAATTTTCTGGATTAAGCTAATTTTTAATATTTACAGAGAACTATGTACAAAATGATGCAACTATGCTTTCCCATCAGAGAAAATAAAAAAAAATAAATTACACATCACATTTTGTTTCCATCGAGAGGAGAGACTCACATTTCCCTCTCTCTCTCTCTGCATCCGTTCGAAACTGATCCTTCTTTTTTTCTCTCGCCCCCTTGTCCAAGCGGGAGTTTGCTGAGTCGGGGGTGACGTCAACTAGGGTCAGGGGTCAGCATCGACCCTCCCTGGTGGGCTGTGTCCCGCAATCTCGAAAGATAAGGCTGACAGAAGAGCATAAATTCTCCGTAATTGGAATTGTCGCGTTTAAGGGGTCAGTTAGAAATGCAAAAGAAACCCCACTCTCCAAAATAAGCGATTTCCTCACCCACAAGTCCGAAAGAGCATTGACCCCTCACCCCGCACCTTTCGAATGGGGAAGCTGAATTGAGGGGTTAACAAAAAAAAAGTAATGGTCATTCCTGGACAAATGAAAGTAAGCTTTATAAGCTGTTATTTGGTCTTAAAAACAGTTGACCGTACGAAAAGATATAACGTGCAAGAAAAAATCTCAAACATATGCTTTTTGATAGATATCTTTTGAGTTTTACTCTTTCCAAAATAAAATCCTGCGTGTGACCCTGCGCTTATGAAATTACAAACGAAATCGGCCTTTTATAATCTAAAAAAGCAATTTCTGGGGGGGGGGGGATTTACCGTTTAAGGATACGGATTTTTCAGTTTCATAATTTCGAAGAATATGTTAATGTTTCTGATATATATTATTTGTTTCTATAATTTCATAGAAATTGGGCACTTTATGAGATAAATATTGAAACTCAATGCAATCTCTCTGGTCAGTACCCTGAAAAACTTAATTAAAACCCAAGTGTATAGAAGTGCGAGTATAAAAAATGAATTAAAAATTGATAAAGATTTAAATGGTGTCAGTAAATTAATATTTATAAATCATTTTCAGTAGACCTAATCTGTGTTTAATGCGAATTAAAATGTTGATTAAAATTCTGAATTTTTATCAACATTTTTTTAATCAACATTTATTTGTATTTGGATCTTAAAGTTTCTGTAATGCAATAATAATTATTTCTGTGTCAATTAATCGATTAAATGGTTCGAATATTCGATTAATTTTTTTCCTGGCTATTTCTATTCGGCTAATTCGATCACATTGCTGTTAAAAATATATTTATTCACTATTCAAGTTTGATTAAAATCATATTTTCTTCAATAAGATTCGACCTTCCTAGAGTGTAAATCTTCGTTGAAACAGCGTAACTTGCTGAGCGTAATTCTTTGTTATTATTGGTTATGAAATTTATATTGTTACTCTAAAAACCTCTATGATGATTTCAAGATGTTTGGTTTGTGTTTTGAACGTAAAGAGAAAACGTTGTGAATAAGATCTAATTTCACATAAAAATCATTATAAATTTTGATCTCATATATAGGTAAATAGCTATGGTACTTAAGTTATCAGTAACTGCCTTGGTATCATAATTGAGCATCTGAAGGTTTAACCAATTTATACATTATTTTACTTTTTAAAAATCAAAAAATGCTTCCACCGCCAAAATTCGGTGAGCTAGGATGATTTTTATTTTGCAATACGTGCTTAAGCTTAAGACTTTTCACATAAAAAAATATATATATACATATGCATTATTATTGTACATTTTAGTCCTTTTTAAAATAAGATTTTTTGATTTATTTTATTTTATTTACAATTACTATTAAACACATTGGGCGAGGAGAGAACTAATTGAATCGATGAGTGCCGATACCACCTCAGTCACAAAAAGGAAATTTTTCAGGAGAGAGAAAAAACTTCATAACTCCTCCAAATTTGAGATTATTTTATGTGGCAAGTTTATCTGTGAACTATAGATGCCAAAGTTGTTTCAAATATTTCAAATATTTTGAGATTTTGTAAAAAACGTGTAAATGTTTGTTCTCGTATCCCTCAAAAACAGCTTTAGGGAGTAGAATGAAATTTAGTAACATTATGATCAGTAGCAACTAAAACAATAAATGCCTGATTTTATTTTATCTTAAGTTTGAATAAATTTTAAAACTTTGCAAAATTGCATTTAAAAAAAAGAGAAATCACTATAAGGCGTCCGTAGTTAATATATTAGCTAGCTATTTAATTTTTAAAAAACTGTTGGATTTTTTAGATGTTTATTTGCCGTTTTAGGTTTTTTGAAACTTTTGAGTTTTCTGGAGGCATAATATTTAAATTCTGTAAGGAATCAAACAAAATTTAGTTATAGGAGAGGAATGACCTCTTGACATTAAAACTTTTCCACTAAAACAAAACGCTAAGTTTGAATACAAATACCTTCTCTACTGAGAATTTCACTCAGCACTTACTTACAATCTAACATGGAATCATTTAATAATAGACAGAAGTTATATCGTTGCTTTCAATAATTTTGCCTATAATCTACTTCCATTTTTTGTACTCCTATAATGCTGACGATAAGTCAGGTTTTTTGGAAATCTGCATTACATACTAATCTAAGACAGGTAACTTCATCTAATTATTTGAGACAATTCAATTTAAAGTAATTTTAAAAAATATATGCTTTAAATAAAAACAGGTTGATAATGAATTTATCCTAATTTCAGCATTAAGCTAGCTTCTGATAATCACAATATTTTTAGCACTATGTTTAAAATTTCAAATTTTGATACCTACAACCTCTGGTTATAAAAAAAAAAGTTGCAAAAAATGAAGATAAATGCCTAAATTGTTATTAGATAGCAACATTTGATAAAAAGTTCTATTATATAAAGAATTAAAGCATGACCTGTTTGGGATACCCTGTATATTAAAACTTATCTAAAGATAACCATCTCAATAGCTATTTTCTGCATTTACTAGAAATTGTATGCAATTGTATGCACTTGGCTAAAATAACTAACATAAGAGTCAATTACTGGTGAAATCCATTTTTTCTTACCCAATAATTGATATGTAGGTCATCTTAGATAAATAAATAATTTTGTTTATTAAAAAATCTCTACGTATTTACTTTATGAACTATTATTTAATACGAATGTAGGAAAAAAATGCACCAGGAAAAAATGTCCCCCCCCCTCCACAGCAGAGCCTGTTTATCGGCAGGGCAACCGGGGCACTTGCCCTGGGCCCACCAATTTCAAGGGCCCAAAATTTTTGTACTTTTCAACACAGATTGTTATTTATTAATTCATAAAAAAACTTTGTATAAAAAATTGGATTGTCATTATCTTGAGTCGTAAGCTGATTCTCTGACATTTTACTGTACTAAGGGTCCTCTAAAACCCATGAGCATTCAATCAAAATCCGTGAGCCAGTGTTTGAGCCTCTTTCTGCAAATTTTATTATAAGAAAGCCTCATCAGTTTTAAGATTCGTACTGTAAGTTTTTCGATTCTTTTCATTTATATTTTAAAGGAGTTTAGCAAAGAAGTGTACGTATATGTACTATAGTATGTGTCTAGATATTCATTTGTGAAAATAAATTTTATCCATGTATGCAAAATCATTTAATATTCGTTACTGCAATGTATGCATATATTTAGTATCTAACCTTGATATATATTTCTGCAGATAAATATGTGCCCAGAACAACCTAAATGCGGACTATGTAATTTCTCGTAAATGCAAAGGCCCAAAAATTTGTATTTGCCCAGGGCCCAATATCGTGATGATCGGGCCCTGCTCCACAGAATTATAATTCTCATAGGGGCATGGGGGGTACGTGCACTCACATGACAAATCAAATGTAGGCTATAAAAGATTCTTTTGTAAATTGAAATGCATTTATTAGAGAAAAGACTAAAAACAATTGTGACCCCACCTCTCTGCAGAATTTTTTTGGGTCCGCCCCTGATTTTTTTAAATAGTGGACAAAAACTTATTTTGATTTGCTTTTAACGAGGCTCTTGAATTTGCAAAGTGGGGGGGGGGGGGTCGTCAAGCACCCACCTGCCCCTATATGGGCTCAGAGTAAATGTGAAGATACTATTTAAAATGCTATTGTAAAATTCTGTTGTATTTTGATATCAATAGAAATAATTATAACAATACTATAGTTCAAAATAGGCTTTTTCGAACTCTTTTAATTTTAATTAATTTATTTATTTAGGTTTTTTTGTGCGTGCGTGTGAGGGGAGTTATGCAAAAAACGGATAATAAGTATGATGATAACTTATCTAGAAGCATTTAAAATGTATTAAAATAAATAAAATAAAATGCATCAGATATTTAAAAAGGCGCTTAAAGTGATACACATCACTAAAAATAAAATAATTTTCAGATTTAATTTTACAGCTAAGCCAAAGTAATATTAGAAAAACCAAACAGATAGCTAAAAGATTAGTTTTTTTTTTTTTTTTTTTTTTTTTTTTTTTTTTTTTTTTTTTACTTGTCATGGTTACCGTGAAAGTGAATAAAGCGTGAATGTGACACAATTTATTTAAGGTGATTTGATCATTAAAAACTGACGGTTTGTAGATATATTTCTCATTAATTAATACGTATTTAATCATGTCCTTTTGCTATGAGCCTTGATTTCCCTTTATTATATGAAAATAATACTATTTAGTTCGGTAATTATGTTTGTTCTGTTTTTTATAAAAACTTTTAAAAAAGAAACAGACATACAGTGGAACTTCTTTTTGCATATCTAACCGGCCCCTTATTGCGATGAAGATCGCGCCGAAACCCATTACAGGAAATTTATGACTCTTCTGACCTTCTGCCAGGCCTCTCGCGAAGAGAGCAAACTTTCGTTTGACTAGGGGTACGCCTGACCAGGAAAGACAAGTCAATTATCTTTTAGACGGTCCCTCTTTTGAACCCCAACACCCCGGCTAAGGCATAAATCCCGTAAATGGTTTTTCGATGTAATGGGATACCACGCCTTGGTGAAAGCACATAGATAGAATAATACTGTGTGAGAACACGGGTTTCCAAGGGCGCGACACTTTTATTTTTACTTCAAGAGTCTGAATCATTTAATAAACTTGCCGAATGTGGAAACCTAGATAAGCTTAATCGTCGCTTTTTCCACTGTGGGGCTACAGTTACGAAATGGCGGAAAGCAAAAATTAGCCTTTTGCGAAACGTTTTTTTATCGATATCTCCTAAAATAATTCGAATTTTGAAAAAACGCTTCGAAGTGTGTCGGGACCTGTCATGGAGAATTTCCGTACAATATTTGGTAGGTCGACGATCGCCCGTCTGCGAGTTGCAGCACTGTACATTAGTGTTCTGCACTAATATGCAGTGCTGCAACAATAGTCGCAGCACTGTATATTAGTATTATGTTTATGGTGTGGTGTTGAAAAATAACTTTACTTGCTAACACTTTTGCATGAAAAGAGTGCAAAAGCACTTTTTGTGTGGGTGAGTATTAAGATATTTTTGTGACGCCGACGAGTGGCCTTGTTTGGAATTCGCTATTCAGATGTTATCTCTAATATTAATCCGCAGCATATTCGGTATCACTGATATATCGCCTGCATTCGAACATTTCATTTGTTCGAAGTGACCGTTAAAAGAGGTTTCACTTTATACAAAAATTGATTTCTAAATCAACAAGAAGTGAAGAGTTGCTATTTCCTGTTGTCAAGGAAGCTTCTGAAACGGTTTTACACCGTTAGGCCGGGTTCAGTATAATCAAAAAGGTCCCATTGTGAAACAGTAAAATGAGACGACGAATTGGTGAGATGGAAGACGTCGTAAATATTCCTTTAACGAATTTTTGACACCCAACGAATTTGGAGTTTACAGTTGATGAATCAACCTTGACAATAAATGAATCTTTTCTGATGGATACCTCACTTCAAGTATTTGAAAGAAGGATAATTAATTCAAGAGATGCTTTTTGAAAGAAGCTAGTTGCAGATGCTAAAGGAGAATCTAATTTTAAAACTGTCAGCGACTATTTTACAGAGTAAAATATTTTCCTTGCGTATATAGCGTTTGTTGTTTCTGATGGAGCGCTTGCAGTGGTAGGCCGTCATCGTGCGTCCATCTCCCATTTGAAGAGGGAAGTATTAGGTATTTTATTGAATCACTCCGTGATTCACAGAGAACATTTAGGTGAAGAAAAATATCAGCGGCCGTTTAGATCAGCCATCCCAATATGTCATTTCTGTTATAAACAAAATTCGCAGCAGTGCTCTCAGAGATCGATTCGCTGTTTAAAGATTCGGGTCAACGCTGTGTAAGGACAACGATGAAGAATTCCATCTTTTACTTTTTTTACACTGCTTTGTAACTAGCTTGTCTGGAGCTTATTAACGGCGCTTGTCTCGATTGCTCTGGAATCCTTTTTTTTTTTTTCTTTTTCAGTGCATGCGTTTCTCGAAGAGAAAGAAGTAGTTCTGCGAGACAAATAAACTGATTGCTACAAATTAAGATCGTTGTTGCTTACATGACCGATTTATTCGAAAAATTCATTGTAATCAATTTGCAGCTCCAAGGCAACGCGTTAAGTATTACCGCAACAAACATCTATTAATTCAGTCTTTATAAAAAGAAGTCATTTTGCACCAAAAGAATTTTGATCGGAACGATTTCAGCCAGTTTCCAATTTGCCTAGAAAGCCTCGAATTATTTCACTTTTCTAGACGCTAAGACTTTTCTAGGTGTTTGGTGGGCATTTTGTACTTGGATGTCCCTCAATGGGTCTTAATACCTTTTGAAAAATGTGAGAATCGGATCCAAGAGGAATTGATCGAACTTTCAACTGATACAACCTTCAAAGCCAGATTTTAGAATTCTGATCGCTCAACAGAATTTTGGTTTCAATGTAGCATTACTTGCCTCTACTCTTGAAAGTGGACTATCATTCAAAAATTTCACTTCTTTCACTTCTCCTACTTCGCCAAGAGAGAATTCAGTGCTGTGACGGATCTAGTCACAAAAAAGGGAAATCAACTGCGTGCAAAAAGGGGATGTGAGCCAGCCCTCATCTCGAAAGCAACATTAAGCTGAACGTTCAGAAACTCTGAAAACCATATTAATATGCTGGCCTGCGTTTTCCTGTTGCAAAACTGAGCCCCAGCAGGACAATCAAAATCTAATGAGTGGTAGGATGGTAAAATATCATTTGATCACAGACTGTGGACAAAGGAAACGTAAAATAAATGTTTTTGAGCAAAATATAATGTCATATATGAAGTATTTCACTATTTAAAATTCCACATCGCTGGGATTATCTTTTAACATCTTAGAGTTATATATTCTATGACGAGAGATATTAGTTAATGTCTAATTATATTACATGATAGAGTTATATCGCGGAGCTAATATTATTTTATTACGTTCATATAAATCGCCCTCCCATAAATTTAACATGGGAAAAATCCGTTCTAATTTTCATAAAAATTTGCTAACCTAGAAGCATCAGTGCTTCTGTACACATTAGATGCATTAGCTTTTAAAATCGGAGAGAATTCTTGTTTGTTTCAGACACGCTGTATTTATCCCAATTAATGGAAAATTCGAGAAATGCTTTTAACTGAGAAAACACTCGTCGAAAAAATATTGAGAAGGACACGCTGGGTTAATGGAGAATATAGGGTGTCTGGTTTCTTGCACGCAAACTCCAGGTGTTCATAAGACAGGAATATTGAAAAATTTCAAAATAACTGGTGGAGAAGAAATTCGCTGATGTGAGAATCAAAAATTACTGCATTGCTAGAAACTTGAGCCTTATAATTTGAGTTGAAGTTTACTGCTTTTTTCTAAATTTGAAAATAGTTTTACTTAAGAATTCTTTCGTGTTTTGCATTAATTTTTATGTTCGTAAAATGAAACTTTATTTGCTTTTGCTATTGAAGTACTTCTTTTCGTTAGAGCCATACAATTTTATTTTTAAACTGTCTTTAAAGAGAATACACATTTGTGTATGCAGAAACAGTGATTTAATTTGATTTTGGGAATATGGGAATTATCTACACAAAGTAAGGGGTGATTCCGTGAAATCCACGGTAGGATTCCGTGAGGGTCTTTGTAATAAGGGGTCCTAACACGTAAGAGAAAATGACAGAAAACTCTTAATGTTTAGGTCATGGTTCTCTCAGATAAGTACAGTCTGTCCGAAAAGCTCCGTTTTTGCGTACGAGCAAAGTTTCGCTCCTTCGCCGATTTGGCGCTGTTACCCAAACATATCACTGTTGCCAACTCTGCCGGAGAAAACGTGGCTCAAATCAAAGTTAAAAGTATCTAGAAATGGCTAAATATGTTTTCAAGCTGAGAAAAAAAATAAAATTTTTTTAGCATTTACATGCTTGTGCTGCTGAAATATGCTTATCTGCTAATGCTCTTTCAGTCATTTAGACTTCCATTTCCGATTTACAAAATACTTCGGTATTGCCAGTTTGCCAAGATTTTTTTCTCTGGAAGAGTTGGCAACAGTGATATGGTCGGGTAACAGGGCCAAATCGGCGAAGGAGCGAAAATCTGCTTGTACGCAAAATTCCATACGAGAAACTGGTTTTTGGACAGCCAGTACGTATCTCAGTGAGCCATGGTTACGTGAACAGATGCCAACTTCAGTGGCGCACATTAGGATTTAGGAATAGGATTTTCTCTTGCAGGGGTCTATCACATAAAGCTGCGACGCCAACCATCTGAAAAATGCGTTTTTTTTTTTTTTTTTAATTTTATCGTAACCCCCTTTTACTGTGTTTATTCGTCTTAGCTGGTTTCAATGTAGCATTACTTGCCTCTACTCTTAAAAGTCGACTATCATTCAAAAATTTCACTTATTTCACTTCTCCTACTTCGCCAAGAGAGAATTCGGTGCTGTGACGGATCTAGTCACAAAAAAGGGAAATCAACTGCGTGCAAAAAGGGGATGTGAGCCCTAATCTCGCAAGCAACATTAAGATGAACGTTCAGAAACTCTCCAAACCATGCAGCATAACCATTGATTGCATTGACAGAAGTACTTGATGGCTTTATTAATTTTACGTGTTATGTGCATAGATTTAGGAATACCTAGATTGCTCATCCAATGTTCCTAATCGTGTGCTTTTTGTTGCCAAAAACGCACCCCATTTCTGCCAGCATCATGGCTGTCGTCGATGTAAAATAGAACATTCGTAGCAATACGTCAGAAAAATAAGTAAGTTCGAGGGAAAATATTTCGATACGAGTACTTTTTAAATTACAGATCCTTCTAAAATGATTGAAAATAACATTATAATTTAAGTTATTGCCATTCTGCGCATGCGCATGCCACTATCATGGCTACCATTTGGAGGCAACTAGTTTTCTCCCGTTATGCTCAATCCAGAGATTCCTATATCTCTGGTTAAGTATAAAAATTGCGTTTTAAAAATTATCTAATTACGATTAAAATACTGTTTTTAAACATACCGTGTTTTTTGTTGTTTCATTAGTCATTTAAATTACGAGATTTTCACAAAGGCGGAGCGTTATAAAAAGCTACCGTTCCTTAGGTGGACGGCAAATTGAAAAAAGGTTGAAAACCACATCTCCAAAATTATGGTATAATCTTGGAGCTTTTCCTTAAAAAACATATTTTTAAGTTTTTAGTGTATCTTTTTTCTTCTTTTTTTTTCGGAGTTGAATGATGTAACGTTTGTTACCGTTTTTAATCCTTTAAGTGGCAAACGCGTAAAATTTCGTACATTGATTTAAAGTGTTCCCTGCAACACATTTACAGTTTTGAATAATTAAGAAATTATCATAGCATTTAAAAAATTATTACTTTTATTTAAACCTTAAAATCAAAAATTAGATACCATTTATCCCACTAAAATTTCTTTCTATAAAACCTGCCTCGTGTGCAACGTTCATAATGCTAGAAGTCATTATCTTAAGTAGAATTTGCATTTTGAAAGAGTCATCACTAGACCGCGGATTATATGCACTTAAAAAGTGACAAAATATGCATGCAAATATGCATCAAAAAATCTAAAAATATGCACTAAATATCTAAAAATATGCCCCAAATAACTGAAAAAACATTCACACATTAACAGAAAATAAAAACGTATTTACTTGCAAAAGCATTTTCTATCACTTACCTTGCTCTTTGAAACTTCAAAATATCATGAAAGACAGAATGAGGAATTTTTATTCAGAATCTTAGTGATATGAAATATGAATTAAAACTGCTTTCAGTAATTTTTGTTGCAATACACACCTAAGTGTTTTTCTATATTTTCAATAGTAAGGCTTTGTCTTTTATCATCTAAAATCACTTTATATGCTGAAAATGCACTTTCAACATCAACGAATGTCACTGGATAGTACGTATAATATTTCGCTTTGGATGGTTCTACTTTTTCCGGTATTTCACACCTCTCACCATTAATAAAATTATTTATTTTATTCGCTGCCAAAAATACTGAATTTTTATTTAAAATAAAATTCAGTTTCTCACGGATTTCTTTTCCTAATGACTCTGGAATCTTACCAACGCACTTCTGTACTTTCACAACTTGACTCATTAGATCACTCAGAAGCAGATTTTGATATTCTAATTTTGGATGTCTGATGTTAAGAAGGAAAAATGTGTTTCGATTATCGATAGACCTTTTCGGATGGACATATCGCTAAGTATTTCTTCCCCAATGAAAATAGAAGAAGAATCGACGCTGTCCAAAGCATTAACTGCATCTTTTATGGAGTTAGGTCTTGTCCATAATCCGAAATCCACGTCTTCATCAGGGTTGGCATGCTTGCTTTCATTCTAGCCATTTCTGAAGTTTTAGTATATAGGCTGACTTAAATTACTAAATTGTTGCAAATACACACGAAAAAAATTGAAAGCGTTTATGCTATTTTGCTGGGAACCTGAGGTTGTAAATTTTTCAAAGCGCGGGACTTAAAGAGTTAAAGAAAAAAAAATACTGCAAGGAAGGTAAAAAAAAAGTTACAAATTCAAAGCTAAAGAGATTGAAATATGCATCCAACAGAGAAAATGCATCATTTTATGCAAAATCATCAAAAACACCTGAAATATGCAATTGCATGTGCAAATGTGCGATTGCATATAATTCGCGGTCTGGTCATCACACATTTTTTAAAAATCTATAATAGAACTTTTTCTATCCATTATTACAAAAAAATAACGCCGAAGACTCCCTTTATGTGCCCGCTGTTTCTTTCTTTCACTAGTCATAGAATATTTATATGCTGGCCTGCGTTTTCCTGTAGCAAAACTAAGCCGCAGCAGGACAATCAAAATCTAATGAGTGGTAGGATGGTAAAACATCATTTGATCACAGATTGTGGACAACGCAAACGTTAAATAATTTTTTTTGAACAAAATATAATGTCATATGAAGTATTTCACGATTTAAAATTCCACATCGCTCGGATTATCTTTTAATATGTTAGAGCTATATATTCTATGAAGAGAGATATTAGTTAATGTCTAATTATATTACACTAGTTGTCTGCCAGTGGTCGAAATTCGACCATAAAGCATTATTTTTTTTTAATTTGAGTGTGAATAAAGTTCTTTTGTCGAAGAATATGACTCACCATTTCATATACACTGGAACCTACTAAAGTGACCTCCTTGGCTAAGAGACTATCTATCTTTAGTGACCACTTTTGTACAATTTCAGTTTACAACCACCACACTTTTCTGTGAAGACGGTGTTTTTGTAAAAACTCTATCATATTTTCCTAAATACAAAGGCAGCTCCAGCGAATGGGTCATAGTGTCATCTCCCTCTACCGACCTTGGATTTCACGCATTCAGTTTGCATTTTGAACAATTTAAGCTAATCTAAAAAGTCTAGTGGCCCCCTCCAAAAATTGAACCTGGAACTATCCTCGGCTAAAGACCCATTATGTTTGGAGTTATAAAATCTTAAAAAGTCGAATGATTCAAGCAGTGGCGGCTCGTTGGTGATTTAAAAAGAGGTTCACAAAACAAATTTCGAAAATTAAATATGCAGATACGACGCACCTTACAAATTAAGGTTAAATAGATTTGCGTTTCCAGCAGTTAAAGGAAAACAATGCACGCAACTGTAAGAAAAAAAAGTCATCTTGGATCTTACATTTCGTCACCAAGATAAGTTTTAGCAAAGATTTTGTCTTGATTCATTTTATTTCAATTTTTTTTTAAAGGATAACACTGAAAAATGCCATTGCTTTAGCTCCGAAACACGTATCTTAATTATTTACACCAGTTTGTAAAAAAAATAATGTAGTGAAACATTGTAGAAATAAAAAAAAATATTAAGAAAATGAAATAAAAATTAATTAATTAACCGAACGTAACAAACCAAGGCAAAATCCGGAAGCGATACCGCAAAAAAGTGGCCATGGGTGCATAGTGAATTTGTGCGAACTGACAGATTTCATGAGTGCCGTGCTTCCTCCCAGCTGTCTGGGCTTCTTATCCCAGAGAGCGGTTCAGAGGGAAAAATTTCCGTTCGCCCGTGCAACTGTTCAGACTGAATTGTAGTAACCTACACTACAGTGCGTTAGCTATAATAAGCGTATTTAATAATAGTGGTAGGAGGGGGGAGAGAGTAAAACTCACATTTCTAGATTTATGGGAATTTAATCCCATAAATCTAGAAATGTGCTTAATATTTGCTTTAAATTTAATTTGTTAATGTGTTTATTCTTCAATTTTTTCTTTTGGGGGTTCACGTGCTCATGTGCTCAAATGGAGGAGCCGCCACTGGATTCAAGTCTACTTGCTGAGGCGTACCACTGACCATTAGGGTGGATCGAAAAAAAAAATTTCGAAATCGTTATCTCCTGAGGTCTCAAAAGTTGTAAATTGATATAAATAAGACATCGTAAAATTTGAATGTTCTACGAGAACGTCTTGGGTTTGCGCGTCGAGCTTGAAATTTAGAAATTTTTGAAAAATATGACTTCTTTAAAAAATCGAGCAAAAAAATTCTTTTCCGAATTATTAGGCTCCCGGGGTTTTAAAAGTTGTATATTGTTATGAATAAGACGTATGCAAAATCTGAAGGGGCTGTGACAATTTCTAGGAGTTACACATCGAGCTTGAAATCTATAAATATCTCAAAAATATGCGTTTTTGACAAAAATATGTAGAAAGGAAAAATTATATTTTTTATGAATCAGTCCCATTGAAAAATAGTCAGTAACGTTCCCAGCTCTTCTCTAGTAGAACCACAATCGTAACTCCATTACCGAGGACCCCCTTCGTTGATTTGTCTGCGATCCAAGTCCTGCCCGTGCCAGTCCAAGCATCCAATTATTGGAGCATGCGTTTTAATGAATAATGTAAAGCCCGACTTCAGATCAAACTGTGGCATTTTAGGTCAAATTTAATAATTTAGATCGTAAGGAACCATCATCTGATAGATGGATAGACAGCAAATTTTGGAATGGCTGTTTGCTATGATGTGAAGCTGGCACATATAACATTGCAGATATTTAGTTAGATTAGAGAACTGCGTTATAATAGATTTCGTATGACGCCTTTGTTCTTTGCAGAATTCGATAATTCGCCACCACCACATTCCAATGCATGTGAGGGTCCCAAAATCAATGGATTTCATGTCAAACTCTCCCAAACTTCTAGTGAAATTCATAAAATGAGATCGTGACATATGGCCAAAGTATGTTGAACCAGGCTCCATTATCAGTGAGATATGTTCTTTGTGAAAAACACTTGGGTGTAATTTGCCGTCAACAAATTTTTCTATGTATCTGGTTTTGTTTTTCCTCCTATCAAAACACAACTCAAAGAAATTTTTAAATCCTTCTTCCGTTTCTTTCACTGCGAGTCATCTCAGTCTTCCTCTAACTTTATATAGGTCGAGAATCAATTTAGAAGATTTCTCTGTATCTGCATTCGTTCAACTTTCTAGATAGTGAAATAAAGTTGATACCAGAGTTGCTGCTGCCCAGCTCGTAATAATTTTGTGTCGCAGACTTGTGAAAGCACTGAGATTTTTATTCTAACTTGGTCTTTTGAGAACACATCTCCTAAAGTGGCGGAAGATAGGCATTCAGCGTTTTCTTCAGTTTTAAGTATTTCTCTTTCGTTATTTTCACTTTCCAAATCAATGACTAAAGTTGGAGACTGGACCATTGAACTCCCACCTCTTTCTCCACCAATCTCGAAATTTCTCTTTCCAGCCTTTCAACTTTCCTTGTTCTCCATAACTTTTCTTCTTTACAATTCCATCGATTGTCACCCATGTAGCTCCCCTATGGTCTGCTAAAGACCCCCGTTCTGTGTGAGATATGTGAGGCTCTGAGCCGCACTTGCTCCGGGAAATGTCAGTACATTTGCAAGTGCGATATTCAATAGCTCAGTAAGGGAGAGTTTTTCCCACTTTCTTCATATATAATTCCCTATGTCAGTCTCTAACGTACGATTTATTTAGCTGCTGAACTTGCTCATGACCTTTCCTAACTATCTCTTGAATTCCTTGGATTGATACAGTAGGGATACATGGCCTCGATCCAAATTTCCTATATTCCCAAATTTCTTATATATTCTTATATTTTGGTCGCCACAACTAAGGTTACTTCCCCTTCCGGTGGATCCTGCCCTTTATTCAGAATTTTTTCTTCTTAAGTACAAAATAGTAATATAGAAGTACGAGTATGTCTTCTCGGGTTGGTAACTTGGTACAAGGTAATTCTTTAGATATTCCTAGCTCCAAATTTTGTTCCACGTCCTCTTGCAGACAGTTTCACTCAATTCAGAATCGAAGCAGTGCAAGGCAACCAGACAAGTGTAACCAGATTTTATCGTTTTTGAGAATAAACTGAAAGAACCATCTACCTGAAACGTTAGACTAAATGCCTGTTTCAACGAATTATCTCGTGCCTGGTTTAACCGAACGCACGTGCATCGCCATCACTCGGCAGGCAAACCGGTGATAGTTGTTTAGAGCACTTGCGTACTGCGCCCAAGACGAAACGACCGCATAACGTGTGCATTAATTCAAACTATTCTTAAAGCCATTTTTTGTGATTTACTGAGCTTCTCAGAACATTTTTAACATATAAAAGGACCAAATTATTTTCAACAAATAAAGTTTGCTTTCTACATAATTTTTTCAAAAAACACATAATTTTCAGATATTTCTAGATTTCAAGCTCGATGTGCAATCCATAGAAATTGTCGTAGCCCCTCCAGATTTTGCATACGTGTTATTCATAACAATATACAACTCCTAAAACCTCGGTATCCTAATAATTCGGAAAAGAATTTTTTTGGTCGATTTTTTAAAAAAATTCATTTTTTAAAAAAATTTTATATTTCAAGCTCTATGCGCAACCCCAGGACGTTCTCGTTGAACATTCATATTTTACACACGTCTTATTCATATCAATATACAACTTTTGAGACCTCAGGAGATGAAGATTTCGAAATAAATTTTTTTCGATCCACCATACTGACCCTGTATGAAACCTTGCTGCCTCAATAAATTTGCCCTTTTTTCGAATGATTGTCCTTGATATTTATTTACTATCATCGCAAATACAGTTTATTTGGAAATTGAGTTTTTTGAAAGGATATGGTAAAATAGTACCAGAATATTTTCTAAGTGGAATTAAAATTCCTTTATTGCCTGCGGTTCCAGTTCAAACTTCCCAATCAATAGCATTACGATGTATAAACTTGATGCGCATTCCTGTTCCATGGACTAATGCTTCCTTTGTATTTAAGTTTCTTATTAGTATAATGATGCAATTTACTAACTTATGTGGTGGCAAACTCTGTTATTTTTTTCTTTCTTTCTTTCTTTTCTTTTTTTTTTTTTTTTTTAGCCAGGTGCAAATCCCGCCAACTGTTTTTTCTGGGAAACATTTAAAGACTACCTCTGAAACACTGTCTTTTCCCCCCAAAAAAGGCGGAAATTTTAATACGCATACAAAATAGTATTTAGATACAGAATTCAATAAATACAAAAATATCAATATAATAAAAAGAAATTTGTATGCTTATTGATTGCATAATGGGGAATTTCTGAAAACGTGTGGAATTGAATAAAAATACGAAATTAAATTAAACTTCCAAAATATGGAAAGGGATAAAACTATATACTGGAAATCGCTTTTGATTTGTAAGAATTTGGCGCAGATCACAATTATTTGGCAATTTTTCAGTTCCTCCCGGCTAACCGAAAAGGAAAGAAAAGAAAAGCCAAACCACTCATAGTCAAAGAATTTAAAATCTCTACTAGATAGTTATTGATTTCAATGTCATCGTAGCAAATTATTTTAGCGTAGCTACGGTGATATGTTCTATATTCATCATATATTCGATTAAGCCAACATTAATAATAATTCGACCGGGGCGGATCTAGAAATTACTCAAGGAGGGGGCGATTTTGTACCTGAAACGGGGGGGGGGGTAAATACGCAAAATCATTTTATAATTAAATAATATAATCAATTATACCAATTAATGTAATTAATTATTTTACTGAGAAAATCTATATATGAGCGATGATTAAAAGGGACAGGGAGTAGTACCGCAATACACCTCTTAGAAAGAGGCTACATAATTTTCATTATACTTTCCTAATATATTTTAACAGATTATAGATTTTTGGACTTCGCCCAGGAAGAGGCGATCGCCCCCAACGCCCTCCCCTTGGATCCGCGCCTGATATTCCATTATTAACATTAATAAAAGTTCAATCATCCTTTTTAGGTTCTATTATAACTGATTTCAATATGTCATCTGAGAGTATGTTTTCGGAAATATTCCCATACACTTCGTTAATAATATTATTTTCCTTCCCTCTTAATTGCTAAGGTATTTCTTCAATCATATTTTTGGAGAAAATTTGCTTTAGCATACTGCCTGGAGGTAGGTTATGGAGAAATTGTCGAATTGGCGCGTTTCTGCGCAGCGTCTCTTGGATTCCGACCTGCCCGGAACGATTAGTACATCTTATTCTCTCCTTTAAGGTTTTTCCACTGCTTTTAAACATGGAATTTACAGCACTTTGCGCACTTATCGCCGTCTAAAAAAAGTCACCAAGCACATTTTAGTCATTGGCGTATCACCAATCCGGGGAATAATTCCACATTTTGCAAATTTTGTTGTGATAGTATAACCCTATATTACTGCTGAAACTAAGTGTTGTTATTTCAAAATTCACACAACAATGGAACCATCGGCCGACTCGGCGCGAAATACTGCGTGCCAAACTACTTCTCTAATTTTTTACCGTGCACTAGCATACTACACAAAAATTTTAACATTCGCACAAGCAATTCCATACCAACTTTAACTGTGCCGAATTTCACGGAGCTAATATTATTTTATTACGTTCGTATAAATCGCCCTCCCATAAATTTAACATGGGAAAAATGCATTCTAATTTTCATAAAAATTTGCTAACCTAGAAGCATCAGTGCTTCTGTACACATTAGATGCATTAGCTTTTAAATTCGGAGAGAATTCTTGTTTGTTTCAGACACGCTGTATTTATACCAATTAATGAAAAATTCGAGAAATGGTTTTAACTGAGAAAACACTCGTCGGAAAAATATTGAGGAGGACACGCTGGGTTAATGGAGAATATAGGGTGTCTGGTTTCTTGCACGCAAACTCCAGCTGTTCATAAGACAGGAATATTGAAAATTTTCAAAATAAGAGGTGGAGAAGAAATTCGCTTATGTGAGACTACTGCATTGCTAGAAATTTGAGCCTTATAATTTGAGTCGAAGTTTACTGCTATTTTTCTAAATTTGAAAATATTTTTACATAAGAATTCTTTGGTTTTTTTGCATTAATTTTTATGTTCGTAAAATGAAACTTTATTTGCCAATTGAAGTACTTCGTTAGATCCATACAATTTTTGGTTTAAACTGCCCTGAAAGAGAATATACATTTGTGTATGCAGAAACAATGATTTAATTTGATTTTGGGAATATGGGAGTTATCTACACAAAGTAAGGGGTGATTCCGTGAAATCCACGATAATCCGCGGTAGGATTCCGTGGGGGTCTTTCTAATAAGGGGTCCTAACACGTAGGAGAAAACGACAGAAAACTCTTAATGGTTAGGTCATGGATCACTGACATAAGTACAGGCTGTCCGAAAAGCTCCGTTTTTGAGTACCAGCAGTTTCGTTCCTTCGCCGATTTGGTGCTGTTGCCCGACCATATCACTTTTGCCAACTCTGGCGGAGAAAACGTGGCTCAAATCAAAGTTAAAAGTACCCAGAAATGCCTAAACATGTTTTCAAGCTGAAAAAAAAATAAAAAATTTTTGGCGTTTACGTGCTTGTGCTGCTGAGAATTTAACGAATTAAAATTAATGTCTTTTTTTTTGGGGGGGGGGGGAGGAGGGGGTCAGACCCCTTGGACCCCCAACCCTCCTTTGTATGCGCCATTGTCCGCGTTTGAATCAAACACTTTTAGCTTCCCAGCTGAGAGCGGTATGCACTGGACTACTGGTTAGGCACAGAAACAGTGATATATTCTTTGTGTTTATATTATTCAAGTGATTTCCCTATTCGTTCAAGTTCCAGTTTACACCAATCAGCACTTTTCACCAACTTATGTAGTTTTTGGCTGAGCAACAAAATTGTTTAGCAGTGTTACCCCACATTCGTGTTGTCAGGAGCGCTTGGTAAATCTGTGGTCATTTTCAGAAAAACTGAAGTTGATTTAGCATTCCTTGGATTGCTAAAACCAGATATAGGTCGTGTTTTTCTAAAACAATTTGAAGGTTATAGTAGTTTATTTGAATTAATCATATTTATAGTCTTTTAAGTCTTTCATAATCAGTTCTTCTGAATCAGAATCCATTAATGTGTGGACTGTATCCTTTCATCTTTAACTTGTTCTATTTCAACATAATTTAAAATGTTACAAATTATACCATAATGTTACAAATTTTTGGGACCTCTTCTTCTGCGATTGAATTTGATTTAACGTTTACATTATATGCATTAAATAAGTAAATTTTGCATTTTTTTTCACGTAAATTGGTTATGGATAAATATGGTTCTCTTTCATTTTTCCATGGGATAGTATTAGGTTGGCGGTTTCTTGCCAAATATTAGTAATATCTCTCAGTTGGTTTAACTTCTGAAGCCATTTTGTTCGCCAAATTTCCTGCGGCATTTACCGAAATGTCATCAGGCTTTGCGACATTCGGCTGGATTTTAATTTTGGGATGTGTAAAGTTTGTTTTTCCGCATAGGATTAGTACTTACGGTAAAGATAGGAAATATTGTACGGATAGAATGACCCAGAAATTACAAGAAATAGCTTCAAACGGTAAAAAACAAGAGGACGTCGGGCAACTCAATCAGTTCTTGTTTTCGAAAACCTAGAATAATTACCAATGAAATGGGTAAACACTCATTCAGCTGAGATCGCTTTTATGGGACAAATTTTAATGACTGATTTCAATTTGGATATCTCTTTTTTTTATTCACTTAATATTTGAAGCATGATAAAGCTTCTAAGTATGAGTGTGTGGACTGTTGTAAAAAAAGGACGGATCAGTGTCATGCTTAAAGTTGCGTATTTACTTTTAATCCATTGAAAAGGCAAGATGCAAGATACAACCTCTGGAGAGCAGCTCGCGTTCTTGCGTGTAGCTACTATTGCTCTCAGAGGATTTAGGCTCCATCAACAGTAGTACGGTACAATTTTTTTCAAATACATGCCAATATAGAGTTATTTATAAAAAACTTCCATCAGAATAATAAATTTTGAGTTAGAAGCAAACATAATGCCAAAAATTTGATGCTAAAGAAACAATTTTTGATTAGGGAAAAAAAAAGAAAGAAAGAAAAAAGAAAGAAGGAAAAACAAAAAAACTGAAGACTAGAGAGTATAATTATAGCTATATACTGTAAAGTGTCAATTTAAAAATCCTAAAAAAGAAGTCACAAAAATATAAAAATCGGATGACATTAATAAATTCTAATTAATCTGTATCCGTGTCTGAGGTAGAGTGATGCAAAAGCTGCTGTTATTTCTTCATTTATTATTGAAGAAGATAGAATCACTTGTTGAAACAGGTAAGCCAAGAGGTTTGTCATTATAATAATAAAAATCTTCTAATAATCCTATATATTTTTAATCTATGTAATTTTAAATGAAAAAACGAAAAAAAGAACTACCTTTTGTTTGCTTCCTTGCTATGTTTAAAATTCATTTTTAAAATTGGACATCCCCTACTGTAGGCAGAGTGATCAATATCATGGCGAGTTTTTTGTGAAGGTTGTCCTGATGACAATTTATGCATCTATAGATCTCTTCATGACAGTCATTGGTCTAATGACTTTTTGAGCATTTTGCGCAGACTAGTAATTTGTTTTTATTCTTGCGAAATTTAGCAACGTGATCACAGTCCTGGCTGTAAGAACATCTTTCTACTTCTATGAGCTCTCAGGACTTGAAATTGATGAAACATGAGCTATTTGTATTTTTAAGAACTAGTTGGCTGCCAGTGGTCGAAATTCGACCACAAAGCATTAGTTTTTTAATTTGAGTGTGAATAAAGTTCTTCTGTCAAATAATATATATCACCATTCCATATGCACTGGAACCTACTAAATAGACCACCTTGACTAAGAGACTATCTGTTTTCAGTAACCACTTTTGTACAATTTCACTTTACAACCACCACACTTTTCTGTGAAGACGGTGTTTTTGTAAAAACTCTATTATCTATATATAAAAAAGAGGAAAGCCTGTTTGTTTCTTTGTTTGTTTGTTCGCTATACACGTCCAGACCGTTCGACGGATCTGGACCAAATTTGGCGCGCTGATTAAATAGGACAAAAGAAAGCTAATGCCGTAAAAATGAAATTAATCGGATTAATAGTTTTTGAGTTATTTTATGTTTTTTTAAGGTTTTTGGCCATTTTTCTCGCATTTTACGTTATCACAAAGCTAAATTTTCGTCCGAACACTAAATTTTTATACTATCGGAAACTACAGAGTTTTCTTTTTCAAATAAAATTTGTTACAAAATCGTACTTACATTTGCAGATTTTTGGGAATTTTTTAAAGGAAATCCTGTTTCGAAGAAAATGTACTGATTTTAAAAATATGCTATTTTTAAACTGTCGCATGGAAAAATCTAACGGGCAAAAATTTTCCATCTTTTTACAGCTGATTAAACATTTATTTCTCCCTCTTTTAAATTTTGAACCGTGCAGAAATGCTTATTAGATTTTTTTATATGATTTTTTTTTCTGAAAACATCACAGGTTAAAATTCCCTTCCGTGATTGAAGAAACAGCAAATTTCCCCCCTTTCGTCCTGTGTCCTGTGTGAGGTGTAAGTGGGGATGAAGCGTTTCTAAGACAACTGACGGTGTTCTTTTTTTCATACGGTTTACGTTCTCAAGGTCGTTCTTGCACTTAAAAGGAGAATCCGTCAGAAATAAGCAAACATGCGGGATTTATTTGAAATCGTTGCATTAGGAAGTATGACTCCTGAAGAATTTGAAGATAGTATTTTACACGGATTATCAATTCCTCGAGAAGATACTAAATAATTAGAGCCTCATAAAATATTTATAAATAAATTAAACCCACTGCGAACATTACATGTAAACAAACCTGGATTTTTAATAAAATAATTATAAAAACCTGGATTTTTAATTCATCTATCATTATTTACATTCTTATCGACTGTATATATGCCCAATGATTTGCCTCCAGTGATTCTTACAGGATTTGAAATTTTAAAATATTAGTTTATGAGGTGCGCATGTATTAGTGATAAATGACTATTAGAACAAACAGGTAGAAGGAGAGAAACCTAGCTACGTCCAATTCTCGGGAACCTCTGTACGCTGGCAAGTCCACTGTTCGTTTCTTTTTTTATTTCGTTGTTGCGGGAAGCCCCGTGTACCTTTTTTTTTTATCATTGCAGCGGGAGGATTCACATTCCTTCCCTTTTTCAATCTCATACCGACGACTGGATTCTATTTATTTTTAGTAGTTGCTTAAGTATTAGCGATAAAAGACTGTTAGAACACAGACAGGTAGAAGGGGAGAAGCCTAGCAACGTCCAATTCCCAGTAACCTATGTAAGCTATCAGGTACCGTGTTTTTTTGTTGTTTTTGTTGAAGCGGGAAGTCCCATGTCCTTTTTTTTATCATTGTAGCGGTAGGATTCACATTCAAGCCTAGCCACGTCCAATTCTCAGTAACCTCTGTACGCTATCAGGTGCCTACTCATTTATTTTTCGTTGCAGCGGGAAATCCCATGTCCTTTTTTTTTTATCATTGAAGCGTGAGGATTCCCATTCCTTCCCTTTGCAATCTATATATAAGGTCAATGGGCATTTTCCTTCCATTGCACGGGCAACGCCGGGCCACGATGCTAGTATTTTGCTAAATGCAAAGGCAGCTCCAGCAAGTGGGTCATAGGGTCATCTCCCTCTACCAACCTTAGATTTCACACACTCAGTTTGTATTTTGAACAATTTAAGCTAATCTAAAAAGTCTAGTGGGCCCCCTCCGAAAATTGAGCCTGGTACTGTCATTGGCTAAAGGCCTATTATGTTTAGAGTTATAAAATCTTAAAATTTCGAATGATTCAATTCTACTTGCTGACGCATACCACTGCCGCAGGTATATTTGGTAATTGAGTTTTTGAAAAGATATGGTAAAATAGTACCAGAATATTTTATAACTGAAGTTAAAATTATTTTATTGCCTGCGGTTCCAGTTCAAACTTCGCAATCAATAGCATTAGAATGTATAAACTTGATGCGCATTCCTGTTCCATTGACTAATGCTTCCTTTGTATTGTTTCTTATTAGTATAACGATGCAATTTACTAGCTTATGTGGTGACAAACTATGGTATTTTTCTGTTAGCCAGATGCAAATTCCGCCAACTTTTTTTCCCTGGGAAACGTCTAAAGACTACTTCTGAAACATTGTCTTCCCCCCCCCCCCCCAAAAAAAAGGCGGAAATTTTAATCCGTATACAAAATAGTATTTAAATACAGAATTAAATATTTACAAAAATATCAATCTACTAAAAAGAAATTTGTATGCTTATTGGTGCGCTTATTAAACTTCCAAAATACGGAAAGGGATAAACAACTATGTACTGGAAACCGCTTTAGGGTTATAAGCATTTTTCGCAGATCATAATTATTTGGCAATTTTTCACTTGCTCCCGGCTAACCGAAATAAAAAAAAACCCAACCACTCACAGTCAAAGAATTTAAAAACTCTACTGAATAGTTATTGATTTCATTGTCATCATGGCAAATGATTTAATCGTAGCTACGGTGAAAGGTTCTCTATTCATCAGATATTCGATTAAGCCAACATTAATAAAAGTTACATCATCATTTTTAGGTTTTATAATAACTGACTTCAATATGTTATCAGAGAGTATGTTTTCGGAAAGACTTCAATACACTTCATTAATAATATTATTTTCATTCCCTCTTAATTGCTGAGGTATTTCTTCAATAATATTTTTGGAGGAAATTTGCTTTGGCATACTGCCTGCCGGGAGATATGAAGAAATTGTCGAATTGGCGCATTTCTGAGTAGAGTCTCTTGGATAGCGATCTGCCCTGCTCGGTTCGTTTTTCCCTTGGAGGAACGAATACTTAAATATTATTCTCCTCCAAGGTTTTTCCACAGCTTTAAAACATAGAATTTACAACCTTCGCGCACTTATCGGCGTCTAAAAAAAGTCGCCAAGCACATTGCTAAAGCATATTTTAGTCATTGGCGTATCGCCAAACTGGGTAATAATTCCGCTTTTTGAAAATTTTGTTGTAATGCTATAACCCTATATTACAGCTGAAACTAAATCTTGTTATTTCAAAATTGACACAACAATGGAACCATCGCACGACATGGTGCGAAATACGCGTGCCAAATTACTTCTCTAATTTTTTACGGTGCTTTAGCATACCACACAACTAGGGATGGACGCGAGACGAAAAATTGGCGTCTCGCGTCTCGCAAAACAGCCGAAAAGCTTGTCTCGTCTCGCAAAAATCCCTATATCATAATGTTAAAAATGTCTGTCTCGTCTCGCAAAAAAGCTGTAAATCTCTGTCTCGTCTCGCAAAAAGTCGTCTCGCGTCCATCCCTACACACAACAATTTTAACATTCGCACAAACAACTCCATACGAACTTTAACTGTGCCGAATTTCACGGTCATCCGTTCGAGCAGTGTGCTGCAAAGGGGACATAAAGGTTTTGCTTAGAGAATTTATATTAAGGTGACCATACGTCCTCGAAATTCGAGGACAGTCCTCAAATATAGATCTTTTTTTCAATTTGTCCCCAAAAATACTTTGTCCTCAAATGTCCCCAAATTTAAAGATTTGTACTTTTTTCTCCCTGAAAGTTTCCGTTTAGTTTATTTCTTTCAGAAAAACTGAAGAAATAAGACAAATAAACCAACTAAAAGCGACATCTACTCAGAGAAACAATGAAATTTGATCTCTGAAAACGTATCTTACTATGAGCCAAATTTCCCATTTAAGTTTTGTTAATGATTAATCACTTTTCATGAAGAACCATGCTTGAAATTGACGTACGAAAATTTTCTTGCACTCGAATACTTTTTTTAGAGGGTGTACAAAGTTTCATGAAAAAATATCACAAAATGATCCAATGTAAAAAGCAATGTCTTCTGAAAAATACAAATAGAGTTAAATTTTGAATAAATTGCAATATTTTCCTTTCATATTTCTAGTTTAAATAAATATTTATAAATTAATGAAATACCTCCATAAATTTATTAGAAATAAGAATACACAATTGATATAAGGAGCTATTAGAGTTCATTTTTAAGTAAATATGAAAGGAAAATATTAAGTCAGTCAACCCAGCAAACATACACAAGTTCCCTAAACGTCTATTAACGTTCAGAAGACGTTTTCTTAACGTTAATAGACGTTCAGAGAACCTATGTGTGTTTGCTGGGAAGATTTAAAGTATGGGTATACTGGTATACACCCATCAAAAAAAGTATTCGAGTAAAAATTTCCTACGTTGGTTTCGTATATTAAAAATTATTTATCATAGAATATGAATTAGGCTATGTATAAATATGACTTTCCACATTTCTGTCACCTTTTACGTTTTCAAAAACTCAATTATTATTCGCAAATCTAAAATAGGAAATTTATCGCTTACTCGAATACTTTTTTGTAGGGTGTACTTATATATATATATTAGGTCTATCGGAAAGTTCTATCCGTTTTCAGTATGTCAATATTTTACCTAGCCAAAACTACTGAAGCTAATAACACGAAATTTAGCACGAGTGGGATTTTATAGCGTAGGTGCTAGATTAGAGAGTACTTTCCAAAATTCATAATTTATGGAGGATAAAGGCCCAAAATGCTCTTTTCACATATTCTGCGGGATCTGAAAGAAGGAAAGAGATATCGATAAAATTCTTACTGTAAAATACACAACACTCAAGAATGCCTAAAAATCGATTTCAGAACATTTCGAATATAATCCTCCTAGGAGGGTAGACGTAAAAGTTTGCCGTGAATAACTGATTACATGACATTTATTCTGCAATATATCACCAAATGTGCAATTTGACAATGTGCCTGACATTGTTATGCTAGTTGTTGTAACAATAAAAATTTAATACAGTATAGAGTAAAACCTATTTCAAATTGCTGTATCCACAAAACTAGCCAAAGCACAATTTTGTTCGCATTCTGCTAAAGGTAAATAAGTATTGTAACTTACAGGAATTCGATTCTTTTAATAAACTTTGTTCCTTCTATTGACTCGAATCTCATACAGAATTACAACGATTTATTGGCTGATGGATGATTGCCAAAAACAACAGGGTTAAATTAAAAGTAATTGAAAATTTTAACTTTAGATTTTTTTTAATTTAACACTGTGTGACATGCATTTTTTGTTGTTTGTTTTACGTTTTCCAATACAAGCACTTTTATGTATTTTCTAGTTTTTGCAAATGCCTGGAGTAGTAGTTAAATTTCTGATATCAATTTAAAACACATAATAAAATTCACTAACACTTCTGAATTTGCTCATGTTCAGTATAAATGTTGCATATGAAAATTCTCATATATAGGTACATACCTACAATTTTTTTTCTCTGCTCCTGATCAGAAAGCCAAGATGAAATTATTTTGGGATGTAGGATTATTCCATCTTAAAAACATATTAAAATTTAAAAGATGTGTCTGTGATCAGACATGCTGAAAAAAATTCATGATGTTTTTCAGCAAATGCAGTGCTCATGCATAAACTATAGAAGATACGCAAATTTCGATAACATTTTTGGAATCAGCGTAAAAAGTTACTCCTAGAAACAAATTTTCACTTCAGTAACTTTTACAGGTAAGGAGTTATTTAAGGAATTGAGAAAAAAGTTGGCGCTTCTTGCAGAAAACTTAAAAATTTGCATAATTAATTTCTCGGTAATTAATTATCGAAGAACCTTCAAAATTGAGATTTGTTGATGTCTTAGCCTATAAATCCTCTATATAAAATTTGAGGAAAATCTAAGTTGGTGTGGTGAACTTTCTCCAGTTTTGTGTTTGATTTGACGTGGAATGATCCCAATATCTCCTAAACTAATTCGAATTTCGAAATTTAAATTAGCGGAAGACCTTCCTCGGAATTTTCCGAATCCGTAAACACCTTGATCGTAACTCCCAGCCGTTTTGGAGGAGATGATGCTACACACAGACAGACAAGCGCGCACAGATTTTAATACACTGCTGGCCATCGTAAATGCAACACCCTGAAGGAAGCATGCAAATAATATGAAATTTACAACATGCATTAGCTGAGGTGAGATATGCAAATGATTAGAATTTCAGCGCAGACGCACATCAAGCGCGCCTGTGGCGCCACCTCAAAGCGCTATTTAAGGCTTGGAGATTTCGACGGTTTCAAGTACAGCAATTGTGTTTTTCTTGCTTTTTTTTCAAAAAAACGATAAATTATGCCTCGTAGGAAACAACGATCATCTTTTGATCAAGTATCCGAGTTTGACAGAGGAAGGATAGTGGCATACCGAGATTGTGGGTTATCTTTCAGGGAAATCGGTCGTCGTATTGGACGAAACCAAACAACTGTGATGCGGATATGTGATCGTTGGGTGCAGGAGGGTACGACGGACAGACGTGATCGACCGCATCGACCTCAGTGCACCACGTCACGTGATGACAGGCAGATTGTACGCATGGCAGTGACGGACCGCTCAGTCACATCACGAACCATATCACAGCAGATTCAGTCTGTAACGCATCATCCAGTGTCTGCGCGTACCATTCGACGTCGTTTACAGCAGAATGGTCTGTCCGCAAGACGTCCGTTGCTTTGTCTACCTCTGACGCGGAACCACAGACGTCTCCGCCGCCAATGGTGCGATGAAAGAAGGATGTGGACGACAGAATGGAATGAAATTCTCTTTACTGACGAGTCACGCTTCTGTATGCAACACCACGACGGTCGGATTCGAGTCTGGAGACACCGTGGAGAGAGGATGCTGAACAGCTGCATTATGCACCGTCACACTGGTCCTGCACCGGGTATTATGGTATGGGGCGGTATCGGATATCTCTCTCGCACTCCTCTAGTACGCATTGCCGGTACTTTAACCAGCCAGCGCTACATCTCCGAGGTGTTGGAGCCAGTTGTCCTTTCTTACCTTCAGGGCTTGCCAACAGCCATATTTCAGCAGGATAATGCACGGCCACACGTGGCACGCATTGTCCAAGGGTTCTTCGTCAATCACCAGATTGAATTGCTTCCCTGGCCGGCGCGCTCTCCGGATCTTTCGCCGATAGAAAACATGTGGTCCATGGTTGCTCAACGACTGACCCAGAGTTCATCCCCAGCTGTCACACCAGATCAACTTTGGCAACGTGTGGAAGCTGCTTGGTCTGCTGTACCCCAAGAACACATTCAAAGTCTCTTTGAATCAATGCCGAGGCGTGTGGCAGCTGTGATCTCCAACAACGGCGGCTACTGTGGGTACTGATTTTGGCAGGAACCACGCTTCATAGAATGCTGTAAATTTAATCATTTGTTACTTGGTCAACATGTTATCTACACAATAAATTTTGTTGTGATATCTCTTGTTTTTCTTGGTGTTGCAATTTGGGTGGCCAGCAGTGTAGTATAGACACTAGAATTTATACACCATTCTATGATATCTAACACAAACAGATTCTATAATATAAGTGAATTTAAAATCCTCTGTGGTTAAACAGCCGGTTGTCAAACTCGCGTTTTGCAAAACCTGGGCGACAAGAAGGCGTAAAAACGTAATAAATCCTTAAATGTGTGTACATCTACCACTGGGTATGTTTTCGCGAAATATTTATTAGAACCTTTGCGCATCCTCTTTCACAATTTCAATGTTCTATTCTCATCACATTAATTGTTGTGAATAAATCCAGTTTATTGCAATTTATACATGCGTTTTATAGCTTTATTGCTTTACTAGCTGAAGTATTCGTTTTTTGCGGGGGAATGCAGATCTTTAAAAGAATTCACTGTTAATAGAAATAGTTCTACATTTCACCATACAATAGAGCTAAATTAGCTGCAATCTTTCAATGGAGAAACGTTGAACTATCATTCGGTTTTGTTGCACCATTATTTGGTTCATTCATCAGTTTAAACACCACATCATGGTTCAACGTTTCTCCATAGAAATGTTGCAGCTAATTTACAGTAAATTACTGGCAACCTAGTTAAAAATTTTTTATTTGGGAATACCTTATTCCCCCGTACACGATATATATTTCGGTTACACACATAACCATCTTCAGTCGTTTCTTAACGACTGAAGATGGTTATGTGTGTAACCGAAATATATATCGTGTACGGGGGAATAAGGTATTCCCAAATAAAAAAATTTTAACTAATTAATCCGCCGTATTAAATAATGTTTTATGTGTCTTTATTACTGGCAACCTTTCTATGGAAAAACGTTGAACCATGATTTGATGATTAAACTGATCAAAGAATTAAGTCATGATTCAACGATTCTCCATTGAAAGGTTGCCACTAATTTTCTGTAAATTAGCTGCAACATTTCTATGAAGAAACGTTGAACCATGATGTGGTGTTAAACTGATCAATGAGCCAAATAATGGTACAACAAAACAGAATGATGGTTCAACGTTTCTCCATTGAAAGGTTGCAGCTAATTTAGCTCTATTGTATGGTGAAATGTAGAACTATTTCTACTAACAGTGAATTTCAGTAATTCTAAAAAGTATAATTAAAAAAACTAGATCTGGGGCTCTAGCACGATCTTATCGGAAAGCATCCGTCACGGATAGTTCTCACTCACGGATACTGAAAATCTTCGGATAAATATCCGATACCCTCATTTTGACTCTACCACCATGGTTTCGACTAATGGAAGTGAGCATTTTTATGCCTCTTCCGAGAGTATCGGAAGGGGACGCTATCAACCAATCAAAACAAGGCACTCTTTGTCGCATTCGAGCACGTAGTTTAAGTTTATGACATAGTACTTAAATAGGTACCACGTCCTGTCTTATTTTGTTAGTCGATCTCTGGCTGTGTTATACCATGTGAATATACAACGTGTAAGATACTAATGCGCAGTACTCAAATACAGTCAAAAAAAATTAATATCGATTTTCGAACCGCTTTACCAAAACTTTAATTGTAAGTTGCGTGCAGAGTTAGTTGCGCTTCGGTGGCTGAATCGGTAAGACGCGGGACTATTACTAGGGCGTTATGTGGTCGAACCCCGTGCTGCGCAATATTTTCCTGCACATTTTTTTTTTTTTTTTAAATACGCGAATCTTGGTAATTAATTCATCAGAATTTTACACTTTTAAAATAAATCACTTTTAACACCCACAAAACTCAATATTTCTTTAAGGTACATTAATTTTTGTCAGACAGACTATTTTTTCCCTAATTGTCACCCGTTCGTGATGCAACAGCAAGAGTATTAATTTTTTAAGCATCATCAATTATAAAAATATATTCTTTGAATAGCAGAAATAAAATTTTAAAAATATATAAATAAATATACAGTCAACTCACAATTTTACGACCCTCTGATGAAGTGCTGACAGTTTTTCAATACCTTTTATAAACTTTATTTTACACTCAGTATATTCACATGGCCATTATGACCATTATGCCAAAGTTAATTGAAATCCGCATTTTCCTGAAGCCGTGCCTCCTCCTTATAAAATAAAACCGGTAATATTCGAGTAAAAACAAATCAGATTGAAATTACCGTCCAAGCAATGGAAGAAAATCATTACTTAAATGAAAACAACTTTTCCAGTTTTTATAGAGCGCAGCAAACGAAATGAGGATTTGAAATCTCTAGCACAAAAATTAAACAGCAGTGGAGGTTTTATTAAAAATGTGAAAGCTTGGCAAAAGGTAAGCAGACTGTTATTTTATAAATTTTAAATATCATTAAAAATTAGCATTATTATATTCTAATTGTTCTAGGCTCTAAATATTTTTTAAACTCTTGAATCAGTTGGAATGCTAATGATTTATTCAACCGAAAATTGTTGATTAATTCGTCGTCGCTTAATTCAAAGGATTTACACCTAGGAATCGAATTTCGATTCCTATGAACCCTTCTAGCATCTTATTGTTGTGCAACAGTTGCTACAATTAAAACTGAGCCATTATTTTGATGTAAACAACTACCATCAGAACAAATAACCACGTACGCTGACTTGTATCCGAAGCGGAAAGCGCTTCTCACTCGCGTTTACCGTGCCGGGAAAAAAAGTGGAATTTCCGACAGGGTTTCCGATATCGGAACGTTCCCGAGAGCATCGTGGTAGACCAAATTGACGCCCTTTCGGAATGTGACGTCATGAGTGAGAAAAGAGTTGTTTTTCCGCTTCGGAAAGGTTTCCGAGAAGATCGTGCTAGGGCCCCATGTTATTGACGTTGCGTACTACTCATGGGACAGGTGTAACTGGAAAGCGATTGCGAAAGGAATTGACGTCATTCCCAAGAATGCATGAATTCTCTATACAAACACACGTGTGAAGCTGAGGGTCAAAAGTTGAGAAGTTGTGTTGACAAAGCTGCGAGTAAGACACGAAAAAGTCTGTATAAAAGCGGAAATCTCAGAGCCAAGAAGCACACAGGATCAAGGCATCCTAGCAACAAGCAACATGGGTTGGTCAAGTCAATTTGCCCTACCATTACTGCTACTCGTAGCGACTTTTCTTCCTCAGAATGCGTTCGGACAGAATACGCCATGGTCATCGGCAAGATCATCGGAAATCTTCATCATGAATTTCTTAGACGCCCTTGGGTATTCCCGCGCTTTCTCCGGGCAACAGTTGGCCGACATGGGCGAAATTTCGGACAGTATCAAGAGCTCGGTAGAGAGAATGTCCACATCAGGCACAGTTTCCAAGAATAAGCTGCAAGCGCTGAATATGGCATTTGCATCGTCCGTCGCTGAAATTGCAGTGGTTGAGGAGGGCGGCGCCAGCTTAGACGTCAAAGCAAATGCAATCGGAGATGCCCTAGCCTCTGCTTATCAGCAGACCACAGGTGTCGTCAACTATGCATTCGTGAATGAAATAAAAGAGCTCGTCAGAATGTTTGCCCAAGTCTCCTCCAACGAAGTAGGCCCAGCTTCAGCCGCATCAGCAGCTGCCTCAGGTAACTATTTTTTATTTATTATTAAAAATTAATCCTCTTCAATTAATCTTAACTGTAATATACACTGAACAGACCATTTTCGGGAAAAAAAATCATTTTAAGAATCCACATTTGTACTATTCAGATGAGCGAGTATGTATATTTCGGTCAAATGTAATTATAGAAACTTACTTTTTTCAAGCTACCATGATGCTTAAATAGCCATACACTTTCTATTCATATAAAACGATTTTTTTCTTTTTTACTCGGTCTTATATTTATTAAAACCTTACTAACGAACAGAACATCCCTTGATCGTGTAGTTTGATTTTTCCGCGTTGTGGACAACTTTAACACTCAATTTTTAATGAAAGTTGTGTGTTGTATCCTAATTTTACACATACAGGGAATCCCAGAAACACTCACATCGAGTTTAATTAATTAAATCTTGATCCTACAGGTAATTAATAAATTAGTAAAATATACAGAATTTTATGTGATGAATTAAAATTTTCAGTGGATAGAATTTGGTGGAACAGAAAAATTGAATTTTTATACAGCCTCCGTACAAAAAAGTTTACAATCAGTAATATGGGCCCCCCACACACAAATGAGCTGATGTGTAATAATTGAGAATTTTAAACCTAAAAACTTATCCTAAGAAGTGTTGAAAAAAGATTTCCTGCCTAAGCGATTTTCAATGCTCCTTGAAGGGAAAAATCCACTTCACGTGATCGCTTTTCAGGTTCCTTCAAGGGTGTTCCACTTCAAGAGCGATCATTGTCTCACTTTTCAACAGCTTTAAAAACAAAACGAGGACGTTAAACAAGCGAAAAAATTATTAATGCCTCTTTAGTCAATGCACTATGAACTAATATCAACAGTAAAGCACTAGATGTCATGCAACTTTCAGAAAGAATTCATCAGAACAAATATCCTCTTAAAAAATTGGCTGAGGATTTACCTACTTCGAGAAAAATTGCAAAATTATGTAAGTTTAGCATTTATTTTTCACTAGTGTTTCGTATCTCGTATAGGTTAGTTGTATGTAACCTTTCACAGTGCAACTTGCAAAGAAACATTCAAAATTTTTCTGCGTTAATTTCTTGCAAAAAATTTAATTGCGGCTCCTACCGCAATTAAATTTTTTGAAAAACTATTCAAAAGTTGCATGATATTCAAAAAGTACAGCTTTAACTTTTTTATCTGTCAATTGCTGGGAACATTCGGAGTTACATTCTTTAGAACGCGTTATCGATCAGACTTGCACGACTATTTGTATGCTCAAAAGAAGACGCTCCAAATTGGCGTATTTTTGCTGTCCTCTATTGGGGGTGTATATTTAGCAAATTTTGATTTTCTTTTATGCATATTATTGTTGAATTTACCTAAGTAGAACTACATCCGTTGTGATCATATATGTTTAGGCTCCTCCTCTAGGAAGATAATGGTTGTTGAGCAAGGGGAGGTTTCTCACGCTTCCATGCGATGGGGAATATCTTGGATCTATTCTAGACATTCCTACACCTGGAGGATGAGTAACAACGGCGACAACACGATCATATATAGTTATAATATGTCTCATTTAAAGATTTTACGAAATTTTTTAACATGACGTAATTCAATATTAAAATATAAAATTCAAAAAGCTTTATTTCTCATCCAAACACCACAGAAAAAGACGTTCCCTGAATTTGTCATCCTTCTGACTTACGTTATTTCAAAAATTAAAAATTAAAGGTATCCGAACACAATCAGTGTGCTTTTTTTGAAAGACATTGTATAAATATATTATGACATATTTTATTCAATTTTAGTAAACATTAATATTGGACTTTAAAAATTTGGTATATTTGAGCATTATTTTTTAAATGTAAAATAGATGTAGAAATCTAATTATTTTTTTTAATTAAAGAAAAAACATCGAACAAAAAATAAACTATTTAAGCTATTCGAATAAAAGTAACGCCAAAATGAACTACATGCTTTTATCTAGGACATGCTTTTATCTATCTAATCTCGAGTATTTTGTACTAAATAAGAATTTTAGAGAGAGAGAGATAGAGATAGAGAGAGATAGTCGAAGATTTGTTATGGAATTTTTGATGAAAATATATTGCTATTTTTATATAACTGGCCATAATTCAGAAAATATTATTACAAAAATTCTGATACTTCATACCCTAAATAACATTATATAGATAAACTCCACAAAATAACATGAGAATGATGACAATATTTCATGTTAAATCCTTTTTGAAAGACGGCATTTTGAGCAAAAATCAGTTTTGAGAAAAACAAATTTAAATGTGTGTGTAACATATTTAAACGTATTTAAATAAGTGTTGTAATTTTGTAACAAAATATTCAACCAGAAAGTTAGAATTCGCCACATTTATAAGTGACGCCCTCTTTTTGCTCAACTTTAGTTAATGTTTTTTCTTTTTCTTCCTTCCTTTTTTTTTTTTTTTTTGCACAACGTTTTTCTTTTTCTGGGAAGTTTTGCAGAAGTCAGCGAGTGACGGATCGATTCACCAACTCTTTCATGGAGCTCACAAAACTTTTCCACAGTACATGATCAATGTTGTACTAGTACAATCTCCAATAAACCTAACAGACCTTGAAACCCTTTTTTACACATTATTACACCCATGTATGCTCCCAGTTTAAGAGTCTCTAGCTCAAAAAACATTTTTTTGGGGATAAATTTCCACAAAACGCCAGTGAAACTCTCATTGGCGTTCTGAGTTTTGCCATGCAAACATTTACTTAGTAATTTCTGATCGCACAGTTTCATATACAGGCTTGACAATATTCATAATGTGTTTTGGGAGACCTTGGGATTTGTCCTTATAAATTTTATCATTTGATGCCACTTGTTGGAACTTCTCGGGTTTCCGAAAATCCTTAATAACTGGGTTTCTATAAAACGTAGAATCAAAAACGTATATGTTTCGGAAAGCTAAATAAATTATCTATCTACTGAAAAAAGAAAAAAAAATGTCACTTTTGGCTGAAATTCGTCAACACGTTTCCGTCGCATGTTTTAGCTGGTGAACAGCACATTCGATTGAGCCGATATTCGGTATGTATATTATGAACAACCGTCGCATGGCAGGTATTGATTTTGGTGTGTATAGGATCTACAGTATTTTCACCAGGCTACAAAAAATATTTTTTACAGTAAGCCCTATGGAGAGAAATACGTAAAAGTTCGCTAGATCCTAAATGGCACTAACAATCAAATTGATTTGATGGATTTGATCGATTTAATAATTTGATCAATTTGATTTGAGCTCAAATTTGCTATGCATATTACAGACTACCGTCGTACAATCGTTATTGATTTTGGTGTGTAAGACTTAAAGTTTTTCACAGGGCTACAAAAAAATTTCTCAAACATTACGGCCGATGGAGAGAAATACATAAAAGTGGTAGATAGCGCGGGGGGGGAGGGGAAAAAAATGTTGAAAGTCGTCAGTGATTGTAATTTTTTTTAAATTATCGCCAAGTTTTGTGCAAGAAAAATAAGTCTTCAAAATTGAACCAAGCTTGGCGATATCTTCCAAATTTGACTAGAAACTTGTGAACGTGACAGTTTATTACGAAGGAGAAGTACAGTTAGAATACGCCCAATGAAGATTGTTAAACAGTTATGATTGGCGATTTGAAAATCGATTTCACCTATTAAGAAGTGTTTTGTGAAACGAGAAAGACAAACACTGCACATTCATGGAGTGTGATGCACATTCCAAGCAATATTTATGAAGGTGAAGTAGGGTTCGAATATACTTGGCGAAGACTGTAAAACTATTTTAGGAGGTGATTTCAATATTGAGTTAGAATCCAAAGAAGCGTTTTATTCAACAAGGAAAATATACGGCACACTCATGAGTAAACCGCGGATTATATGCACTTAAAAAGGGACAAAATATGCTTGCAAATATGCATCAAAAAATGTAAAAATATGCACTAAAAATCTAAAAATATGCACTAAAAATCTAAAAATATGCACCAAATAACTGAAAAAATATTCACATATTAACAGAAAATGAAAACGTATTTACTTGTAAAAGTATTTTCTATTACTTACCTTGCAATTATGGCACATTTTTTTTTCTCTTTGAAAATTTAAAACATCATGAAAGACAGAATGAGAAATTTTTATTCACAATCTTAGTGATACTAAATATGAATTAAAATTGCTTTCAGTAATTTTTGTTGCAATACACAGCTAACAAAGTGTTTTTCTAAATTTTCAATAGTAAGGCTTTATCTTTTATCATCTAAAATTATTTTATATGCTGAAAATGCTTTTTCAACATAAACGAATTTCACTGGACAGTACTTATAATATTTCTCTTTAGATGGTTCTACTTTTTCCGGTATTTCACACCTCTCACCATTAATAAAATTATTTCATCTCCTTGATTTCTTGATGAAATTTTTCTTTCTGTTCTTCAGTAAGAAAAGTTTTCAGGAAAGCTGTCTAAATGCGAATTTAAGTAATGAATTTTCAAATTCATTTAGCAGCCAACTCCATCAATTTCATTCATGTAATCTCCACGTAGTATTTAATTTGAGGTCCTTAAAGTTTACAACGACTATTACCGAAAAGCTCTTAAAGCCTTATTTTCAAAAGTTTTAGAAATGGTTTTAAATGTTACACCACATTTTAAGGTAAAACATTCGTTCTTCAAGAAGTGTCTGAATAGCTGGATTTTCGAAGATACCTTAAATTGCTTTTTCTTCTTGGTAACACGCAACTCAGGTATTTAAACCACTCTCCTCTTTTTGATAAAGATTTAACAAATTGTTTCAGCAAGGAAAGTTTGATGTGAAAATCGAGGAAACTGAACTTTCTACTGGCATAAGCTAAACTTTTGATTACTTCATGTTTGTCTAAAAACTTGAATGCTCTTCTGGGAAGCAACTCTATTTTTAATTCACTGTTTACACTTACCATGACTGCCCTAATTAAAGAGGGCACTTAATCTACACAGAACAATAAAGGCACAGTACGATCATTTTGGGTAGTTCAACGGATCCAACATTTATTTCAAAAGAACTGCAAATTACCAAACACAGAAACTTAAATTTTCTTTCAAATTTCATTGTTAACTTACGTTTGCCTACTCACAGCTCATATTCTCTTAAAAGTGACGTTAAATGTTACTCAAAAAGTCTAAAAATAAAAGAAAAATTCATAAAAACAGGCAAGCATTTGGATTATTTTAAAAATGATTTCGAAGAAAAAACAACTTAACCAATCTATGCCTAGTGTCCCTTTCTTCGGACGGCATTTTCGCTATCAGTCGAAAACGTTATTTATTTTTCCCTGCCTTTATTCACGAGTATTGAACCTTAACTCCACAAAATGTTTGACCTTGGCCAAGTAGGATGTTAGCATATCAATTTTTACACATAATGATTTTTTAACAAATACCCTTGTACTAGAAATTGACATCAGTACTTTATCTATTATTCCTGGTATTAGCAAAAGTCAAAGACAGTCGCAAAAGCATCTGGGAAAAAATAGGTTAAATTCATAGTGAATTCTTGGAATATTTTGAAATTTAAGTACTCTTAAAGTAAAAAACAAGTGTTTATTTCTAGTAAAGACAATAAACTGTATCCTCTGACAGTGATATAACACGCTTCTAGGTTCTGCAGCTTAGGCAAAATTTTAATTTTCTGTTTGAAATATATAATTGCATCATTTGATTTAGTGGAATAAAAAAAGAACCATAAAAAGGAGTTCATTAGTTTTAATAATTGCATAGTTTCAATAATTAGTCTAGTCTTTTTGCCTGAAAAAACCATTGATCATTTGAAGACACAATTTTTTAATACAAAATAATACCCCGAACGCTCATACAAGTATTTTACATTAACAGCAGGATATGGGGCAGCAGCTGGACAAGGAAATTATGGCCAGGGACCCGCAAGAGAGGGAGGATACCGACAAGGACCATCTGGTGCAAGTTCAGTAGCTGCAGCTTCATCGGCTTCTACAGGTTACGGACCAAGCAGACCAGCACAAGTACCCCAAGGCCAAGGAGCAGGGCCACAAGCGCCAGCACAAATACCTGCCGCACCATATGGATCAGGACCCTCGGGTCTAGGCTCAGCAGCCGCAGCTGCAGCAGCTTCTGCCGGTTATGGAACAAGCGGACCAGCACAAGGACCCCGAGGACCAGGCGCAGGACCCCAAGGACAAGGAGTAGGACCCCAAGGACAAGGAGCAGGACCACAAGGACCTGCCGGACCATATGGATATGGACCCTCTGGCCCAGGCTCAGCAGCCGCAGCTGCAGCAGCTTCTGCCGGTTATGGACCAAGCGGACCAGCACAAGGACCCCGAGGACCAGGCGCAGGACCCCAAGGACAAGGCGCCGGACCAAAAGGACCAGGAGCAGGACTCCAAGGCCCAACACAAGGACCTGCCGGACCATATGGATCAGGACCCTCTGGACCAGGCTCAGCAGCCGCAGCTGCAGCAGCTTCGGCTGGTTATGGTCCAAGCGGACCAGCACAAGGACCCCGAGGACCAGGCGCAGGACCCAAGGACCAGGAGTAGGACCCCAAGGACAAGGAGCAGGACCCCAAGGACCTGCCGGACCATATGGATCAGGACCCTCTGGCCCAGGCTCAGCAGCCGCAGCTGCAGCAGCTTCTGCCGGTTATGGACCAAGCGGACCAGCACAAGGACCCCGAGGACCAGGCAGGACCCAAGTCAGAAGGACCCCGAGGACCAGGCGCAGGACCACAAGGACAAGGAGTAGGACGCAAGACCAGGAGCAGGACCCAAGGACCTGCTGGACCATATGGATATGGACCCTCTGGCCCAGGCTCAGCAGCCGCAACTGCAACAGCTTCTGCCGGTTATGGACCAAGCGGACCAGCACAAGGACCCCTAGGACCAGGCGCAGGACCCCAAGGACAAGGAGCAGGACCCCAAGGACCAGGAGCAGGACTCCAAGGCCCAACACAAGGACCTGCCGGACCATATGGATCAGGACCCTCTGGACCAGGCTCAGCAGCCGCAGCTGCAGCAGCTTCGGCTAGTTATGGTCCAAGCGGACCAGCACAAGGACCCCGAGGACCAAGCGCAGGACCCCAAGGACCTGCCGGACCATATGGATATGGACCCTCTGGCCCAGGCTCAGCAGCCGCAGCTGCAGCAGCTTCTGCCGGTTATGGACCAAGCGGATCAGCACAAGGATCCCGAGGACTAGGCGCAGGACCCCAAGAAAACGGACCGCAAGGACCAGGAGCAGGACTCCAAGGGCCAGGACAAGGACCTGCCGGACCATATGGATCAGGACCCTATGGACCAGGCTCAGCAGCCGCAGCTGCAGCAGCTTCTGCCGGATATGGACCAAGCGGACCAGCAAAAGGACCCCGAGGACCAGGCGCAGGACCGCAAGGACAAGGAGTAGGAACCCAGGAACAAGGAACAGGACCGCAAGGACCTGTCGGACCATATGGATACGGACCCTCTGGCCCAGGCTCAGCATCCGCAGTTGCAACAGCTTCTGCCGGTTATGGACCAAGCGGACCAGCACAAGGACCCCGAGGATCAGACGCAGGACCCCAAGGACAAGGATCAGGACCCCAAGGACAAGGAGTAGGACCCCAAGGACAAGGTGCAGGACCACAAGGACCTGCCGGACCATATGGATATGGACCCTCTGGCACAGGCTCAGCATCTGCAGCTGCAGCAGATTCTGCCGGTTATGGACAAAGCGGACCAGCACAAGGACCCCGAGGACCAGGCGCAGGACCCCAAGGACCTGCCGCACCATATGGATATGGACCCTCTGTCCCAGGCTCAGCAGCCGCAGCTGCAGCAGCTTCTTCCGGTTATAGAGCAAGCGGACCAGCACAAGGACCCCGAGGACCAGGCGCAGGACCCCAAGGACAAGGAGCAGGACCACAACGACCTGCCGGACCATATGGATATGGACCCTCTGGCCCAGGCTCAGCATCCGCAGCTGCAGCAGCTTCTGCCGGTTATGGACCAAGCGGACCAGCACAAGGACCCCGAGGACCAGGCGCAGGAACCCAAGGACAAGGAGTAGGACCCCAAGGACCAGTAATAGGACTCCAAGGACAAGGAGCAGGACAACAAGGACCTGCCGGACCATATGGATATGGACCCTCTGGCCCAGGCTCAGCATCCGCAGCTGCAGCAGCTTCTGCCGGTTATGGACCAAGCGGACCAGTACAAGGACCCCGAGGACCAAGCGCAGGACCCCAAGGAAACGGACCGCACGGACCAGGAGCAGGACTCCAAGGGCCAGCACAAGGACCTGCCGGACCATATGGATCAAGACCCTCTGGCCCAGTCTCAGCAGCCGCAGCTGCAGCAGCTTCTGCCGGTTATGGACCAAGCGGACCAGCACAAGGACCCCGAGGATCAGTCGCGGGACCCCAAGGACAAGGAGTAGGACCCCAAGGACAAGGAGCAGGACCACAAGGACCTGCCGGACCATATGGATATGGACCCTCTGGCCCAGGCTCAGCATCCGCAGCTGCAGCAGCTTCTGCCGGTTATGGACCAAGCGGACCAGCACAAGGACCCCGAGGACCAAGCGCAGGACCCCAAGGACAAGGAGCAGGACCCCAAGGACCTGCCGGACCATATGGATATGGACCCTCTGTCCAAGGCTCAGCAGCCGCAGCTTCTGCCGGTTATGGACCAACCGGACCAGCACAAGGACCCCGAGGACCAGGCGCAGGACCCCAAGGACCAGGTGTAGGACCCCAAGGACAAGGAGCAGGACCCCAAGGACCTGCCGGACCATATGGATCAGGACCCTCTGGCCCAGGCTCAGCAGCCGCAGTTGCAGCAACTTTTGCCGGCTATGGACCAAGCGGTCCAGCACGAGGACCCCGAGGACCAGGCGCAGGACCCCAAGGACCTGCCGGACCATATGGATATGGACCCTCTGGCCAAGGCTCAGCAGCCGCAGCTGCAGCAACGTCTGCCGGCTATGGACCAAGCGGTCCAGCACAAGGACCCCGAGGACCAGGCGCAGGACCCCAAGGACCTGCCGGACCATATGGTTATGGACCCTCTGGCCAAGGCTCAGCAGCCGCCGCTGCAGCAGCTTCTGCCGGTTATGGACCAAGCGGTCCAGCACGAGGACCCCGGGGACCAGGCGCAGGACCCCAAGGACCTGCCGGACCATATGGATATGGACCCTCTGGCCCAGGCTCAGCACCCGCAGCTGCAGCAGCTTCTGCCGGTTATGGTCCAAGCGGACCAGCACAAGGACCCCGAGGTCCAGGCGCAGGACCCCAAGGAAACGGACCGCAAGGACCAGGAGCAGGACTCCAAGGGCCAGCACAAGGACCTGCCGGACCATATGGATCAGGACCCTCTGGCCCAGTCTCAGCAGCCGCAGCTGCAGCAGCTTCTGCCGGTTATGGACCAAGCGGACCAGCACAAGGACCCCGAGGACCAGGCGCAGGACCCCAAGGACAAGGAGTAGGACCCCAAGGACAAGGAGCAGGACCACAAGGACCTGCCGTACCATATGGATATGGACCCTCTGGCCCAGGCTCAGCATCCGCAGCTGCAGCAGCTTCTGCCGGTTATGGACCAAGCGGACCAGCACAAGGACCCCGAGGACCAGGCGCAGGACCCCAAGGACCGGGAGTAGGACCCCAAGGACCTGTAATAGGACCCCAAGGACAAGGAGCAGTACAAGGACCTGCCGGACCATATGGATATGGACCCTCTGGCCCAGGCTCAGCATCCGCAGCTGCAGCATTTTCTGCTGGCTATGGACCAAGCGGACCAGCACAAGGACCCCGAAGACCAGGCGCAGGACCCCAAGGACAAGCAGCAGGTCCCCGGGGACAAGGAGCAGGACCACAAAGATCTGCCGGACCATATGGATATGGACCCTCTGGCCCAGTCTCAGCAGCTTCTGCCGGTTATGGACCAAGCGGACTAGCACAAGGACCCCGAGGACCAGGCGTAGGACCCCAATCACAAGGAGCAGGACCCCAAGGACCAGGAGCAGGACTCCAAGGGGCAACAAAAGGACCTGCCGGACCATATGGATCAGGACCCTCTGGACCAGGCGCTGCAGCAGCAGCTGCTGCAGCTTCTGCCGGTTATGGACCAAGCGGCCCAGCACAAGGATCCCGAGGACCAGGCGCAGGACCCCAAGGACCAGCAGTAGGACCCCAAGGACAAGGAGCAGGGCCCCAAGGACCTGCCGGACCATATGGATCAGGACCCTCTGGACCAGGCTCAGCAGCCGCAGCTGCAGCAGCTTCTGCCGGTTATGGACCAAGCGGACCAGCGCAAGGACCCCGAGGACTAGGCGCAGGACCACAAGGACAAGGAGGATATGGCGCAGGTGCTGCTGCTGGACCACAATTACCAGGAGGATCAATTTCTTCAACTGTGTCTAACACTGTTACAAGACTATCTTCTTCGAGCGCCGTTTCCAGAGTGTCTTCAGCTGTTTCCTCGTTTATTTCAAATGGAGGTCCTAATATTCAGTCATTGGCGAACGTTATTTCGAATCTGGCTGCTTCAGTCTCTTCGTCTAATCCAGGACTTTCTGGTTGTGAAGTTCTTATTCAAACACTTTTGGAAGTCGTTTCGGCACTGGTTCATATTTTGAGCTCCTCAACCATGGGATATGTGGACGGTGCTAGTGCTGGACAGTCTTCTTCTGTCGTTGCTCAAGCTGTTGCCTCTGGCTTCACAACATGAAGTACTCTTTAGTAAATTATAAGAATATATGTATTAACGTATTAATTATCTCTTTAGAAATAAATATTTGAAACGAATGTGTTGCTACACTTTTTTTTATAATTTTTTTTAATGCTTTCGTGTAAACGTTTGAAAAAATTTCCTTTTTTTCCCTTAATGTTTCTAAATGTTAAACTAATATTTCTAAAGGTTATTATGAAAACATTGCCTTCTCTTAAATTAACTGATTTATGCGTTTATGTAAACTGGTACTTAGTCATCACTGTATCAGAATAAAGGTCTGAAATCTCATTTCTCTATTTTGGAGTTTGAAAGTTTTTTTGGAGCTTTTTGATTGTTGTTTAACTAGCGATAAATATTCTTACTCCTCATACCGCAGTAGTATTTTACTGAAATCAAGGTTTGTTTTACAATCAAAAAAGTTCAGATAGAGAAAAGAAAAAATAATCTTCAGTACAACAAGTGCTCATTCCAAAAATCTCAAAAATAGAATTTAAGATTATTTGGGTAGGTGTGGGAAGAGATATGAGGCTGCGGAATCTCGTCTCATCTTTGAGATAAATTGTTCATACTGTCTTGCGTGTGATGAGTCGAATTCCTTAAGCAATATATTGACAATATTTTTTTTGGAAACCTGAATGGAAAATAATTGTATTATTTCTCTGAGAGTAGGGACACGGAACTTCATGAAAAAGATTAATTTTTGCAAAATATATAGTTTTGTGATCATAATTTCATTACTTTTTTTAAATAAACAGTTTGCTAATACAAAAAGCAAAGCCTTTTTGGTCATCAAGTATATTAAGGTATACTTGATGATATCTTGTATATTAAATAAATTTTAGTTTTTATCATTTATTAACTCCCTCAGATAAAAATTTCTCTTATTACGGAGCTTCGAAGTTGTAGTTTTCATTTTAAACCATTATTTTGTTTCATTAATCAATAAATAATGTCCTGTAAGGCTAAAAGAAATACGAGGGCTGTTTTTCATTCAACCTCCGATGGTTAATAAGTAAAAGACATTAGTAAAGAATAGAATAAAATCTATTACCAAAAGTTAGGTACAGACATGTTCTCTTTTCGACTTACACATTATGAAGATTTGAGCATTTGTCTAATCGGTAGAGCTGCTTCCCAATGCCCTGTTCTAGAAACAATACCGTCAGCTATGCAACCATCAGCCTGAACATTCTTGTAAAATTCTGCATGGTTCTGCAAGTTTAGGTCTGTTAGCCAGCTCTTCATTTCAAGAGACAGATAAAAATCCCTCAAAGTTAAGTCAGTAACCAAACGCGATGAATAAGGTGTTCAAAAAAAAACGGTAAAGTGAGAGTGAGATCTCTAATGTTCTCTATTGGCCATTGACTTAGCTCCGAGTGATTGAACTGAACAACTGCTTAGAAGTCCACAGTAAGAAGACCCGAAGCTTTCCGTCAAATAAAGTTTTGAGAAACAACTTTAGGCCCTTGGATGCATCTCTGACGGCAAAGTTTCCCTAAAAGTGCATCGGAAGGTTGATCTACCGATTCGACAATTGCTAGAATCTTCATGGCCATTATGTTGAAATGAAAGGCTATGATCGTCAGCTTTTCCTAAGATATCGTGTGGTGTATGTAGAAAGTTATTTTTCTCCAGTAGGATTCAAGAGAACAACAATAAATATTATCCGAGCGTACGAAATTTAAACAGATCTATGTATTTATGTGCAGCTGCCGAAAAAAAAAAAAAAGTCCCACTTGCTCTTTATTTCGGCATCGTTCGTCGTACAGCAAAGTTATATACACCATTCGTTTTCAAATAACGCATACTTTAATTTACTATTAATTTAATTTGCATAAGAGGCCGTCTTCATATTTAATTATGCATCAACTTCGTTTTTCTCAATGGCAACACTGTATTTTGACTTTATTAAACGAAAGAAAACCTTCAAATTACCCTAAATATTAATTTTCACTAATATTCTACGATAATTTCCGGAGATATTGCGAGTTATTTTTTTCGCATTTTTAAGGGTCTTTCTACAAATTGAAAAGCGCTATTTGTAGGTTCCGAACTTTTCGCACTTCATTCATTTCGCTTGAGAGAATTAAAAGAAATAAGTGTTATTTTCAAGGTAAATATTGTTACCATCTCTCTTAAAGTTTTTTGTACTGAGATTATCAAGGGTAGAAAGTTAGAATGTTTAGTCGGAGGTCCAAATGACCCGTGAATTCATAACTTCCTTGGCTCGTACTCAAGACTTAAAAATGCAAAACGACTGCTCACGATTCTGAAAATCTTTCTAATTTTGAAATTGTTATTAAGTATTTCCCTTCATGGTTCTCTTAGACAGGTGAAATGTTGGCAGGAGTGAGAGGCTGTTCTCTGCTCTTCTGACTGCAAGCATGAATGTTACCCAGCTACGCTCGAACTAGAAGAACGGTTTCATGATTGAAAATTTATTTGTTTGAATTTCATGTAAAAAACGCAGTTATTTTTTTGCTGAGCCAATATTATCACTGTGTTTGTTATTTCACTTTCTGCATTTAATATTATTGCCTACAATGAGCAATATTCTTATAAGACTTTTGGTGGTACTTTAATTTATTGTCACATGAAAATTTAGACAGAAAAACGTGATTTTGAAGGTTTTTTTAATGTTTCCGAAAATATGGGGAAGTCCAAAGACCTAATGTTTGCAATATTAAAAAAGGTCAAATTCATGCCTGGAATGTTGAGGATGTTAGTCTTTCAGAAATAGGATGTTGCATTAGAAGACATATACATCTACTGCATCTAATTCTATACCTTGAAAATATTTTATTTGGGGGATATGATAGCGGACGCAACAATAGAAGATTTATAGAATCACCATCAAACTCTAAAAACCTCTAATTTATTTGATTCAAAATTTGATTTTTTTAAATACCGCTATCTTTTACTGTGTTTTTGAGCAAAAGAAATCTAATTTACGCTTATTTTAAGCAGTTTTCAAAAAATTGTCACTTAATAAATTTATATATGTCCCTTAACTCATGAAAATAAGACATTTTATTTAATATAAATTAAACTACTGAACGTAAAAATTTGAAATTTTGCACAGCCATGTAATATTATCAGGTTGTAACGAAAGTTTTCCGCCAACAAAAAGTTCCTAACAAAGTTATAAAAAGAACCTGAAAGGAATACCTTTAATGCGGGTAGTAATCACCACCCACATATATGATTTTCTACCAACGTTTTGGTAGTTTTTCAAAGCCTTCGGCCTAGAAATATGGGGGGCGCGAGACCAAAAACATAACTTTCAAATGCCAAAAATCGTTTGACAAAATATGAGGAAACACACCAAAGCGAACTGCTTGCTGAGATCATATATGCTGTGGCGGGAAACTTTCGTTACGACCTAATACTTTCTGCATCTATTTCCATCGAAATTTGTCTAGGTCGCTATTCATAATTTTTTTAAATATTAGTTTAATAATTCATAATTCATATTAATATTTTATTAAAAAATCATAATAATAGTGTTACGAATTTTCGGGGCAACCCGCTGCTCTGTGGCTTAAAATGATTTAAAATTCGTATTCTACGCTTCAAATAGATAAATTTTGCTTTTTGTTGCATCAAAATCAGCCAATTAGAACCGGAGATATGGAGGTTTCGGTTTGCCATTGTTTTTCAATGGAGGTTCTAGAAATCTCGAGAAATATTAGTCCTAGGGCTTCGATCTGTTCACACTTGGGGACTTATTTTGTGCCAAATTTGGCGATATTTCGCCAAAAGTCGCCAAGCTTGGCGACTTTTTGGTCATTTGGCGCGATTTTTCCAATGGGGCCTGAAAGTTGTTTTTTATGCATTAAAAACGCATAATAACCTAACATTTCTCTTCTATGACGTAATCAAAAGTCCCGCTTTATCTGGAATCTTCGAGGAATATACTTTTCTAGAAACTGCTCGCAGCTTCTGCCTCCTCTATAAATTCCACCAGCGCGCTGCCCCGACAGTTCAGTGCGAGTTGAACGCTCAATGTGTGAAGAGCTCTCAGTACGCTTGCTTTGTGAATTGATAGTGCTATAGAAGCTGTGCTTTAGCTTGCTTTATGAAGCTGTTTTTAAAGTGCTGTGTGTAAATTCTTCATTGCTGTGTCTTAAGGGATTGTGTACGATATCCCTTGAATATTTCCACTGAATTTTTGCCTGTGAAAGTGACTTATTTTGTGTGAGAAATACAGCATTTGTGAGAGCTTCTGATCTAAGCGTATTGTTAAAAGCACGTTACTGCTAGATTGGGCTTGTGAATTGTGTACAGCTCATTGTTCTACGAAGTTCTAGAAGCAATAGAGTTTGTGTTCCATCCTGACAAGTGACTTGAACTTTTTACACCAACTGGACTTTAGAACGACGAACCCCAGGAGTAGCAGAGTAATTCCGCAACAATAGTGAATTATGTTTAGGTCGTTTAGTTCTAATAGTACGAATAAAAATCAGCTTCTTATTATCGATATTATATGAGATATGATTTAATGTATGAAAAAATATTTTAACATATGGGGAGGGGGATTTGGGGTGCTCATAACTCACCCATTTTCAGTTCAAATTTATTGAAAATGGGTATCCGGGGTTAAAATGAGCTAAAATTTTGAAATATGAAGTGAAATCTAGGGGTTGCTATTGGGGAAAAAAGTTGGTGTGAATTTTAATATGTAGATGGCCCCTTATGTAATTTTTATGCATAGCAAATTAAAGTGTACTTCAATCGAAAACGATTGGTATCTGTAACTTTGCTGTACGACGATAGACGGCCGAAAAAAGTACAAGTGGGACTTTTTTTTTTCCACAGCTGTACATTGTTGCAGAATACTCTGCTAATTTTTGGGTTAATTGTTCTAAAGTCCAGTTGGTGTGGAAAGTTCTAGTAAAGAGTCCGCTTGTCAGATGGAAAACGAACTTTATTGCTTATAGAACTTCGTCGAACAATCAGCTGTACAAAATTCACAAGAACAATCAAACAGTATTGTGCTTTCATAAATGCTGTATTTTCTCACACAAAATAAAACACATCCACAGACAAAAATGCAGTCGAAATATACGAGGGATTTCGTAAACACCCCCTCAAGACTTAGCAATAAAGAATTTACTCACAGCACTTTCAAACAAGGCTTCAAAAACAAGCTGTGTTTAGCTTGTTTTTGAAACCTTCTTTTGGCGCCAAAAATAAGTCCCAAAAGTGAATTTACCGAAGGCCTAGGACCAATATTTCTCGAGATTTCTAGAAACGGTATACTAATCAATGGCAAAACCCAAAACTGCGTATCTTCAGTCCTAGTTAACCGATTTTGATGCAACAAAAAGCAAAATTTAACTATTTGACGCGTGGAATACGAATTTTAAACTATCTTAAACCCCAGAACCGCGGGTTGCCTCTAACATTCGCAACAATACATAAATGCACGAAGGAAAATCTTTGTGCTCCTTTTGCAGCACATTGCGTGAACGGTGGAATGTGAAATTCTATATAGCCACCGTAGTAAAAGTATACCGTGCATGGCAAAATAGTACTATCTAAAATCAGTGGCGTGGCACACGTGGTGCACCACGGGCTATAGATGACAGAGGCGGACGAAGGCTACGGAAATGCGTTCGGGCGAATAGACGTGCAACTGTTGAGCAACTGACCGCCCAGATGAACCAAGGGACTACCAAGAGTGTATCCTCAACAACGGTTCAGCGAACGTTGCTGCGCATGTGCCTCGCAGCAGACGCCTGGTTAATGCACCTATGCTGACTGCTGCTTATCGGCGACGAAGGCTGGAATTTGCACGCCAGTACCCGCAACTGGACGTCCACAGAGTGGCGAGATGTGGCTATTTCCGATGAATCACGTTTTATGCTCCATCGGACAGATGGACGTTTGCGTATACGGCGTGAAACGTCTGAAAGCAAATACCCTGCAACAATTGCAGAGTGGCTATTCGGACGGACCGCAGCGGATAGTTACAGGCTATTCGGCCCGTCCTGTAGTGCTGCCATCTATATTTAAATGTTCGTACTAATAATTCACCAATAATTTATTTTAAATTGTATGTTTATTTAGACCAAAGAACACGAATTTCGTCCGCAATTTCTATTTTTAAAATTTAAATTAAAGCTTTGGTCTGAAATGAGCAAGCTTTTCAAGGTATGAGCCTACCTTCGGAGGACTTTTTCTTATTAAGTAAAAAAATTAATGAAAAATCCATGTTTTAATTGAGGTATAAAACCATAAAAATTTAAATGCCCGTTAATGAAATTCAGTGTAAGCTTTGCAATAAAGGCAATCTTAAGTTTCCGACAGGGGCTAAGCTTCGATATACCCCCTACCTTTTTTTCGCGCCAACGATTACGTTTTTTGCGCCAAGCTTGGCGATAAAAGAGATTTTCTGGTTTCCCAAACGAATTTCGTTGGCGAGAATGGGGGGAGGCTATTTATGGCAACCTAGGCCGGCCGGCCAATGACAGAGCGCCGTGATGCAATAGCTCCTGCACGTGGAAGCTTGTGAGAACTTTTTTTCACATTTTTAGAGAGAGGTAGTAAGTTGACCGACAGCGCTTCATCAAAGGTACTGTGATCTTTTGATCTTTTACTGTACTTTTTTTTATATTTTTGGTTAGGATTTTATGATTTTTTAAGAACCTCCGTAGCTACTGTAATTGAAAATTATCAGGGTATTTTTGAACAAAATTTAACGTTAAAGTTGTCTGATAAAAATCCCACGTGTGGGAAGAAAGGTGTAGCTAATATAATTTTTGTTATGAGCTATTTGTTAGTGGACCACGAGAAGTTTTTGGATTTTTTGAGGGAAACATCCTTTCGGAGTGTGAGCTTAACCTTTCCGAGATATTTTTGCTAACGTATAATATTGTTTCGCGTTATACATCGTGGTAACTGTGCACTATTTGTACAGGCGAATGGCTTCACAGTTTTTGGCTTTTTTCTTAAAACGCTCTACTCGATTTCTTATTATTCCCGACTACCTTTTCCATTAAAAAAAAACGGGGGGGGGTTGAGCCCCCCCTCACATAAAAATCCCATTATTTGTGAAATTTAGGTTTTTTAAATTTTTAACCCTAAATTCTTGTTAGAAAACGCGATTTCTGTGTCCATCAATTCTTAAATTTCCTTGAATTTATTCATGTTTAGATTCCTAAACCTTAATTATTTCCACAATTTTTCTATTTCTAATTTCTTGTTCGAAAACGCGAATTCTACGTTCATGAATTCTTAAATTTTCTTGATTTTATTGTTGTTTACATTCTTAACCCTAATTTTTTTTTTCTAATTCTCATAGTTTTTTTCGGTTCTGAAAACGTTGCTTGGCGGCCATTTTTACATTTTAACCCTAAATTTTTTGTGGAAATCTTCTAATTCATATAGTTTTTCCGCTTTCGGAAGTGGTTTCACGGCCATTTTTTTATTCTTCGCGCCGTTGAAAACGGCATTTTTGGCCACTTCTCTTTCGTTTTTGGTGCCGTCGAAAACGGCCCTGGCGCCAAAAAAAAAGTCACCAAAAATCAAGGTAGGAGGTATATCGAAGGTGCGCCCCGACAGGTTTTATGACTGGAAATAGAATTGCATGAAAATTCTTTTATACATCTTTAATTCATGCATGACGTTATTTTATACGTATGTAAAACTATCAAATGAAACAAACAATTTTGAAAACTTTTATACAATTTCAATTTTAACGATCGTCAAATTCATCGGAAATAATCCTCGCTTGTTAGCTTTGCTTATTATTTTTTAAAAATGGCTTTTACATATATTTTTTATGTAAAGTATTATTTATTTTTTTAAACATACTTCAAGCTTGCACATATATATATAAAGCTTTGGTTTAATAAAATGTAATTAACTTTTGCATAAGGGGCGGAGGGCTCCTCCCGCCGTGTTCGTTTTCTTAAAATACTAGGGGCCAAGGCCCCCAGACTCGCTACGCTATCTTTTCGTATGTGGCATTCGGCTCCTAAAAAGGCTTATTCGTAAAAAAGACATAATTTCAACAGACAAAACCCGAAGATTGGATCAGATAGAATGCTACTGAGCTACACATTGCTTGGTTCTTGCAGGTTCATTGGTACATAAAAATTTAAACTTCACACTACAGTAGATCCCCTCCCCCTCATAACACGGAAGATATTTTGTTATGGGATTCCGTGTTGTACGGGTCCTGAGCTATATTCCACCTGGAGTGCGGACTCCGCTTATAATCGCTGGGAAAATTATTTGCACTCCTCAGAAACACAATGATATTTAATGTTGCCATTCAAAAGTTATATTAATTAGGAGGTAAAGCGTAATAAAATCAGAACATCTGTTTCAGCTGTATTTTTAATTATGTAAAACCTATTGGACACCTTGCGAATTTGCTACCCATGGCGATTTTTCATTATTTGGCGACTTGCGTACATGTAAAGTTAATAAAAGCTTCGGAACAGATAGGATAGCTTGCCACCAATGGCGACTTTTCATTATTTGGCGATTGGCACATGCCCACAACCTATAATTATCTTCATTTAAGGTTACCAGAAAACCGTTATCCATATTTTCATTTACATAATCGTTTTCAGATTGGCGTACTTAGCACCACGAATTATACCATCTCGTCGCGCTAGCAAATATCCAAAGTGTACTGTAACTGCTATAATGGCATAGTTAACGCCGCCAAATATTTCTACTGGTAGGAAATAATCCAGCTGGACCAAACCGGCTTTAAAATAATCTGCATTTGAATTATTTTTCATTTTCAAGATATTAGTTATTCTGTTTTGGAAAAACGAATAATCGCTAATTCTAAACTCCTGTTGTCTAAGCGAACTTACTATTTGAAAATTGTCAACTTTGTCTAACACATTTTCAGTTACTTATTTCCTGTAGTTTTTATTTTGGCGTAAAATGGGTGTATTTCTACTTCATGTTTGACAATTTCACGTGATACTACATACTTGGAAACGCTTTGTTGCAAAGGAATGAATGATTTTATGCCAAATCTGGCAACCATTCTGTTTAATTTTTCAGTTTTTTATTCATATCTTCTAAAATAATTCGATTTTCGAAATTTAAGTCAGCTCATCAGGTTCCTCGGAATTTTTCGAATCTGTGGACACCTTAGTCGAAACTTAAATCCCAACGGTTTAGGAGGAGATAGGCCAAGCCGGGGCCTTCGCTATTTGTAACGGGCCTGCGCGTGTATTTCGATGAGTCATCCAAAGAGGCCTACGGATACTCGCGTCTTCACATATATACATCAAGCATTTTTTAAGCTTTCCAAGGCTTTGAAGCGTTATTTAATGTAGCTTTATGCCATAATTGTGCTACTAATTTTATCAGTTTCTTTACTATGATACATGTGGACATTAAAGCAAGTAGATGTGCAAGTAGATAATTGAAGGAAAAACAAAGCAGTGCTTACTCTCATGATTCATTATTTTGGCTTGATTTTTAATATACATTAAACAAATTAAGCTGATTTTTATTATACATTAAGGTAAACATATTCATAAATGATAAACAGTTTATTTATACAGATATTTTTATGAATTTCTTTATACTGAATATTTAAGTTTCACATTTCAAAAGCAATTACAACCATAACCACTTTTTAAATAAAATTAACTAACAGTTATTAAATTTGCGTTCATTAAATTTTGTCCAGTTAATATATTAACAGAATATATGACGAGGTGCTGGAATAGAAATGAAGATATTTGATATTTACAATTCGCATATACATCATTTAAGTACTACTACAATATTTAATTTTTAATCTTTTGTAAGACGTGGATATTTGGCGAATGTTTACTATAGTTAGAAGTACAACCTGGTGTACTGCATTCCTTTGGCAACTAACTTAAAAATAATGTAAATTAACTTAACGAGAAACATTTAGAATAAATTACTCAATAAAATGTGTCCCATAAATAGTAGTACGAACTTTAAGGGAAGATGAAAGAAATCAAAAGGATTAAGAATCACGTAACATAGCACGGCCAAACACGTTGTTTTCATGCTCAGCTTATGTATTGAAAATTTTACCATTCCCGATATTAAAAGGATTTATAATTTTCGTTTATAATTCCATATATTTTTTTTCTTCCAAGAAAAAGTATTAAATTTTAGAAAACCATAGTAGGAAATACCACGAATATTCTAATATCTTTTTTTTAAGCGATTACTAACTGGTGCTTGAAGACAATGTTTTCGTCCTTGCATTTCTGTATACAGTGAAACTTCTATGAGCGACCACTTCTATTTAGTGACCCCCTACTGCAACGACACATTTTTTAAGGGACCGATTTTTTACCCTATCTAGTTAATGTTAAAAGAGCCTCTAGAAGACACCACAGAACCCTCTATAAGTGACCGGTCCCAGTTCCCAGTCCGAAAATTTTCTTGTATTTTACCGGAAATAAAGTAAATAACAACCACATTCTAAACCAGTCGCTCTACTGCAAATCGACAGCAGTGCAAGTACAGGTACACATTACGTACAAATCTTGTACGTTAGAGAAGAGACATGTCTAAGAAACGAGTGATTTTAATACTGGAAGCGCACTGATGTGATCGAATCACACGAAAAAAGAAATTTGGAGGTTACTTTTGGTTGTAGGAAAAATTAAAAAGCAAATAGATTTTATTATGACAAATTGAGAATGCATGAAGATATCGGAAAAAATGCTCTTTTGGCAAATGTAAAAAAAATATATACACGTATATATATATATGCAGCAGAGAGTGAAGTACACTCGAAGCGAGAATAAAGAATGAAACAATCTGAAATTCCTAAATATTTGATCAAAATTTAAAATTTGTTTACATAATTACTCATGCAATTTATTATGAAACTACATAAATAACAAAACAAACAATATATTTTAGCACTTTGAATACAAAGTGAGATAAACCAACAGCTCAAGGACTCGAAAAATTTCAGGATACCTCTTCAAAAGCTGCACTAAACACTGTAGCAAACCAAAAATAAACGCTTTCTTATTTAATTATTCTTTATTATAGCAATTCCAAGTATTATATAAAAGTTATTCTTTTGTCGCTATCTCAATCGAACTTTGGAATTGAACATAATGAACTCTTGTACAAAATATTAATTGCATTTGAAGTTTCTACGTATACATATACAAAATTAATAATTTATAATTTACTGTATTTCTGCACTGAAAGCTGGCTACACATGTCTAAATCATACAATCAATGCACATATCTAACTGATAAATAACATTTTCGACTGAAAAATTAAATAGACAAGATCGTCTAACTAGTATTACAAAGACACGCTTATTTACTGTATAATAAACTACTCAAGTAGTACGATTTCACATGAAAATGATTTAAAAACAGCACATGAATATTAATTCACTAAATTTGATTTACATACCTATTTTTAGAACTGCTAAATAAATTATACAAGTTTACACCTCCTTTCCATTCAGAGCAAAATGTTCGAATTTTATGATAAATTACCATAAAAAAAATGGCTCAATCTTCACAAAATGATTATCTACATCTAAAGTTTTTTAGTACGACAAAACTACAAAAAAAATGTTTTAAAATAATAAAATAATATAATATTTATAATACTTATAATAATAAAATAGAACAGTGCTAATCGCGAAAACAGGCCTCAATGATAAACTCAATTTTCGTGCTGGCATCGAACCAGCAGGCCCGGTTGCTAATAGCGACGGCCCCGGTCAAGCTTTGACAGCGACAGCGGCCTTTACTTTTTTTTAGAATAGAGATATACCCAAATTAAATTTCATGGTGTTCTGGAAACTCGCGGAATCTTTTCGCAATCGAAAGATTTCGTTTTGTGTACACAGCTATTCTCATGTCCATGCAAACGATTTATTTGTGAAAAAAAAAAAATGATAATAAACTGTGTAATCTGGAAAAGCTTTTTAAAACGAATTTGAATCCCAATTGTATGACGTCATATTCACTTGAAAAGGGTAATTTTGTCACGCAAATGATTTACTTTTTTGACTCTCGGAAATAAAATGGTGCTGAAAATAGCGAAAAATCGCTTAAAAGGGAGGGAACGGGTAGATTTTCAGATTTTTTAAGAAGCGCAGATTGTTTTCTATATTTTTATACATGATCATGAAAATTTTCAAGCGGATCGTGCAAACGGTGAAGAAGTTATTAGGCTTTTTGTGTTAACTTTGTAAATTTCACCTGATTCTAGATACTTGGAAACGCTTTGTTGCAAAGGAATGAATGATTTTATGCCAAATCTGGCAACCATTCTGTTTATTTTTTCAGTCTTTTATTAATATCTTCTAAAATAATTCGATTTTCTAAATTTAAGTCAGCTTAGCAGGTTCCTCCGAATTTTTCGAATCTGTGGGCACCTTAGTCGAAACTCAAATCCCCACGGTTTAGGAGGAGATAGGTCCACAAGCTATTGACGGCGACAGCGGCCTTTACTTTTTTTAGAATAGAGGGAAATTTAATGATGCAAACAAATACAATTCTAAATATGTAGTACCTCAAGAAAGCAGGGCCCTATTATGACCAACAGGGGCCTCGGGCATTGATGGATTTGGCGGCCCCCATCTATGAAATTTGTTTTATTTTACATAAAATTTTGAAATTATAAAAAATATTTCAGAACAACATTTGAAATGGGGGCTCTGGGCAATGTCCCGATTTGCCCATTCGATAATAAGGCCCTACACGAAAGTAACATAAATACAATAAAGTCAATAAAAAGCACAGAAATATTATATTCTGCTCCATATATTCAACTAATCATGCAATTAAACATGTTTAGCTTTTCGAAGAATAATTATTTTATTTTATTTATTATTTTTCCCCTTCTTTACGCGAAACATTGGAAAGAGAAAATCTAAAATGAAGGCGATATAAATTAGCTTATTTATTTATATGTATTTTATTTTATTTTTTGCAACCATGTCCATGTACATATGTTTTTTGGAGTGCTGTAACATAGCTCAAATATAATTTTTACAGTGAACTTTTGTGTGCTAAGCAGATAATATTTTTGCACTTATCTAATTGAAGAAGCTAGTGTCGGGTTTAAAAATATAAACAAGGGTCAGGTCATAAAATGAATAATTTTTTTTATTTTAAATAGTTATAAGAGCCTAGTACATTTTAGATATTAAATTTTCTTAGTCACTTTGCATTGCGCTAGTTACAAGTATAGTTATACACATTTAAGTAAATTTTAAAAATGTTTCCCATATACGACACATTCCCATAACATTTTTCTTTTTTAAGTTTTCTGAGCACTTTGTCCTATGACGTGAAATGGTAAATGAGTAAGTATTCTATTAGATAAATTGTCGTATTTAAAGAATATTAGGCAAAATACAAAATAAACAGTGACGTTATTTTATATGTTTTACAGCACTTGTATTTAAGTGATTAGCATTTCATTTGTTCTATATGTACATTTAAAACAACAAAAATTGGTTCTCAGAATTCAGTATCATCAATATTGTCACCAGTCATTCAAGAATTCTGGCCTACCTCGCGGCTGTCGATCTGGAGCTTTGAGGGGTTTTCTCTAGATGTCAAGTGAATACACGTTTGAACCCCTTAGAAAGTTCTTCACCCAAGGCATCCCCTAGACAGATTACCCCACGTGTAGTGTTTGTCTTAAATACACAATACAATACAATGTATCCATTCATTTTATTATCAAATGACCAAAGAAAATTTGGCACTGCGAAATATTCATAAAAGTATTGTATGATCTGTTTTGCATAAATGTTATCGGTTATGTACTTGTAGAATTCAGCCATTATGAGAACGGACTAAGATATCCTTATACATTTTTCCTCGCACATATACTTCTTCAGAAAAAAAAAAAAAAGATATTATACAATTACCAATAAATCAAATTAACTATATTGTTTTGCTAAACAAAAACAAGGATCGCTGATCGTACTGCAATGCAATAAAATAAAAGGCAAGTCGTTTTGAAATTGGGTACCCTACACTTTTGAGTACCATCTCTTATCTTCCATATGATAGTCTATCCCCATTAAATGAGTACTAATGAATTTAAAGTTAGGTACATATTTACCTATGGGTACAAAAAAGCCGGAAAAAAGCGCACAACATTGAAGGGGTTATTTTTTAAATGAGTGGGGGGGGGGGGCGTGAAATCAAAAATGCAAGGAAGGAGTGGGCACCCGAAAGGACGCAAAAAGAGGTACATTCATGTATTTTGTATTTATCTCTATTGAAAATTGACATTCAGGTAATTTTCCAAGGACAGTTGTCTGATCTATAAGTACACAGTAGGCCCATTGCCCCCTAGCTTTTGGTGAAGTGAATTTTTTTGTATCAGTTTTACACTAAAATGTTTCATACTCTGAATGCCCCCCCCACCCCATAGAAACACTACTATTTTTACTTAAATCCTGAGTTCAAATCAAATTTGTAGAAGAGGGGGGGTGAAGGCGCTTTTTCCAGTTTCACTTTAAAGCCAAACAGGAAAAAAAAACTAATCCTCCCTCCCCCCCAAACCAATACTTTTTATTTAAATATCTTACATGAGCTTATTTCGTTGTTTAGTAAATATGATATGTATTTAATCAAATATCGGCTTGCCCCCAAATCCTTTTGTTTTTGAGTAAAGGCGCAACTTTTATATAATTTGGGAGCATACAATTTTAATCTATTATCATATTAATCACGAAAATTCAAAACATTAAAATATCAACAAAAAGGTCGGTCAAGCCACATGTCAGGGTCATGAAGGTCATTAAAGAGAGGAAAGGAGGTGAGGAAGATCTTCCCTTCTCTTTCCTGGAAAAAAAAGGGAAGATTCCTCCAACAGATACTATGACCGTCGGAAATAATGTACGGTAGAAAACAAGCAGGTTTTTTTAGGTTGATTGCTGTTCAACTCACAAAATGCATGTACTGTACAAACATTTTACAGTTAAGAATATTATACCAAGCAAAAACATTTAAAAGCTATACGATTATAAATATGTTTTATCACATTTTTTAAAAATAATTTTTTATATCGGCTATTCTATCTAGAAAAATACATCCTTTTACTGAGATTTTTTAAAACAAAATATTCAAAATTATATAAATGGAAATTTTTAAATGCTGAATAGAAACGGAATTGATTTCAAACGATTTATTTAAATTTTAATGAAACTTAAAATCGTAATAATTTGATTGTTTTCTCTAAAATATTTAAATCTGTAAGACGACACGAACTCTCAAAATGACAGACGAGACTCTCATCTCACTTACACAAAAAAAAAACATTTTATTAAAAAAATAAACACTGCACGGATTACACATAAAAAGAACAACAGCTCTCGCTCACTGCATCTTAGCCTCGCTACTCCACTACGAACTCAAACGATTCCCTGGCGGAAGCGTCACTGCTTTTATTTTGCCGCTGCAGTCCTGGAGTTTGGCTGCTCAGGTGGGGAGCACCTGTTACAGACTCCCCCCTGGCCACGATGACGTCCCGGCGAGTGGCCAGAAGAGCTGGATGGTAAGTGAGTCTCTCTTTTGGCACTTCGACTAACAGTCTTTGGAGGGCTACTCTTGAGAGGTCGTCCCCTCTTCCTTAGGGGGGCGACAGGCACAACATCAGAAAGAGGAGTTTCATGGAAAGGGGTGAGAGCAGAAGTGTGGTATGTGCCAAGCAGGATATCCGGCGCTTCCGGGTTAGCAACTTCATAGGTTGTAGGGGAGCGTTGGGTAATCACAATATAGGGGCCATCCCTACAGGGTTGAAACTTAGCTGTTTTCTTTTTCGCTTTATTGCTTAAACGATGTAAATTTACCCATACTTTATCACCTGGCTCATACCTATGTACCCTTCTTCTACTCTCATCGGCTTACTTTTTGTGCTGGTCTTGCTTCTTTTCTACAAGTTCTTTGATTTCGGTTGAGATCCGGGCGAATTTCTTCAGATAAGGTGTAATTTCAGCGATGAAATTATCGTTGTCAATCACCGCTCTTACATCATGTTGCACGTCATGAATTGTTCGTAATTCTCTTCCGAATTGGAGAAATGCAGCTGTGTGATTTGTTGTATCACACTTCGACGCATTCATTGCAAAACGGATGTTCGCAAGTTTATCTGACCATGACGTATGATCCTCACCAGCAAGTATTGCTAGTTTAGGTTTTAGATCCCGATTTTTTCTTTCAACTGGATTGGTCTGGGGCCAATATACGGGTGTAAAGACTTGGGACACTTCGAGTAGGTAACACAGTTGCTGTAGGACAGCACTTGTGAATTGTGGGCCATTATCACTTATGACACGTCTGGCTAATCCATACCTCAGGAAAATCTCTTCAAACAAAGTTATGGCACACTCTTTCGCCGTCGCCTCTTTCAGAACAAAAAGTTCTACCCATTTTGTCGACGTATCTTCTACGATGAAAATCCACTTCTTTCCATCTGCAGTCTCTGGTAAGGGACCAAAGAGATCTATGGCGAGTGTTTCGAAGCGTTGGGCATAAGCGGGAGTTCTCAATAAATCTGCAGGTTTCTTATTGCTTGGCTTAAATCTGCTACACTCGGCACAATTTTTGACGTAAACGGTAATAAACTTCCGCATTCCAGGGAAGTAATATCGCAAAGCCACTTTGTAGAAGGTGCCCTCGTCTCCGTAGTGGCCGGCAGTTGGGGAATCGTGGTACTCCTTTAGCACTCTCGTTCGTTCATGGATAGGGACGACTAATTGAGCCTCCTCGGCTTCCGAGTCTGGTGCATACCTGTAAAGGATTCCCTGGGACATCAAATATCCCCGCTGTGTCCAGTTGGCATAATTTTCATCTGTGGTGTTACTCTCGAAACAGTCTATTATCTTTTTCAGATCTGGATCCCTGAGTTGCTGCTCCCGGATGTCACTTGACTTCCGGACTGGGAGGGCAATGGCAACCACACAAATCTCATCCGATGGCTCCTTGTGTTCCCATGCAGGACGTGATAGCAAGTCTGCAATAACGTTGGCTTTTCCTGGCAAGTAGTCGACTTTCAAGTTGTACGACTGAATCTGTAGGGCCCATCTTGCTAATCGGCCGGTTGGCGATTTTAGACTTAATAACCATTTCAAGGGCTGGTGGTCAGTAATCACCGTGATCTCTGCTCCTTCCACGTATCCCCTGAATTTCTCTAATGCCCAAACAACTGCTAGGGCTTCTCTTTCCTTTGTGGAATAGTTCTTTTCAGCTGGTAGTAGAAGTCGGCTGGCATATTCGAGTGGGTGTTCCTCTGGACCTTGTACTTGGGTAAGGACAGCTTCCAGAGCGTAGCCGGATGCATCCGCCCTTATGACAAAAGGCTTTGATTCGTCCACTTGACTCAACACTGGCGGTGAGATCAACTTCCTTTTCAGGGTTTTAAAGGCGTGTTGTTCATCCTCCCCCCACTTCCACGTGGCTCGCTTCCTGGTCAATTGACTCAAAGGTCTCGAGAGGTCTGCTAATTGGGGAATGAATCTGCGGTACCTACTACAGGTCTGTAGGAAACTTTGAACCTGCTTTACGGACTTCGCGGGAGGAATTCGGGCAATTGCCTCCACTTTAGCCGGGTCCACTTCTATTCCTTTAATTGTAATGAAATGTCCTAAATACTTAACTTTATGGCAAGCAAAGTGGCACTTAGCACGGTTTGCATGTAACTTAAACTTTTGGAGTCTCTCAAAAACATGCCGTAAGTCCTCTATGTGTTCCTCGAAGGTCGAAGACAACACGCTGATGTCATCCAGGTATACAAGCGTATTGACCTTCAGACCATTTCTGAAAAGATCCATTAATCGTTGGAAGGTCGCTGGCGCTGTCTTCAAGCCAAAAGGCATCCTGGTGAACCTGTAGACCCCATACTGGCAGACAAAAGCCGTTTTATCCTTGTCCGGAGGATACATTTGTACTTGATGGTACCCCGACTTCAAATCTATAGTTGACATATAGGCAGTCTGTTTGGCTTTATGCAACAAATCATCCATGCGTGGCAATGGATATGGGTCAGGCTTCGTGATAGCGTTTAACTTGCGATAGTCTACACATAATCTAAACTCTCCATTTGGTTTCGGGATCAAGACTACAGGTGCTGCGTATGGAGAATCGCACTCTTCTATGGTTCCTGCCGCAAGCAAGGCATCGATTTCCTTCTTAAGAACTTCTCTCCTGGCAGGAGATAGTCGGTAAGGAATAGTAGTCACGGGAGGGGCATTTCCTGTCTCGATCCTATGTTCTATAAAGGGAGTCGGCTCTCCCCCCGGCCGGAACGTATCTTCATGTTCTATCAATAGAGCATCAAGTTGTTTCTTTTGACCCTCTGTCAGTTGTTCACCTTCATCTGCACGGAGTTTGAAGTCACACTTTGGGGTATGGGTGACGTCTTCTTCTGCAACCGCAATGACCTCTTGTTTTGGGGCCATATTGACTTTTTCTTTGAGACCAGTGTCGTCTCGTTCCTCTCCCAAAGGAGGTATTTTGTAGCCTTCGACGAAGGGAAACCGCTTTCTTGGGTTGTCCCTGTAATACCAATTTTGGTCTCCTAAGTTTAACACCACTTTAGCTTTCTTCAAGAAGTCTGTCTCGAGTAGGGTACGATTTCCTTTAGCCTCTGGGAGAGCAATAAGATTCATCTTGAAAGTACGTCCTTCGAGTTGTATTGTCACTCTTGTAGTGTATACGTCTTTGTCAGTCTGGTTACCATCAGCAAGAGTCATCCGTAGATTGGACTTTTGAAACTGGACCCCTTGATTCCTCAGGATCTTGTATAGTCCTTCACTAGCTACTGTGTGGCTTGCTCCACTGTCTGGGCAGGCGGTGCCTACTACTCCATTTATGGTAACCAGCAGGCATGCGGTGGGTTCCGAGTTGGACAAGCTCTGGAGGTTGAAGTGTCCAAAGTTGGCGGAGGCAAGGTTTGGCGTTGGAGTGCAAACTGGACACTTAGCTCTGACAACTCCAGGCTTACCGCAACCATAACAAGTCAGGGCTGGACGCTCCTGTTTTTCACCAGCGTTGAGTTTTTCGGATTTAGGCAGGTGATTGCCTGGTTTCTTGTTTAGAGCATTTCTTGAAGTTTCCTCTTTGACGGGGTAAGGTTTCTTTTGCATTGGTGGGGCGTTGCATTTTTTGTGGCTTAGTCTGATGTTATCGTAATCATCAAGCTTTTCCACAAGTTCTAAGGGAGTGTTCAGATCGGGCCAAGAGTCGAGAAAGTGTTCTTTCACTTCAGGGGGAACTCGTCGTTTTATTTGGTCTGTGAGGACAAGGTCTCTAAGTTTGTCGAAGGTGGTGATGTCTAATTCTGTTAACCAACCATCTAAGTAGCCATCTAATTCGAAGTAGAAGTCTCGCCAGGTGCAGGTGGGATTCTTGCGGTGAGGTGAGAATAGCTGTCGAAACCTTTCAGCAGAGAGTTTGAAACGCTTAAGAAGTAGGCCCTTGACCTTCTGGTAGTCTTTGCATTCTTCCTCAGGTTCCCGAACGACCACTCTGCCGACTTCCGGCGGGAGGGAACCAATCAGGTAGGGGACCCAGGAAGTCTCCGGAACCTTCAAAAATGTTAACTGCCGTTCAAATAAACTTAGGTATAGCGCCATGTCATCTTCTTTTGGATGAAACTTGGGTAAGATCCCCTTCAGATCCACCTTGGGCCGTTCCGGCTCAAGAGCTGAAGAAGTGGTAGATGCAAAGTTTGACTGGGAGGATATTTGAATCTCAAGTTGCAGTCTCAGCTTTTCTAGCTCAAAAGTTTGTTCTCTGGCTTGTTTCTCTTCATCTAGGGCTCGTTCTCTGGCTTCTTTCTCTTCCTCTAGGGCTCGTTCTCTGGCTTCTTTCTCTTCCTCTCTCCTTTCCACCAACTCCGTATCAGCTAACTTTTCTCTTCTTACGCGCTCCTCAATGATGGATGTCAACATGTTTTTTGTTAATTCTTCATCATATTCTTTTGAATCGGTTATCAGTTTCTTTAATTGGGGCACTTTAAGGTTTTCCACCCCCACCAAACCCAGTTCTAGGGCGAGGAGTCGTAGGTCATCTTTTCGGCCTTTTCCGAGGTAAGCCATTGTATCACAGGAGCACAAATAGAATTTCTTGAGTTACGGTTTTTTATATTTACTGACAGAAAGGCTTAGATAATTTAATTTTCAGGCTTTCTCAGGAGTGAGCAGAAACAAAACCTAACCTGAGCAACCTTCACACCGATGCCATTAGACCTAAACTTCGCTTAAACAAGAATTATCCATAACTTTCAAAATAGTAACTAAAATGCAACAATTTAATTGATTAGGGCCACCAATACAACTACTTACTACTAAGCAATAACAAACCAAACATACAATTCTGCCAATTTCAAATTTTCATCAAATTAGAATTAAACCAAAATTAACCATAAGCAAATTCAAATCAATACCATTTTCTGAACAAAATGAAACAAAACTAATTTTACAAAATCAAAACTAATCTTCCTCATCATACCAAATTAATGCTATTCATCACTACTAAAACAAAACATCCAACTGCAAAATCCGATATATACATATACAAGAACATAACTAGCTATCACAATCAATAGAACATATATTTCAGTTTAACCAGCATAAATTTCCACTTTTATGGGCATTCCAACAATTTTAGTGCACACAACTCTACACAGAGTTTCGTTTCAGAAATCAATATTCTATCAAAAGTCAGGGTGACTTTTCTCTATTCACAGTCCGTTAGGACCATTTTTGTTTGTTTTAAAACTTTTCAAGTAAGCAGATTTGCCAACTATATCCGCCAGGCAACGGTTTTGCCAAAATATGATCTAGAATATTATTTTCGATTTATGCACCAAATTATACCCAAAATACTAGTTAAACATTCTTTTATACGCTATTTACCTCTACAGCCAGTTTGGGCGGGAAACCGCCAACAAATTTCTATGCACATACAAAACACAAAATCCAAACGAAATTGTTCTTAAAAACAATCAGGCAAAAGGATTGCCAAAACATATTAAAATATACAAATAGACACTATTTACAAAATAACTTTAGAGTACTAAACTCATTTAACAGCAGACGAAAACGAAAACAACGTTCTACCTCATCCAGCTAAATCCAAACGTTATATCCATTCCACGGCCTTTTACGTTGGGTGCCAAATTGTAAGACGACACGAACTCTCAAAATGACAGACGAGACTCGCATCTCACTTACACAAAAAAAACCATTTTATTAAAAAAAATAAACACTGCGCGGATTACACATAAAAAGAACAACAGCTCTCGCTCACTCCATCTTAGCCTCGCTACTCCACTACGAACTCAAACGATTCCCTGGCGGAAGCGTCACTGCTTTTATTTTGCCGCTGCAGTCCTGGAGTTTGGCTGCTTAGGTGGGGAGCACCTGTTACAAATCATTTTTATTTCCTAGTTTTGTAGCACTTCTAAATAGTGATGAATTATAAATAAATTACAATAAAAAATTCAAACTAATATCAAAATATTCAGAAGATTAAAGCCATATACCTCAGATTAACTGAAATCTTAAAGGTAATCTGATATATTCTCTTGAAAATAATAAAATAAAAAATAATTTAATTACTGAATTATTAATTTAATTAACAGATTGTTCAATTTGTTTTATTCTTAAGGCAAAGTCGAGAACTAGTCATTCGGTAACAAATTATAGCAATTTTGAAAATTTTAAATGTCATCTCTCAACTAACAGGCAACCCGAATATAAGATTCTACAGATTTAACATGCACGTTCTCTATAATATATTATCGCCTTCAGTCTGATTCGTAATCAGTTACGGCTTATTATTACTGGTTTTCTTTTTATAAGCGCAAGAGTTTATTCTGATTCATGGTAATTTATCTCTTTAACTGTTTGACTTTGAATAATGATTCTTAAAAATAAATGATTTATAAGTATACTAGCCCCTTCCGACGACCAGTTGGCTCGCCATTCTGATAAATCTCTCAATTTCACACTGTAAAACTTAGCCTGTTCATTTTTTGAGTTCTTGGAATTTGAAAGTCACAGAAACATTTAAAGACTAATCGGGGGAAACAACGATGTACAGAAAAGGGAATATATGTGATTGCGTCATTGTGCGATAACTACAGGAATAAACAGATTAAAAGCTAACAAAACCTTTTGTAATTTCTGACAAGCAATTACATGGAGGCAAGCATGGAGGACGAGGTGTATGTCAATAACACATTTTGAAAAATCTGCCACTTTATATTGAAATGCGAAAATAATTCATTACAATCATAATTATTAAAATATTAAGAACAACAGCAACAAAAAAAGAAAGAAAGAGAGAAAAGAACAGGAAAAGGGAACATCTTTCCAATGTTACGGTTCGCTTTGCTGGATCTCATCATGTTTTGCAAGTCATTAACAGAGGTACGTTTTGTAAAGTACGTTCATAGGCAGCTCCAAAGAATACAAAGGCAGGCAAAAAGGATGAGTAGGTTGAAATATAACAAAAGACTGTCTAGGAACCAAAGGCCTGAAGTAACTCCAAATGCAGACAAAATAAAACAGTGCAAGTGATTTTAGACCAAGATATGGTAGTGCTTCGGTTCTTTTGCATTTTGACAAAACAACTGGTTGTAACACTTTTGTCCACCAGCAGTTAAATAATGAAAGCCATGTTTCTTTGAAAAAGTCATAGTACGGTTCACGCGAAATATAATACACTACAAATCAGCAATTTTTGTGGAACACCTAATGCTAATGATGGTTGCAAGCATTTCATTATTTTTTTTTCACTTTGGTGAAAAAAATTAAGATAATTGTAAATTTTTTTATGATTTTAAGGTGCAAGTGTCCCCCCCCCCCTTAATTGGCAAACAAAACAAATCTGGTTTAGACTTCCATAATTTGTGACACTGGTAATAACCTCATATTCCTTTCTCTTTCTGTGTTTTGATGCCCTGGCAGGGGTCGATCTATAATTTTTTTCCAGGGTACCATTTTTTTGTGAAAACTGTTTTTTAAATTCTTTATTATTCTTTATTTATTTTGTGTGTGAGAGAATTTCCATATCTGTTTTCATAAAAGACACCTTTTTTGCTAAAATAATTTACAAAACTAATCAAAATGTTGGGCAAAATATCAATAAAAAGTCGTTTTAATAGTCCGTATCTTTGTGAAAGGCCATTATAATTTATTGTAACTTGGGGAAAGGAGCGTTTTAATCTACCATGTTTACTCGCGTAATAGTCGCCCTCGCATAATAGTCGCACTCCCGTTTAGAAACAGAAAAAATGGCTTAAGAGTTACAATATTGTGTAGTAGATTTTCTCCGTATAATAGTCGCACCTAGACTTTCAACATGAAAAATTGGCAATAAATAAATAGATAAATAAATAAATAAATAAAAATGTGCGACTAGTACGCGAGAAAACGACACGGTACTATAATTTTGTGAAGAGGCCTCAAAACGGACCTAAATTTTGTCTGAATCCATCCCTGCTCGGAATAAATTCCTTTTTAACCCTCTACATGCTGAATTTAAATCTACGAATATTTTAATGACTATGTCATTTTATCTCTCATCCCTTTTATTGAAGATTGTCCCAAAAATATGTCACAAAAAGCGACATAATTTTACATATTTTTAAATACTATTAGTTCACAGCAGCTTTAATCTATTGTTACAATGTTTCGTAAGCTGTAGAATATGTATCACATGTATTTTTCTATAAATCAATCATAAAAATTTCAATCAATCATCATGCATTTCAATCAATTCATCTTGCAATCATAAAAATTTCAACATAGGGTTACCAGGCGAAATACACGAAAGATGAGAGATAAAATGGCATAGTCAATTAATATCGTTTTAATATGGTAATAATGAAACTAAAAAATTAGGGGAGTTCAGGGGGTCTCCCTCTGACGAGGCTCGAACAGCCCGAGTTTTTATATGGTACTTTTATTCATATTTTCCTTTTTTTTAACATATTAGTCATTAAAACAACACTATTTATTTTATTTAATTTTTATTTTTGTTTCTATTTAATTATTTTATTTTATTTTAAAGGGAGGGGGTATTTTTAGGATGTTTCGAGTTTAGGATATTGGCTTTTTTGACTACTCTACAGATGATAAAAAACAAAAATAAAACGGGTGCTTTAAACAATCAGCAGCGAAGTAGATTCAGTACTATTTTTACTTTCCGAAGATGTACCATGTAAGGAAAATATTGTAATGATGAAAAAATTCGACTTCGAGATTTTGGTGTATTTACACGTTTTGAGGTCTTCTGAATTCATTTATGCTATTTTTATGAGATGATATGTATATGTGTGTGTGTGTGAGAGAGAGTGAGTGAGCACGATAGCTCCTAAACGGAGGATTCGTGGGGTCAAATTGGGTATATATGTTATAGAACACCATTACAAGAACGGTATTGATTTAATGTGTATAGGACTTACAGTTTTTCTACAGGGCTACGACAAAGATTTCTTTTACATTTGGCCTATGGGGAGAAATTCTTGAAAGTGCGCTGCGTTTAAACGGTACATTCGATTGAGCTTCAATTTGGTATATATGTTTGAATTATTCATCGATTAAAATTTATTTAAGTGCTTGGTAATGATCTTAATCGTAAGCGAAAGTCGAGTGGAATCACTCCAGATATTTTTAAGGTGTGCTCTTGAAAACACTCCCATCGTTATAAAACCTAAACTTGATATTCCACATGTGAAAATGCATTAAACACTCAATTTATAGTAATTCTATATTTAATTAACGCTAAATACCAAATATGATATACTGAAGAAACAATGTAGATAAATCGCTTGCCCATGTTGACAAACCGGTCAACAAAATCATATGAAAGGAAGTTTTAACAATATTTTGGTTAAATCCAAGACAATATCTTCTTTCGTTCTTTTAATATCAATAATCATGGTGGTTTTAAAAACTTGGTTTAATGTTGAAAATACACACTTGTATATGCTTCACAAGTTGAAAGCTTGATTTATTCTTTAAAAAATGTTTAAACTTTTGAAATTGATTCTAACTTTAACTGTTTTATTTTTCAAATCACTTTTCTGTCTGTTTTGCAAATTTGGGAGTAGGGTAAAATTTTTCCAAAGGGGAGCTTCCAAAGAGGTTTTGGGAGGGTGGCATTTTTTTTTTCTGGGGGGACGGCACTGCCCCCCAAAATGCACCCCTTGGCTACGGGCTTGCTACTGCGGGACATATAATATACAAGTTAATAATAATATACTAGCTTACTATACTACCGCGAAAATAAAAGGGGCTGCGTCCCACTCAAGAAAATCAGACCAGTTACGCCAATGAAATGTGTTGGACAAATCGACAGTACTCTTCTAGTTTTGAGACCTTATATTTGAGCCCGTGTTTTGTTGGGTGTCCTATAAATATTGGAACAAAAATTAAGGAGACGTAGGAAAAGTAATAAGGATTCAGAATCACATGGCAATGTAGGTCGAAAACCTCGTTTGAATTCTACAAGTACATAATCGATAACATTTATGCAAAACAGATCATACAATACTTTTATGAATGTTTCGCAGTGCCAAATTCTCTTTGATCATTTGATAATAAAATGAATGGATGCATTGTATTGTGTGTTTAAGGCAAACACTACACGTGAGGTATCTGACTAAGGGATGCCTTGGGTGGAGAAATTTCTAAGGGGTTCAAACGCGTATTCACGTAACATCTAGAGAAAAACGCCCAAAGCCCAGATCGACAGCCACGTAGTAGGCCAAAACCCTGGAATGAATGGTGACAATATTGATGATACTGAATTCTCAGAACCAATTTTTGATGTTTTAAATGTATAAATAGATATGAAATGATAATTACTTAAATACAAGTGCTGTAAAATGTTTAAAATAACGTCACTGTTTAGTTAGTATTTTGCTTAATATTCTTGAAATCTGACAATTTACCCAATAGAATACTTACTCATTTTACCACACGTCATAGGGCAAAGTCCTCATAAAATTTAAGAAAGATAAATGTTATGGAAATGTGTTATATTAGAGGAGACATTTCTTAAAATTTACTTAAATGTGTACAACTTACTTGTAACTAGCGTAATGCAAAGTGACTAAGAGAATTTTAAATCTAAAATGTACTATGCTTATGACTATTTAAAATTAAAAATTATTCATTTTATGACCTCTGACCCATTTTTTATATTGTTAAACCAGACTTCAGCTTTGTTCAATTAAATAAGTGCAAAAATATTATCTGCATAGCACCAAAAAGTCTTTTAATAATACAAGGTTTTCTAATCTTATGCATTTATGCATAATTTGGTCCGTAACAAAACATAAAGCAGATACATGTGTAATAGGGAATGCAATCCCGCTCATAGGCGTAAAGTTTCCAGAATTATTGGGGGGTCTCGGGCCCATGGTTCGGACCGGGGCCTTCGCAATTAGTAACGGGCCTGCGCGTGTATTTTGATGAGCCATCCAAAGAGGCCTACGGATGCTCGAGTCTTCACGTATACATCAGGCATTTCTTAAGCTTCCCAGTGCTTTCAAACGTTATTGAATGTAGTTTAAGTAGTAATTGTGTTACTAATTCAAGTACGAACTCATGATTAATTTGTTTGCTAGGATACATATTGACATAAAGAAAATAGATGCATATAATTTGAAGGAAAAAAAAAAAGTAGTGCTTACTCTCATGATTCACGATTGCTTATTTTAGTTTCACAAGTGGATATTTAATATATTTTAAAATAACTAAATACACAAATGAGAAAGACATTTTTATAATGAATATTTCATGAACGTAGTCGTATTTTCTACGTTATTTTAAACAATTCAACATTAATCTTTAACAAATGATGTATTAAAGCGCATTTCAGTGTTTTCGGGATATCCTGTATATTGGAGAAAATTGATAAAATACGCTCTATAGCGCGATCCCTGAATTAATTATTCTTTAATAAAAACATTTCATGTAGTATATATTATTCTTTTGTCGCTTTCTCAATCGAACTTAGGAATTGAGCAAGCATAATGAACGCTTGTACAAAATATTAACTACATTTGAAGTTTCTGTATAAACGGGCAAAAATGAATAATTTATAATTTACTGTATTTCTGCACTGTACCAGATGTAATTCTTAATCACATAATCAAGGCATACATAACTGATAAATAACATTTTCAACTGGCAAAATTAAATTGTCTAAATAGTATCACAACGTCATGCTTATTTACAAGAATAAAAACTACTCAAGTAATACGATTTCTGATTAAAATAATTTATTTATAAATAACACATGAGTAATTATTCACTAAACATGATTTACATACATATTTTTAGAATTTCTAAATACATTATAAGCGTTCACTTACCTTTACATTCAGAGCAAAATGTTCGAATGGAGGATATCGACTCCTTGGGTTCTAGGCTACAAAAGTCACGTGACGGTGGAAAACAAACAACCTTTCCTCCATAGGTTTATGTGCTGGACTCTTGGTAATGAGTGCAAAATTACAAAAATAATAATTGTGCCTCTGTATTGTGCTGCCTATTGATGTTTCAATAACTCTCAGGAACCTGTGCATGACAACTTAAAGATATCTTTTCCCAGATTCCCATTAAAAAAACGCTAACACATTAAAACTTATACTGAGACGAGGCTATTTCAGTCACGTGTCGATGGAAAATATACACTTCAGCCAATCAGATTACAAGATTACTTATCAACACAGCCGAAAGGTCACGTGTTGGTGGAAAAATGACGTCAACCTCCATTTTAGGATAAATTTTCATGAAAGAAAATGGCACAAGATTCACAAAACGATTACCTACATCTAAAGTTCTTCAGTACGACAAAAGTATAAAAAAATTGTTTTAAAATAATATAACATTTATAATACTTAGAATAATAAAATAGAATACTGTGACTGGGGAAAACAGGCCTCAATGATAAACTCATTTTTAGGGATGGAAACTCATAAGCAGGCCCGTTGTTTAGCGATGGCCCCGCCCGGTCCTAGTTGACCGATTTTGACGCAACATGATTTGTTCCTCCTGAGTTTACTTATCACTCGGTAGCAGTTGTTACTTTTGTTGCTACACTCCCAACACAAACTGTTACAGGCTCTCTGCGATTTGCAACATATTCTCACTACTGCATTTCTTAGAATTTGCATTTCTGTTTTACTAAAATGGCATCAGAAATTCAGCCAGTAAAAACCAAAACCACGGACTAAGAGGGTTCAGGACAATCATCCAAGCATTGCGAAAGAACTAAATGAAATTTGCCAAAAAGGTGGCGCTGGGAGTCGTACTCATTAATTTTTGGCGCATGCGTCGTCTGCTAGTAGCTGAAACGTAAACAAATATCAACGGAAGCACCCCGCGGGAGATACTTACGCCGTGTGTCGTCAGAGGGCGCCCGTGCCGTTAATTATTAAAAGGGGGTCGCATATTTTCCTTTCAGAGGATGACGCAGTTTCCCCCGTCTGCCGCTTCCCGATGACCGTCCTAAAGCCTCTTAGTCCGTGACCAAAACAAATCAATAAAATTTAAAGCGAATTTTGACCCTTTGAAACTAGATTTGTCATTCCAAAAATTAAGATTTTTCAGATCGTGTATTATCAAGTATTCATCATTTAAATGTATTCATTTTCACTTGGCATTTGAGTTTGTTTTAAAAGCTGTAACATCTTTATTAAATTTATAGTTTGTTCTAGAAATATAAAAAATTTTATGGACTATTTTGTTCCAAATTTTATTACTTGATGTGTTTATTTATTTATTTATTTTTCAATTATCTGCTGATAAAATTCTTACATATAAGTAAATGTGATATCAAATAGTTTATTTATTTAGTAAAATGTTTTTACAATTTATGAAACGTATTTTAATGAAGCCGGTTCAAATGATCGATAAGATGTGAACCTCACTTTATTCAGCATTTTCAGGGGTCTGCCCATACTTTTCAGACAGGGCCCTGTTTTAGTGAAACTCTGAAAACTTTACTCATAATTTTGTGAATCTGAAATTAATATTCAATAAGAGTTTTCTAACCAGGATCCTGTTTTAGTGAATTTGTGAAAATTGAGACCGTCCATTTTCTTGAAAAATATACAATTTAAATTTAGTATAAAAGTTCCATTTTAAGTAATTTTTATTGAAAGTTCTATATATATTAAAAAAAAAAAAAAAAACTGTATTTGTATAAACAAACACATACCGATATTTGTAAATGAACACATCAAATTTATTCACGTATTCTGATTTATATAAATAAACCATACAGAGTAGAACCTGGAATAAATTCTGTATGCAGGGACAGTGTAGACAGTGGCGGATCCAGAAATTTTCTTTGGGAGGGGCTAAATTTTTTAAAAAGCTTATTTCACCCAATTAAAATGTACTATAAATCAAAATTTTAGTCTAAACCAATGTATTAGGCTTTTGGGAGGGGCTAAGTAATAAAATATGATCATTTTAGCTATTTAAAGTGTATAATAAAGCAGAGTGTTACCCTTGAGCAATCTCTTTTGGGGGGGGCTGAAGCCCCCTAGCCCCTCCCCTGGATCCGCTACTGAGTGTAGAGCTAGTGTTTTGGTTATGCTCAATTTGTTTAATATTGCATTTGAAATATGTGCAGAAATGTTTTAATAAGGTGTTTACATAAGTGCATTGTAGTTTAGGATTTATGTTTTCTTGTACATAGATGTTAAAGACAAAAAAAAAAAAAAAAAAAAAAAAAAAAAAGTCCCCAACAAAACCTCTGCCATTGCTTACATAATTATTCCCTGGAACCTCAATTATATAACGAAATTGGATCCAAGTGTGCATTGGATAATTAAAATTTCTGGATAATATAGCTTTTTTTCAATAATTATCTAGTTTAATACGAAGACCAATTCTACTGTAACATGTGTGACATTTGTAAACCAATTTTTTTTCTTAAAGTTCTTTTTCCTTAGATCAGTTTGAAAAATTAAGTAGCAGTTAGTATTATTTTAATTAATTTTTTTAATAAAACAATTACATGCACAGCATCAGTATTTGAAAAATTTTATAATTAAGTATTAATTTTATAAAACTTGTATGTGTCAATCGAAATCTGTTACCAAATTGAACTACTAGATTTGGGAAGGGAAATTTACCAGTAGAAGAATTTTGTGATATGTCTATTTTCAAAATAAAAAGTACTGTGAAGGGTCCATATTTAAGATAATATATTTTGTGAAAGGTCCATTTTTTCAATAAAATATTTTGTGAAGAGTCTGTTAATGGACCCAAATTTCTCCTAAACAGACCCCCTGATTTTAGTGACAGAATTCAGTACAATTTCCATATCATTCCTTTTTGGTGATAAATGGTACTTATCAATTATATGGTAGCCAGACAAATTTGGTGATTATTTTCTTTGCCAAGTAGCTACAATGTTTTCTTTGGCAATTTTTTTTGTTATTGTCAGGTAGTTATGATGTTTTTTTTTTTTGGTACTTATATATTATCCCAACAGTCATTCCCGCCAAACTATTTTTTCGGCAAATGTGCTGGCAAACTGTTGCCAATCGTATTGTAAACCATTAATAATTTCCTGTGCCTGGGATTTATCCTGGCAAAAAATTGCTCGCCTTGGCTGAGCACTGGGATAATACGTATGTACCTTTTTTTCTGTCACCAAATACTTATGGCATATTTAATTCATATTAGGGTACTTATGTAGGTTAATTCCTACTTTACAGTGCTTCTTGGAACATTTCAAAAATTGCCAATTCGGTGCGTTTTGCCATCTTGTCTCAGAAAACAAAGTTGCCAAGGCTACCACATTAAACTTCTTATTGCCTCGTTGTCTAAGAAGCACCGTAAACTAGGAATCAACCCTTACATATTATCCCGGTGGTCATTCCTGCCAAACTATTTTTTCGTTAAATGTGCTGGCAGACTGTTGCCAGTTGTATTCTAAACCATCAATAATTTCATGTGCCCAGCATTTATCTTGGCAAAAAATCGCTCGTCTTGGCATACCACCATGATAATACGTAAGTACCCACTTTAGCATTTTCAATGCCTTGAAAACAAACATTTTAACACAAAATACACAATTAAAAGTACAAAAAGACAGACTCACAATTACATAAAACAAAATTTAATGGGCATTAAATCGTCACTCCAAGAATAAATGAAATGTAATGTTCTAAAACTAAAATGGTAATTTTGTAACCAATTACCAATTCAAATGCCTACGCTACATCTGCAAGATGTCAATTTACATTTCAAAACAACACAGCAAATAAAATAACTCACGAATTTTTTTGGGCAAGTTAATTTATCTGTGAAGCATCTAAAAGAATATTTTTTCCTGCTTACTCAATGCATTCTGCATTTTCTATAACCTGAAAACATAAAATAGACAGTTCTACACAAATAAAAATATTGCAAAACATACTCACATTTTCAGCTTTTTCTGGCAAGTTTAAACATATGTCAATTTCTCATATGTGCAATAAATACAAATCTTTATTATGTTTTAAAACTCATTTTTAAATCAATTACCACTTTGAATTCCAGCATTTCATGTACAGTTCATGAAGCAAAAAATGCGAACTTGCCAGGAAAATAAGAACTGTCTGACTAAATTGCCAGGAGCATTATTTAGCCATTAGAGCTTGTTGGCAATCATCTCTTCCCTCTTCAACTGCTGGTTTTTTATTGCTTAAAGTAATTACCTCAGTATACAATTACAATACACAATTATACTGAAAATGAATTCCTAAAGTAGTTATTAAATATAAAAATAAACCAAAATTACAAAACAGCACGAAATACATTAATATTGAGAAAAAAGAACTTTTACATCTTAATGCAAGGTAAACAGTGGTTAGTCATTGCCATATCATCAGTGGCGGCTCGTCGGATACAGCAAGTACAGCCGGGCTGCACTTGAAATTATCAGCACATACTTTAAAATAATTTATTCTATAAATTTTCTTAAATTCCGATTAGAATTATGGAATTCTTATGGTAAATTTTAAAAAAATCTCAAAAAAAAAAAAAAAAAGTATTGTAGTAACGGCCGGATTGCTCATTCAGAAAAAAACCCCTTTAATCTTCCCGCAATTCAACTGCGAAGGTCATTGGTACAGGCCTCAGCGCTGATTAAGGAATTGGCAGCACCGTTGCCATGGTAACGACTACGTAAGCATTTTCTCTGGCTTAGGATAGCATAGGGTGTTTTAGCTAAGACTCAGCTGAAAAAAGGTTTTTTGACTTTTGCTGCACTAGTGAATTCGATGAACTGATTGACTCTTGACGAGAAGTGAGGAAGAGAATAAAGACACAGAATATATGTTCTAGCCCAGCGTTTCTCAACCTGAGGGGGGTGCGCCCCCCGCAAAATGTTTGCAGGGGGAGGGGCGCGAAAAACTATAAAGCAAGTAGTGATGCATGTTTTAAAAAAATCATCTTATTTATTTTCATTTTTATGCAAAAATATATCCATTTTTGCTTAAAATGTTCATTATTAAAGATTAAAAAACTCAGTGTATGCTGAAAAATGTGACGGGGGGGGGGGGGGCGCCACTGTAAGTTAGCCTTTGTTGGGGGGGGGGCATGAGGTTAAAAGGTTGAGAACTGCTGTTCTAGACCATTCTAACGGAAACAATAGTTTTTTTTTTTTGTTTGTCTGGGAAGGTTGAAAGTTTTTAGCTTTATTTGTTACTGTGTCCATGTGTTATTGGAATCTATGATTTAACCGTTTTGAAACATGGAGCCCCGTTATTATCCAGTTTGCGTCTTGCTTGAAACTTCGTTTAACACATGGAAAGAAGATGATAAATGACGACCACTAAAAGAAAATAGACTGACACCGAAATTGTCCATTCATAAGAAAAAGGCAGGCAGGTTCGTCTCAGCATGGTCGTAGCTTCCATTCATCATGATATGCACTATTCTCGTGGCTATGGGGAAGTTTTTATTTACAAAAAAATGTTTTGTTGTCCGTGTTTAATTGTTGAGATAAAAAAGAGCGTTTGGAATGGTACTGGATAGGATGGATTAACCACCATCACACGAGCATGTAAAACACATGAAAGGTCAATCGAGCATTTAAAAAATTCTTTAAAATTTAAGAGTTGATAAGAAGTGGGAGCTAAATTGCTGACGCATTAAAGGAAAACTCTCGACTTTATCTCTCTCTGACTGACTCTGCCGAATTTATCAAGAAGGTAAGCCTGAATAGACGCTTCGTTCAATTACCCATAAAAGCAGTATTGTTTTTAAGTAAGCAAGAACTGGCATTAAGAGGACAAGGCGAGCGAGAAAATTCTTTAAACGTGGGGAATTTTAAAGAGCTTTTAAAATTAATGATATCTGAATTAAAACAACGCCTTTTTATGAGGACATCACTGACTGATTCGCAAGTTTAAAAGAAAGGAGGATTGATTTGACTTATAAAAAATAAGTAAGTTTTCTTTTTTTCTTTCTTTTTTTTTTTTTCTTTTCTTCTCAAGTTATCATTGCAAAAGAAAATTCTCAGGAAACTTAACAGACATGGATTAATGCAATTTTGAGGATAGGAGCGGCTGGTTGAAATTTGTCCATTTTATGGAAGTAAAATAGGATCTCTTACATTTTTAATGTAATTTTTTTTTTAATTCTGGGGGAGGGCTTAATCCGCCAGCTTTTGAATTCAGTAACAAAGATTTTCCATTCCTGTCTGGAGGAAGGGGGAGGGGGGGGGTGTCATATGTTTCCCACTGCACTAACATTTTTGACCACAGGCCACCACTGCATATCATGTACATTATTGCTCTAAAAAAGTCTCTGTTAAAAACAATACCAAAAAGGAATGATTTCGAAGCTATATTTTTTTTATGATAAAGTGTGAAAGATTACTATTTGTTTTGATTAGAAATAAATAAGTGTGAACAGATCGATCCCTAGAGCTATTATAAATAAAATGAAAATCTGTTTTTTTTTCATGTGCTTTTATTGCATACAAATCTAGACTCATTCACCAAATACCTTGAAATTTTACTGAAATACATTAAAAAAAAAAAAAATGCAAGGCAAATTTTGTTCAATTTTAAAATGTCAGAATCCACTTGTTCTCCAATTTTTAAATGATTTTTAATAATTTTCACCTTGTTAAAGCTCTGTCGATATGTCAAATTTTAAGATGGTGAGTTATGTGACAAAACATCTACATATGAAAGTTAGTTAGCTATCATAAGTGAGATGTACATACAGTACATGAGTACTTCAAACTTAGCTGCTAACTTTACAGATTATAATCAACTACTTTTTGTAAACAGTAATTAAAAAAAATTTTTTTTTTGGTATATTAATCATCTCCCATGATTAACTGAAAATTTTTACTATATTCCATGTAGAAAATAACTGCTTACAAAAAGTGGTTAGTTAAACTCCATAAATGTTTGCAGTTCTAAATTTGAGCTGGGAATTTAACTTGGCTTGAAGGGTTAATTATGTCATCATGGTAGTTTCCAGCATAAGAAGTATATGAAGCATTGTTTCATTGTCAATCTTAATGGAAAATGATTATAGATTATGTGCATCTCTATGTTGCCATGGGTAGGAAATAAGCAACCTATTCTGTTTAGTCTTGTATGACACTGATTTTTTTAAATTTTTAATCTGATAAGCATTTGCATGTCACAGTATTTTTTGTTGACATTTTAATATTTTAAACTATTACTTTAGATAACTGCCAAACAATGGATACAGATACTGAGCCTTGGTCATCAGGAAGACAGTTACTTCTGCAGCGCTGTAAAACTAGGGCTCTTTCTTGCCTGAATGATCAGGAGTACAAGCGTGCATTTGCTCACTTCATAGTTGCTCTCACTGTGCAACCATCTGTAAAGGGAGAACTTCTGAATGCTTTTCTTTTCACCTTAGGTATGCATCTTAGTTCTGTTCATTTGCTATAAAATGTATGCTTACTGTTTGATTAGTCAGGCAAAAGTCTTGCCAACTATATATATTTTATTTTTTTTTGTCACTAAGACTACTTTTTAAACTATCGCCCTACCTTAACACATTTAATTCATTTGGCTTGCATAACTGGGCTTGCACCTTAATTTTTTTCATTTCCATCAACAGACAATATTTGTGAAAATTCTCCTCTAAGAAATGCACATGCACCACAAGTCTGCAGAAGTACTGATTTGTGTTATTTTTCTGTAACTTAGTAAAACAGTTCAAATTGATTATCTATCTTAGAGAAAACTGATAAATACTACTCAAACATACCTTTTTAGTTTCCTTTACATAAATACTACTCAAATATACCATTTCAACTTCCTTTATATTTGTTAATGATTTATCAGGAATGGTGAAAATTCCTAAACCAAACATCATTAAAATGCTTTAGATAGATTTCTCCCCTCCCCTTCTCTTTACTACCTAGCTTTACTTACCATGTGTAACATTCAAATAGTGCAATTTAAAAATTATTTATCTCTTAAATTATATTGAGGAAAATGGGATGTAAGCATCATTTTCATTTGAACACCTCAATCTTTTTGTAAACAGTAATTAAAAAAAAAAAACTATGGTATTAAGATTAACTTAATGGCAGAATAAAAATGTATTTTTGGTATTTTGAAAATACAAATTACATTTAAAATGTATTTTGAAATACATTTTCAAAATACCTAGTCTTTTGCTAGTGAAAATGCAAGATGCAAATGTATTTTGAACAGCTATTTGAAATACATGTATTTGGAATACTGTCCAACTCTATTATTTTGGGTGGTTTAAAAGGTCTGCCTTTTCTCTAAAAAAAAGTTCAAGCCTTCACAAGAGTAGAAAGCATAGAACAGAAATAAGTATGGGCTGTTGATATTTTGATGCAGGAAAAATAAGAAACCAGAGACAATAAAAGGAGAATGGAGAAAAAAAGAAATAGCAGAAACAGAATATGTAACAAAAAAAGGAAGAAAAAAACTAATAAAATAGTAAAAGGAACAAAACAAAACCTAAAAAAAAAGTGTAGAAATCTAAAATAATAGTTTTTTTTATTTTATTGCAAAAGCACTTGATTTTACATCATAGGCTCCCATACATCAAAGATGCATGAGATTGGAGCAAAAACACAAAATAAAATATACATAAAAGCGGTGGAAACATAAACAAACAAGAAAATTAGTCGCTGGATGTCAACTGCATCAACTCCCTAGCCTGCCAGTATCGGCTTGTAAGTCTTTCTCATTCAATGAACAACAACCTAACAAGTGATCTTTGTCCATATCAAAATTCTGTTTGCATAGAGTGCATAGGGAACTTCCTTAATTTTTTAAAAAGATTATTTTTAATACTTTTGATCTATTATAAAATAATAGATTAAAATTATTAAAAATAATCCTTTTTAAAAATCTGCTACAATAGAACAGATTTTTATTCTTTCTTGCTTTGTTTCATTCTTTATCTAGAAATTTATTTTGAAACTGTGCATAAAAGGAATACAGTGTAGTCAGGGTTTGAGCTGAGTTCAAAAGTTCTTTAGCATAAAAGCTAAAATCAGAAAAAAAGCTTTAGCAAAATGCTAAAATACCTGTAAATAGAAGTTCACATAGCATTTTCGATGCCTTAATAGTGTTTCATTTACATTTGTATATTAAATATTAAATGTAGGCGTGACACCTTTAAAGAATTAAAATATCATGCCGACATTTTCATGCTAAAATATCAATAAGTCTGTAAATACAAGCTCACATAGCATTTCCGATGACTTAATAGTGTTTCATTTACATATGTAAATTAAATATCAAAATGTAGGAATGACATCTTTAAAGAAGTAATACACAGCAGTAAAAAAAAAAAAAAAAAAAAAAAAACATTTTTTAAAAATTGAAATGAAAATTAATAATTGTACTTATCATTAAGAGAAAACAAGCTTAATTTTATGACAGTACAAGCCCAACATAACACATACTGAATTAATACTGAATATTGTTGAAATTTATAGTAAATTAAATGTCTTAGTTGTGATTTATATTCTTTTACAAGAAATATTATTTACTATATAAAACTGCATTGTATCAAGCTTATACCATACTTTATTGTTTTTCATATAGAAAAATTTCAAGAATAAAGAAAATAACAAATAAAATATGTTTTTATTATTATTAAAAAAAAGGCTTTAGCAAAATAGCGAAAATGTCTTGTTACATTTTCGCATTTTTGTATAGTCTTTTCGCATTTTGCTAAAAATGCGCAGAAACCCTGAGTGTAGTTCTATTTAGAAAATTATTTTAAAATACAGTACTCTTACATAGTTTTCATATTTCTGATTTTATATAGCCAACTAAAATAAGATATGTCTAGATTTTGTATGTTCTTCTGCATTAAGGTTTATTTGTATGGTGTGTAAGTGTTTTTTTTTTTTTTTTTTTTTTTTTTTTTTTAAATCTTATGTCTGATTTCTGCTGTTTTATACATAGAAAGAATAGCCAGTGATCTTGAAAAAGAATCTCAAGTCAATGAAATTCTAATGTGTTATCAACAAGCTTTGGATGTTCTTCCATGTGATTCGCATGTTTTGCATGGTCTTGCCTCTACATTATTCAGGTAGTAACCTTGTAGCAGTCTTTTTTGTGCCGATTTGCGATACAAGCATCAAAAAGCAAAAACATTCTGTCACCATAGTGTTGCTGCACTAAATTCACAGCTATAGAAAATCATAGTTACTCTTTAGTTTAGTTTTTGTGAAAAGTTAAAAAATATATTAATTTAAAAAAATTATTAATGAAGGCTATCTCTTGTAAAGTATCTGTAAAGTATCTCTAGTATCTGTAGAAAAAAAATTTCCTTTTGCTGTTTCATTTTCTTTTTCAATGTTAATATAATGTAATAAAAATCAAAGTTACAGTCCCTGACCATATTAATTATGTGACCACCAGCAGACATATAATTTTTACATTTCAAACATGTTCCATGTAATGAAAATATTTTAAGCCTGAAAAAAAAAAAAAAAAAATTGACCGCAGTACCCGCTTTGATGAAATCAGCCACTGACTATATATATACAGTCGAGAGCCAAAAATCCACCGACCTAAAATCCGCAAACGTCCGAAATTCGCACACCTTCTCTAATGTATATAATGCAATTCAAAGTCATCTGCCAGTGATGAAATTGTTGAAAAGTGTCTTGAATTCAGATAAATATGATTCTGATGATGAAAACTTGGGTAATAATAATAATAAAATCCATTTGATAAAAGTTTAAAGTTAGGAGACAAATACCTTAAATTTTAGAACAGCAAAGTTCTGTAACAAAACAAGAATTAATGATAATATACAATTTGCAAAAAATAAAGAAAAGAAAAAAAGAAACTGAAAGTAGAAAAAAATAATATTTTAAAACAAATCACCATAGAATATGCTTTCAAAATTAGAAAAAGGAAATTCTGAAACCATTTGCTTTGCTAGCCTTCATGTAATTTTTCTTTTTTCTCCTATGCTTTTGTATTTAATGTGAAAATATAAGTGAAATACTTTTGACTTTTTTTATTTCATTGTAAATGTATTCTATTTTTTTGAAATCAGAAATGTAATGATTTATCTTTTATGGCCAAAAATCCTAAAATCCGCACAAGCCAGTGTCCCAAGCTGTGCGGATTTCTGGCTCTCTACTGTATATAATAGATGCATTAAATTATATTAGAATGTTAAATCAAATTCCATATTTCTGTTTATGTTAAAATCAATTTAACATTGTAATAAATTAATATTAATAAGTAATTTAAAAACCAATATTTCTATATCTACATATTCACTTAGCTATCTCTTTTTGGCTGTATAGTTCTATCTTAAGCATTTTGCCCTGGGTAATGTCAGAAAGAACCTATGTGGTGCTAAAATACAGCTGTGGCACATTTACCATCAACAGCAAAGTCATAGAGAACTGAATGCTGATTAATTTTTTGGTACTCCACACTTTTTTTAATGCACATATTTATTTATGTTTTAATTTTAGATTGGGATATGTTGAATGTGCTGCATCTTATTTCTTAAAATCGTATCAAGCTAACCCATTCTTTTCACCCTCTTTGTACTGTATGGAAAATTTAAAAAATGCGTTAGTGGAAAGGTGGCATTTTATCATGCTGAATGATTCAGAACGCAATCGTGCCTATCAGATGGCTATTAGAAAAGCAGTGGAAGCTGGATATAATAGTGTTCTTGATATTGGAGCTGGTACAGGTATTTTCAGGTAAAAAAATATTTATTTTTAATTACTGTATTATAATTTATTATTAAATTTAGTGATGTAACCAATAGTCTACCCTATTTTTATGAATGTTTGAACTTCTGACAATAAGTAAATTTTGAGTGTTTTTTTGCAAAGTTTTAATTATTTCGCATTAGTGTACCAGGACTAAGTGTATTCCTGATTTTTGTAGCATGGTGGCTTTAGATGCTGGAGCAGAAAAGGTGCATGCTTGTGAAGGAAGTGAGATCATGTCTGCTGTATTACAGAATGTTGTGGAAGCTAATAATAAATCTATTCAAGTTATTCCTAAATTTTCTACTGATATTACTATACCAGAGAATCTTCCAGAAAAGTAAGATTTTTTTAAAAGTTCAGATTTCCATTCAAATGAGTACTAATACAATTTTTTTTTTTTTTTTTTTTTGGAAGATCTGCTGATTTGGATATCCAATAAATCTCTAATAATGACACACGTATGAGCAGGAAAATTTACAGCCACTTAACACAAAAATCTAGATGGTAAAGTAAATAACTGGGTGGCAAGAGATCATGGAAATCAGGGAATTGATGGAAAAATCAGGATACTTTATTTCTCTGGAAAAATCAGGGAAATGTTAGAGAATTTCATAAAAGTATTAAAAAATCAGAGAAATTTAATTTTTGTCTCGTGAGTAAGAAGATTTTTAGTTATCGATCAGCACCTAACTTGCAAGTCAAGTTTGTTCTGGATAATCCAATACTCAACTGATGTAGACACTTTACAAATCTGAAACCAGGATACAGATTATACGAGAACCTAGAAATGCGAATGCAGATGTGACACTCAAGTAATGTAGGCACTATTCAAATGATAAACTGCATGTATTCGGCAGTGGCGGCTCGTAGGATACAGCAAGTACAGCCGGGCTGCACTTGAAATTATCAGCACATACTTTAAAATAATTTATTCTACTAATTTTCCTAAATTCAGATTAGAATTGTGGAATTTCTACTGTAAATTAAAAAATCTCCGAAAAAAAAACAAACAGAAAAAAACGTGTTGTGGCCGGATTGCTCATTCAGAAAAAAAGCACTTTAATCTTCCCGCAATTCAATTGGGAAAATCTTTGGTTCAGCCCAGAGCGCTGAAAAGAAAATTGGCAGCACCGTTGCCATGACAACGACTACGTAAGCAGCCAATCCGGCATAGGGAGTATGCAGCTGATACAGCCGATGAAAGATTTTTTACGGTGGCTGGACTTGAGAACTCGACTAACTCATTGGCTCGGACGAGAAGTGATGGAGGGGGTAAGGAGAATATATGTTTGGGAAACTCTCGACTACGACTTTATATTGCTGAATTTATCAAGAAGGTAAGCCTGAATAGACGCTAATGGACAATTACCCATCAAAGCAGTATTGTTTTTAAGTAAGCAAGAACTGCCATTTAGAGGACATGGCGAGCGAGAAAATTCTTTAAACATGGGAAATTTTAAAGAGCGTTTAAAATTATTGATATCTGAATTAAAATAACGCCTTTTTATGGGGACATCACTGACCGATTCGCATGTTTAAAAGAAAGGATGATTGATTTGACTTATAAAAAATAAGTAAGTTTTCTTTTCTTCTCAAGTTATCGTTACAAAAGAAAATTCTAAGGAAACTTCGAATCAGACACGGATTAATGCAATTTTGAGGATAAGAGCGGCTGGTTGAAATTTATGTCCATTTTATGGAAGTAAAATAGGATCTCTTACATTTTTTATGTAATTTCTATTTTTTTTTCCCCCCCTCGGTGAGGGCTTAATCTGCCAGCTTTCGAATTCAGTAACAAAGATTTTCCAATCCTGTCTGGAAGAATGGAGGGGGGGGGGGCTCATATGCTTCCGGCTGCACTAACAGTTTTAACCACGGGCTGCCACTGGTATTCGGATTCGTACTAGGATAAATATCATACAAGAAATCAGACATATGAATCATATAGACATGTGAATAAATCAGACATATGAATGCAAATAGGAAACACTCTTTTTGGGTCAAAATTTCTGCATCTGGGTGATTCAGTATCCAGCTAGTGATATTCAAAAGTAATCCATTACTTCGAGTCAATAATACCTGTTACTCAGTAATGCCTGTAATTTGACCGAATTCATGTTTGGAACCACAGGCGAAAGCTTACTATTCTCCCTGTTCCCCAGTGGTTAATTAGCGATCGACCTTTTCACCAAGAGGTGGAATTTCGTTATCATTGTGATCTCTGTTCCCTTGTTCCACTCCAGAGTTTCCTACTGTCCCAGTAATTTTGATCATCGTTAGGTGCACGAAGATCAGGGAAAAATAAGGGAACTTTTTTCTCAATTTCTGTTACCACCCTGAATAAGGAAAACTGTACAAGAAATTATGTTATATATGTATAAGTAAGTTTTTATCAAGTCAGAGCATCAGGTGCCTTTACTGAAACTGGTTATACAAAAAAGTAAATTTTAGTACTCAGCATTTGTAAAATGTCTATTTGCATGTCCACAATTAACTATAGTAAATTTTAACATTAAAGATTGTTTATAAAGCTGTACTATTGTTGATTTATAGCTGTAAATTTTCATTTCTGCCTAAGGCTGTTTAAAAAACAGTCATATATTGTTTGAATGGCTTTACAAATAAACAAATCACTACATCACATATTCAAGGAAGTGTTATTCAAACTTTTTGGCCATGCTACACTTTTTAATACATCTAATTAACATATTGAACAACATATTTTTCTTCAACGTGTTAAGTAATAAACAAAATGTAAATAATAATAAAAGTATCTGCTTAAATTTTTGTTCTGTGTATTGTCATAAATTTCAAAATTAAATGAAATTTTATGTTTTTCAAAAGCATACCAGTACTCAAGACAATCTGGAAATAAATTTCCCATGCTTTTTATAAACAAACCTATTCATTTTGTGAAATTTCAAAGAAATAAAATTAAATATAGAATTGCAAACTTTGAAGCATATACTATGATGCACAACATAATGAAGCAAGAAAAAGAAATATGGCTTATGTATGGAGTTTGATGCATTTTTCAACACACAGAAACATAAAAAACAGAGAGCCGGCACATGCATTACAATGCTCTTTCTGTCATAATCAGGGATGTTAACTCCAACATTCGATTTGGGAGCACCCCGGGAGCAGAAAAATTCTATTTGGGAGCAGAAAAATTCCATTTGGGAGCACAAAAAATTTAGCTTCCGCAAGGAAAACTAAGATTTGGGATCAGAATTAACATGATTTTGGAGCATAAAATTGAAGATTTCACTGTGTTGACTCTAGAAAAAAGGGTCGACCGGGAAATTTAAAAAAGGGCACTTTGTTCTCAAAAAGGGCACCTTGGGGTTCCACGAGAATGTACAGGTAGATAACATATAGAAACTGGTTTGAAACTATCTGATCCCCGAAAATTTAACATGCAGAGTTGTAATATGTGTTCTGACTTACAATGCATAGTTAGATTTTTTCCAGTTTGTCTTTAGTTTCCCCGCCCCCCCCCTTCTTTTGGAGAAAATATCCTGTAGAAATGAGTGTAATCGAAATAGGAAAAATGGTTTGTTGATAATATTTTGCTCTAAACATGACATAAATGTGAATTAAATCTGTACATAACTAGAAGTTTTTGATTAAAAAAAAAGAAGTTTTAATCTAAGTAATTTTGAATTTTCTGCTTAATTTTTTTTTTTCTCAAAATTATGTGATATAGATGTTTATTATTTATAAGAATAGTACATTTATTGAAGAAGGTTTCAGATATTTTTCGCCAGACATGATTTGTTAGGCAGTAGGGACTGTTAATTTTGGTTCCTGAATTTTATCACACTATCACTACTGGATCACATTCATATATGATATTTCACCTATATTGCTACAAACTTTTAAACAGAAAAGAACTGTCAGTGTAAGTGGATTAGGATAGATGTGTTTAGCATGTAAAAAAAAAAAAAAAAAAAATTCTGCAGTGCAGGATGTATAGAATTTAATAATATCAATCAGAATTTTATTTAAATTCTTTTGTTCGCAATAATTATTGAATGATTACCAAGTAAAGATTTTTAAAGTTACTGATTTATACCTTTATTACTATTAGACATTATTTGGAATTGCATCAAACAATTCAACTCATCCATCAATTGATAACTATAGAAATTGGGAAAATTGAATTCAGAACACAGAAGATTGCTAGAATAAATGACATAGTCATGCAAATTTTGTATTATATCCAATGGTTGGAATGTAGAACACCATATCAAATCACTGAAATATATTTGTTCTTCCTCTTTCACTTCTAATTTAATGTTTGCTCATTCATGAAAAGTGAATATAAGATTTTTAAAAAGCACTATTCTTTAAAATAAATAAAAATAATTACTACATTTAAGTTTTTTAGCAGGTATAAAATAAATATTTTTTTAACTCGCAAAATTGTCCAAAGGTATGGAATATAGTTTAACATATTTTAAATAATTTTTCATAAAGCTTTAATTTTTTGTAACATACTTAAAAAGGTCTCTTTAAAAATTTTCTTTCTTAAACCTTGCTTTAATCGTTTGAAAATGAAAAAAGCATTAATATTTTATTTTAACTATCAAATGTTTTTAATCAGCTTAAAATAATTAAAATAATAAAAATAATTAACATCCTTTTGCCAGAAGTACTCAAACAAATTATATATTAAAAAACCTTCCAGAATTATTTCGATTTTTTTTTCTTTTTTCTTTTTTTTTTTAAAACTGAAAATGAGCTTAAATTGATGACAGTTTGTTTTATGACTAACCTAGCTGTTAACTTATGACACAGTTTGCTTTCTTAAGACATCCTTTCCCAGAACTAGATATCTTTTGCTTTTAATATTTTTTCTTCATTCATCAAAATGTCGAAAATTAAAAAAAAAAAAAAAAAAAAAACAGAAAATATATAATATGAATATTTAGAATACCAAATCTTGTCACTAGTCTGATTTACTAAATTCTGCAGTTACTCTAATTTTATATAATTAAAACTGTGGTGTAATAAGAGGGGGGGGGGGACCCGGGTGGTAAGATAAAAAAAAAAAAAAAAAAAAAAACATGGTGGCCAGCAAGACACTTAAAAACAATATGGTGCAAAACTAAAGGACCGAAATGGGGGCAGAATGCTGAAACTTAAAATAAATGGGGTGGCAAACTGAAGGACCGCACCGGGCGCCAATAACCCTACCGCTACACTGCTAAAGCAAAAGATCATTATTATGCTCCTTTTTTGGCAAATGTATACTGTCTTTCAATTGCTTTATTCGCAAAACGTCGCAAATCGCACGTTTTTTAGATCGATTTGAGTGGATAAAGCCACTGAACATAGTAAACGCCGGAAGTGTTGAAGTGCGGCCGCGCGACTGTCGGTCTGGAGTTTTTGTCGGTTTCATCAAATGTAACGTCAATACACGTTAGAACTCTTTAAAAAGTCATCCAACCAAGGCACCCCCTTAGGAGATATCCCTTGTCTAGGCTTGCCATAAAAAAAAACCAAATCCCGCAAAATTTTCGAATCGCAAAACGTCGTTTTGCTATGGCATACCTTAATTATGTATGGTTAGTAAATAACTGTAATACATTAAGAATAATATGTACTAAGAAAGCGGATTAAAAAGAGGGTATCGTTTAGGGGGAAATTAAAAAAAAAAACTTGCTAGTGTGCAAAACTTAAAAACATACAGAGCAATAACTATATGCAGCTGGCGACAAACTCTGGAATAATGATTGTTTGATAATTCGCAACTACTTATTTATCAAACGTAGCTACCGATATTTGAGGATTGACAGATGAAATCGCAAATTTTTAGATAAGTTAAAAAAATTTTGATTTTCCAACTGTAGTTTCTTCCCCCAACTCCTAAGTGAAATGCCCAGGTAGTTCTGCCCGGTCGATCGGGCTTCTCATTGAGTCAGCAAAAACAAAACATACTAGAGAGGCTCCCTACTCGGCTCTCGCAAATTAACATCCCTGCATAATTATGAAAAAGAAAGAAAGAAATAGGAACGATGTACACATACTCACACATGAATTGTGCTACACTTTCCAACATAATGGAACAACAGAAAAAAAAAAAGAGCCGACTCATGAATTATGACAAACTTTCAAAATTATGAAACATGAATGTCAAATAGAGACGATACACTTTCACCCATAATAAAACAAGAAAGACATAGGCCACAGATGATTATGATACACTTCCCAATATAATAAAGTGAGAAAGACAAATAGAGCCCATGTATGGTTTACTATGTACCTTCTAACATGAACAATAAGTAGATATAAGTAATAGTAGCAAGGAAGAACATCCTAACTAATATTATAAATTCGAAAGTAAGTTTGTTATGCTTTCATGCCTAAACCACTGAATCAATTATGATGAATTTTGGTACAAAGATAGATGGGACCCTGGAGACGGTTGTAGGCTACTTAGAATTGTAGATTTTTAATTACTTTTTTAATTATTAATTAAAAACCGTTTTTACCATGCCATGGGTGAGTTTCATCCGTATAAAACGATTCATGTTTTGAGCTATCAGTAATGCTATTACTTCAATGAAGAATCACATGCATTTGAAAAACATGAAATACCTCAGAAATTATGCCAGTTTTACACCAAATCTATCTACCTGTAATAATAAAAATGAATGTTCTCCAGACAAATCTGCAGCACATAGAGCTTTGAAAATTTGAGCATTTGAGGCCATGACTTCGGTAATGCACACCTAAGGATCAGAATTTTGAAATGTTAATTACTTTTTTAACTATTAATTAAAAACTGATTTTAGGCTGTCATGCTTGGCGAGCTTTGCCCACTAAAAATGATTTATGCTTTTGAAATACAGCAGAAATTATATTTGCAGAATCGTGTGCATTTGAAAACATGAAATGGCATGTAAATTACATTAGTTTTACGCCAAATTAAAAAGTATAAGAAAGAAAAGTCCAAATATTTTCTTAACGTTCATAAATCTTCAAATCCTACCAATAATATAAATGTGTACAGTTGTGTGTTTGCATGCTTGTGACTAAATCACAAAAAAAAAAAAAAAAAATGGCTGAACGGATTTGGATAAAATTTGGAATGAAGATAACTTATACCCTGGATTAACATACAGGCAACCTTCGTGATTATAGCATAAATAATTCTTTTACAAAGACACTGAAAATAATTCTAATACATTGCGCTCTATGGGCATTTTGAAGCGATTCTAAAACATTTTCACTAATTGAAATTTACACTATTCCTGAGTATTACTGTTTGTTTGTTTGTGGATTAAGTCCGATTCACTGCACTAGGGTCCTAGGCCTATATGGGGGACTTTCTAAGGGATCCTAGCCTATATTTATGCGAGGTTTCGGAGAAAACCATGGAAAACTCTTAATGGACAGGAGTGACTGGGTGTTCAAATCTGGCACCTCCCACCTTCATGTTTTGGGAGCAGCACCTCTCAGCCACTGGTGGGACCCTGAGTATTATAGGCTAATTTTTATACATATATCACAAATAGTTCTTTTACAGGGATACTCATAAGAATTACATTGCACTCTCTGTGTATCTCTGTAACTACTGAACCGATTCCAAAACTTTTTCCCCTGACAGAAAGTTACTTTTACAGGAACACTCAAAATAATTCCAATACACTACACTCTCTAGGTATCTCTGTTATTCTCTGTAATTTTAAAACTTTTTCACTAATAAAAGGCTGCACTATTCCTGATTAACATAGGCTAAAATTCATGCAAATAGCATAAATATTTCTTTTACAAGAACACTCAAAATTGTTCGCAAACATTCGCGTCACTATTCACTTAATGCATAAAAAATAAAAGTCTAAATTTAGTAACTCTGCATGCTCTCCTATTTTAAATGAAGTATACTGCCATGCATTATACTTCATTTAAAATAAGTAAAAAAAAAATAATATTTAAATACATTTAGTTTTGTGTGTCTATACTTCGCTTGTACTACTACTGTCTATACTTCGGTCGGAGCATTGAGAAAACTACAGCGGCCGATTTACAGCTCGTATATCGGCCGTAACGCATGTATCACTCCGAGAATTCTCTCTTACTTTCTTTGCGCACCACAGCTGGCTGTTACTCCATTACTTGGCGCAGAACAGCTCCCTTACACTATAGGGGGCCTCCTCCGCTCTCGCAACCTTCTTTCTCCCGTACTCGCGGCAATTCGTTGGGCTGTGGTCTAATAAGTGCACTATTAGCGGTACTGTACAAAACTTTCGAAGATTTAAAACTAACATCGGCAGATCCAGGAAAAAATTCTGGAGGGGGCACAAGACAATTTTTGTCACATTTCCTTATAGAATGACTTGAATTTACAAAATAAGTCAATCTTCTATAGTGTAAACTTCATTTGCGTCTGGGGAGGGCATGTGCCCCTGTGCCCCCCCTCTGGATCCGCCAATGAAAACTAATAAATTTAAACTTTAAATACGCCATTACTTACCTATTTTTACAATATTTGAATGTGCGGAAGATTATTTTAAAAGTATGTTGCTTCCACAAGTTTGGCATTCCATGTATATTCAGGTTTTTGTGCTATATTTTACGCTGAACGTAAATTTCGATAGTATAGCTAAATTTTCATTTAACTGAAGTTCTTCCATTGATGTTCCAGTTCACGTTAATTAACACGTTATTCTTCCCATAACATTTTACAAATCAGAAATCAGGTTCTTTGACATTCACAGACCATTAAGCCCAAGAAAATTTCTTCTTAAAAGCTATCAAAAACTGACGGCTAAAAGAAATTCTAAACTCAAAAGTACGCAAGAATGTACGTAAAAAGGAAACTTTCTGTTTCAAACAGTATGTATGTATGTATAGTATATGCGTGCAAAAACCTGCCTTAACTGAAGCCTTTATTAATCAAAATCTTGTTAGCAGAACTATTACTGAAATTGAACCCCTATTCAATAGCAAACTCTCTTTAGCGGTAAATTTTTTCAGTCTCTTTTGAAGCCATTTAAAACAGACTTTACTACTGTATATGCATGTGAGTAATATTTCATATTTAACAACACTATATTCCAAGCTTCACTGAAAAGAGGATCAACCAGGCACGTATCCAGAAAAACATTTTGAAGGGGGTACAAACGGTAAAAAAAAATTTCAGAATTTTTTCACGAAAAGATTATGACATTATCATTTTAGTAAAGAAAATCAAAATTTTGTAAACCCCCACCCCCTTAAATACATCCTTGAGGCCAACACTGTGAGGTAAGACAACATAAATTTAATGTTCCTGATCATCGCATATAGAAGGCGAAAGCCTTCTTTTGCGAATGCAATTCTCTGAATTCGAATACAATTCTCCGACAGCCAGAAAGCAAACCAACAGCAAGCAAATACATGACTCCACAATTAAAGTTAGTGATAAAGGAAAAGGTAATATACTGGCCCTAAAGCAAGCTCAATAATGTTTAAATAGCAAGAGAGCATGCAATGCCTCAGAATCAGATTGTTGTGTTGTGTGCAGTAAGGCAAACCTGCACGAGGGGTATTTGCCGAGGATGGGTAGTACCTTGGTCAGAGGACTTTCTAAGGGGTTCTAATGCGTATGCACGTTACATCTGGAGAAAACAGACTGTGCACATTCGCCACGTATACATAATAATCTTTTAGCGGGCTGGATTCGAATCCGACTCCCTGCCAAATGCACTAAATGATTGTGCATGTTATATACGTTGCCTATGTTTATCGAAAATGTAAAGAATGTAATGTGGTTTTCTATCTATAATTTTTAAAGCCCCGTAGGGGGCTTTTATAGCCCCGAAAAGGACTGTTTGTAGCCCTGAAAAGGACTGTTTGTAGTCCTGAGTAGGACTGTTATTCCTCTATATGTTCAACTCCGCTAAGGTTACCATCGTCATCAGTGTACAACTCAGTATCCTCAGATGAATCCGAAACGCTGAATTGGATTGTTTCAACTGTGTTTTCAGCCAGACCATCTAACTCCCACATTCTTTTTCTTCTTTTTTCACATGCTCAACGCAGTTAAACCAAGAAGCTTTTTCTATTCCTTCAGCAGTTAGCTTCATAATTTCGTCCATTTTAAATGTCTGATTCTCTGCTGAAACATGGCCTTTAACCTGGCTCCACACAAGCTCGATTGGATTTAACTCGCAATGATATGGGGGCAAACGAAATACTGTGTGTCCATGAAATGCAGCTATTTTGTCAATTTTGTAGCTTTCGTATAATTTTTTGTGATCCTTCACAATGCTAAGCAGTTCTGCCTTTAGCATGTCTGCCTTTTGCTGCCTTTAGCACTCCAGAGTATGTTTTTTTGTGTGAGCCATGCTTGTATATCTACTTTCTTGGTAGCACTTGATGGAATTTGCTCTACATGAATGATATGGAGCATTATCCATAACAATTATACTCCGGGACTGGAGTTCAGGCGGAAGTTTTTTTTCAAACCATTCTTCATAATGGGAACCATTCATTTCATAATGATAGTCTCCAGAATTTTTCTTCGCTTTAAAAATTTCTACGGATCCTTTAACAAACCCGTCTTAATTTCCAGCCCCGGTTATAATTAATCTCGCCCCTTTACCTGACGGTGCTTTTAGTCCAGTTGACAGACCATTTAAAAAGGCATGTCTCTTGGATTTCACACTTGAGTCTTGCCACACACGTTCCTTGGTGTACCCTGCATTTACCCACGTTTCATCTGTATAGTAAATTTTTCGGCTTTCAGAACAGTAACGTAGCATTGTTCTCAAATACTGATGACGCCATTGCAGTATATCATCATGTTCTATCAACATCGAAGAACGGCTTCTCTTTTTATATTCAAATCCCAAATCTTTCATCAAGCTTCTGACGCATGTGATTCGGAGATTTGGAAGATCTTCGTTTATAGCGGCCATTACTTTTTGGGCTGTGGGTATCTCATTTTTGAAAAAAAAAAAAAAAAATGCACTTTTCTACGAATTGCAGTTTTTGTGAAATCATCTTAAATTTGAAGCCTTTGTTGTGTAGCCACTTTTAAAGGCCGTTTTTTTCCGGGAGTAGATAGAGTCCCGCTCTTCCTTATTTCTGTTTTCATTCGGTAAATACTAACCGACGAAACACCAGTTAATTCAGAACAGAGTTGAACAATTTCATTTTCTGATTTTGACTGATGTTGCTCTCTGAGTTTAGTGTACACATTTAAGACAATAACCTTAGCAGAGCTCCTTAAGGGTTTTCCAGCTTTATGAGGCTGGAAAGTGAAAGAAAACGAATTTGCAGAGGAAGCCATTACGAAAATACAAGGAAAACGACGACAATAAGAAATCACTGCTCAGCTCGGAGACAGGAGAAAAGATAAGAATGTGGGAGCGCGGGGGTGGTGGGAGCATTTTGGAGGAACGGGGGTTACCAGGTCATTGTGAAAACCAGCGGTCAAGACTGAATTTTCCGCCAAGAGTGTGAAAGTTCTAATTGGTGGAATGCGTTGAATGGGGATGTACGAGCGGTTTATTGTTAACTCCTGAAAATTGCAAATTTTTCTATACTAACTGCTCATACAAGCAGTAGCTTGTAAAATTGAGAATCATTTGAAGGATTTTAGACAAAAAAAATTGAAAACTAATGTTTTAAAATCCACAAAAATGTGCGAACTATATATTTTCGCAGATTCACACTTCATTCTACCTTTGGTAATGCTGTCAGCTTAGGTGCGATTCTACTATAGTGCAAACATTTTTTATTTATGCATACTTCATTTCTCTCAGGACCTAATTCTAAAGCTGATGCGGATGAAGTCATGGGTAGCAGCTAGTAAGAAATATTATGCAAAAAAGTAAAGCTCGCACAAGTGTGTTGTTAAACCAAAGGAATTTTATTTTATTTATTTATTTATTTTTGTAAGCAATGTATGTTTCAAAGATAGTATAAAAATTTAAAAATATGTTTGCTGTATAAATCTCTATTTGACAACATTATCATTTGAGATGTTTTGGTGTGCATTACTTACATTTAGCATAGATTTTTTTTTTTTTTTTTTGAAAAAGTTTCTAAAATGAGTTTAAGCTGAGCAGGTTCTTTCAGTAACTCAAAATTAAAACAAGACACCAGAGCTTTAGCAAATTTTGAAGAATTATTTGTAAGATGATCCAACTGAAATTAAATTTTTGTGCCATTGATTTAATAAGATTAATCTTAGATGATATTCCCCACACTTTTCATTTTGAAAGTGTGAATTAAGAAGTTTTAATTAATTTAAAAATATTCCTGCTAATATGAAATGAGTTTTTGTTTCTTGCCCTAAACATGTCATTGAATTTGCTGTGTATTATCTTTCATGCATGCCATATATTAGCCAGGAAAAACAGGAAGATCTATGGCACGCAACCAAAGCTGGGATCATATAATGATTTCAAAAAAATTCAGAAGCAATTCTCAGGGGTTGGTGAACAATGCTTGGTGATTAGCAAGCAGGGGCTTGGGCCCCTTAGTATAAAATTTGACTATATTAAAAAGTTTATTTGCTTATTACTAAATGTATTTAACTTGTATGATATAGATTGTATTAATAAGGTATTTATTTTTTCATTTTTCAGAGTTTCCTTGGTTGTTACAGAGATATTTGATGCTGGTTTATTTGGTGAAAACAGTTTAGAAACTTTAAATCATGCCTGGGACAATCTACTGCATACCAGTACTGAATGTGAAACTCCAAATTCTGAGAATGAGGATTCAAGTTCTGACCTTTCTCCTTTGAGTGATGCTGGTACTGATATGAATGGTGAAAATAGTAAAGTTCGCATGAAAAGTAAACCAAATATTGCTAAAGTGATTCCACATTCAGCAACAGTATATGTTGTTCCCTTGGAATGTGAACACTTACGTAAATGTTTCAGGTAAACATCCATTTTGGAATTTCCATGCTATGTTCTATATTTTGTTTTTAGTCAACATTAACCCTTTGAGCATCTTAGAAAAGCTATAGAATGTTAAATGTTTTCGATATATGATAATTTTATGCAATTTTAACTTATAAAAATACTAATTTTTAATTTAGAGGCCTTTTATGTATTAAATTCCAGTTCTATCTTTTCTTGTGCAACATGTCACAAACTTAGGTTTTTAGTTTGATTGACATTCCCATTCACACCGTTGAAACTTCACATAAATGCCTAAATTTTAAAGATACAACTATGCAAGTTTCTTTAATGACTTTCTTGCATTCAAAATAAAATTTTCTAACTGACCAAACTTCTCTAAGATGGTTGTATGAACACTTCAAAAGTGTAGTTTAAAAAAAAAAAAATTAATAGCAGGTCTATTTCATTAACATAGCCTTATTTCTTACCTTAGTTTAAATATTTCTGTGATTAACATTGATCAATTACCTTTAACAGATAAAAAATTAAAGCACTTTCCAACCCTGTCTGTTTTCTTTTGTTAAAGACAATTTAGTTAAATTTTCTGGACATGTACTTTTAATTTGAAGACCTGTTACAAACCAGATAATTGAAAAGAATTAAAATATATTTTTTTTTATTATTTTAGATTAGATGACAAATTACTTGAAGCATTAAACATTAAAGATACTGTTGTGCCTCAGTTTTTAGATGAAGAGCCTTACTCAACTGACAAGTTAAATAATATTCATGGTGGCTATAAAATGTTGAGTAATCCATTAGTATTGTTAGAAGCCAACTTTAATTCTGCAGCGGTATGTATTTATGATATCCATTTTGATTTTTAGATTAAGAGTGTGAAAAATAATTTGAGGTTTGTATATATATATATGATTGTTTTATTAAAACTATTATAAAATATCTATCCTATTTTTCTAGTTACATGGTATTTGATTTACCCAGTTTTGCTCTTACAGTTTAATTTAAAAAAAAAGGGGCAAGGAGATGCGGTGTTTTGATTGTTAAATGAATATATTTTTGTATTTCGTTTGAATTCTGCTTTTTTTGTAACTTTAAAATGTGTAAAGCAGTTATTAGTGGAATGTATCTGCCTTGTAAATGGAGGGAGGACTAATTCTTTATACAAAATAAGCATTTTCTGCATATGAAGTAACTAATATTTAGTAGAAATTACTTATAAAAAGTAACTGTCTATTGTGTGATAATTTAACTTGATATTACTATATTCATATTTTGAACTTTAGCTATGTTTATAAATATTTGCATTTTGATACTTTTATTCTATTGTTACACATTTTCTTTGAAGTACTCTCATTTTTGATTTTCTGCACTAAATTAAAATTCTTTTACTTGTAAATCTGTACACACATAAGTTATATTTTTACTTGACCAAATATTAATTAAATAAAATTTGTAGACATAAAAAATAAATTTTAATATTTTAAATATGCATGCATATGGAATTAAATTTATCATTTAAATTAGCCACAGCTATTGTGTATTTTAAAGTGCAAATTAGTTAAAAGTTTTTATATCTTATCCATTCTAGTGTTTAGAATTTGTGAGGGATTTAACTAAATATTAAGGTATTTTTCCTGTTATGGATTTGAGTTGAAAAATACAATCATTAACCATTCGTTTTTTTTTTATCAAATAATTTATTTCACTAAAAATGTTCATTTGTATTTAAAAAAATAAAGAAACAATAAGAAGAATTTCTCTTTTAAGTCTGTTCAAGCAATTGTACATCATATATTAAAATTGCTTTAAAGTACAAAAAACTAACAATGCATAGTTAACTTTGAATTAAAAATAGATTTATGTGCATCAAAAATATTTTCATATAAATTTTAAATATCTAAAATTCCATGTGCTTTAATAATAATGAATTGCATGACTTAATTTTTAGGATATCAAGTGTCTATTGCAAGGAAAAACTTTTGATATAATGTTCAACTGCACAGATAGTGGTAGAGTCGATGCATTTGCAGTATGGTTTGATTTGCATCTTGATGATGAAATCACAATATCAACCGCTCCAAATTCACCTACTACTTGCTGTTGGGACCAAGCTATTTTTTATGTTTTGCCTCAATATGTTAAAGGTATGTTATGTTTCATTTTATTATTTACATATTTAAATTATAATGTAAAAAATACTTAACACCAGCTAATCAGTTAATGATGATTTTTTTTTTTTTTCCATTTCAAAATTCTTATCAAATTTTATTACAGTTTACAATCTTCTAAAATTCACACAGATCTGCAAACTCTGTAGACTCTACTTTTCCTATAAGCAAGGTATTATTTATCAATAACAAGGGTTTCTGACTGGTGACCTGTAAATCATGTCATAATATCATACTTCTCAGCCTCTAAAGCATTCAAAAGGAACTGCTTATCACAGTTTTATTCTATAAATAGTCTACTTTCTTGAAATCACTGAAATTTTCAATCATAACTCTAAAGCGTAGTATAAATTGTCATTTGTGTCTAAAAAAATTATGTCTAAATCAGTTATTTGGATAGTTCAATCTTCTACAAAGTTGTCAACAAGTAAACTATTCTATTCTATTTTATGTCTTTTATAACATTTTATTTTTGTTTTGGCTGTACTAAAATCCTATAAATTAATGAAGAAATAATCTTTAATTCTAGTCATTGTGCGAAAACTTTCAACCAATTTGAAAATTGAAGAAAGTATCAGAAAATATATATTTTTCCAATTTTTGTTGTTTATTATTGTAAAATTGTGAGAAAATTTTATTCATTTTGCTTTTTAACACTTTCCAACACGGTTGAAAAGTGTTTGTGATTTTGGTTTGTCTGTCCATCCGTGCTCTAACTACTGTAAATATTGATTTCATTGAAATTTATGTATGCTATTCCTATCTGCTGTACTATGTACCATGTGTACAATGGTGTATGTAGCATTAAGTTTTTCTACAGGAGTACTCAAAAGATTTCCAATCTATTACACTCTATGGGCAGTCATTCTTTAAAGCATAATTAAGAGATATTCGGCTAGTTCAAATGAAACAAAATTGATATATGTTATTGAAAATTTCAAGATAAAGCTTTCCATTGAAAATGGTGTCTGTATCATTAATAGTTTTTCTATAGGAACACTCAAAATAATAACAATGTATTATGATCTGGCTGTTGAGACACATTAATCCATTTGAAAACCAATACAATAAGTATAAAAATGCTTATAACAATTTACTCATCAGTCAAACGATGCATGAATTTAAGCTCTTTTACATGGTCTCATAAAATTACATTTTTAGTGATTAGTCATTTTTTTTAAGATTACCTCTAAAATCTTGCCAAATTTAAGAACAATTCATTGTGAAATTTGATGCAAAAGTATTGGGTTGGAAAGTGTTTTATAATTGATTTATTTGGTATGATTTATCTTTCTTGTTTGAAATTATTTATTTATGATTATATTAACTGCATGTATATTATTATTATTTAGGTTGTTGTATTTAGTGCATATTCTTACATGTCAGCTCAAAATACATGTTGTGTCAATTACGGTATTTACAAAATGTCATCTTAATTTTTTATTAATGACTATGTTATTTTATCTCTCAGCACCCTTTATTGAAAAATGTGTCCCAAAAAAGTGACATAAAAGATTGCGACATCATTTTACATGTATTTAAATACTATTAGTTCACAACAGCTTTAATCTATTGTTACAATATTTCGTAAGCTGAAGAATATACTTCACATGTATTTTTTACATATATTTAAATACTATTTATTAGTTCACAACAGCTTTAATCTATTGTTACAATATTTTGTAAGCTGTAGAATATGCTTCACATGTATTTTTTACATATATTTAAATACTATTTATTAGTTCACAACAGCTTTAATCTATTGTTACAATATTTTGTAAGCTGTAGAATATGCTTCACATGTATTTTTTACAGATATTTAAATACTATTTATTAGTTCACAACAGCTTTAATCTATTGTTACAATATTTACATATAGAATATGCATCATATGTATTTGTCTATAAATAGGTTAAACTCATAAAAATTTCAACATAGGGTTATCAGGTGAAATACGCGAAAGATGAGCGATAAAATGACAAAGTCAATTAATATCGTTTTAATATGGCAATAATGAAACTAAAATATTAGGGAGGTTCAGGGGGAATCTCCCCCTGACGAGGCTCGAACAGCCGAGTTTTTTTATTTTTATATTTTGGTAGAAACCTGGAAATTTCAGTACAAGTCTTTGCAACCCTGATTGTAAACATGTTTCATAGTTTTCCTGTAAATTAGGAATAAACTAAGAAAGCAGTTTGGAATCATGAATATTAAAATACTTTTCTGTTCAGAGGGAAGACTGCAATAGATGTTGTCTAATGGTTTTAGTCGAATGAAGAAAACCTTTAATATTGTTAAACTAAAGAAATGATCTCCCGAAAACTTGTTATTATAAGTCAGAAGTACTAGTTTATGAGTCTTTAATTTGAAAATTGCTTGAAATTTTAATATTCGTTTATCAAAATGAACTAAACAAAATATCATGGAAACATAATATTCTCCTTTAACGGTTCTCTGAAATAGGGGGGGAAAAAAAAGAAAATGTTTGAAAATTAAACGAATTGTTAACCTTTTGACAATAAGCTGGTCAATTCATAAGCCTAGCAAGATACCATTTAAAAGAACAAATTTGATTTACATGTTGATCAAGCAGTGCTTTCACCTCCTCTATATTTGTTAACCTGTTTCCTACAATGGGAGAGATGTGAACATCAATAAACCCTTGCTGTATGGTGGAAATACCCTTCTATTATCTATTGTTGATTAAGAGAAAGCTTCGGCTAAAGAAGAGTGAAAAAGAGCAAAGCAACAGTTAAATTTTGCAACCTTTATAGCAACAAGGTTTTAAAAAAAACCTTTTTAAACTGAAGCTTCAAATGGCATCACATTGATGAATGTTCCATGGTAGAATGCTTTGGACCCTAACATGATGTTTGTTCAATCCCAGAATCTGAACAGGGTAGTTGGCTGAAGTGTGAAGGTCTAGGGTTCTGGCTTATTTCACAACTGTCGGTCTAATGATCTGGAGTTTTGGGCAGTTTTCTCCAGATGTAACAACAATACATTTTACCCCTTGAAAAATCCTTCACTCAAGGCAACCCCCTAGGCAGATAGTCCTTGCATAGCTTTGTCTTAACAGAACACAACAACAATCCTTAAATATAGTGCAAATGCTATTGTCCAGTGATATTTGTTGTAAAAGTCCATCTCTTTATTACCATTAATGTTTTTATGCTATTTTTTTTAAGAATAAAGCTGAAACTATTTTAATCATTTTGGCCCGCTATAATCAGACTCTGCTTAAAACTAACTAAATTCTATGTTAATATATTCTTATGGTAGTTTCAACAAAAAAGACTACCTAAACTTAAAAAAAAAAAAAAAAAAAAAAAAAACTGGATTTTTTCTTTTTTCTTTCCTTTCCCCCTTATGAATTACTCATTATGAGATTTCTCTGGAACAGGCCCTAATTTAGAAAATTCTTATCTAAAGGCACAATTCCGGATGGGAGCCCTTCTCCCCTATCACTGATGTGGGCATAAAATTTCCAATATATTGACACTGACAAAAAATCATGAATCATAGTGAAAGTACGGTTTTACCATTAATTGCATATTTCAAGAGTAAAAGTCTAGAGCATATTATCAAGTTACAAAACACAATACAACATATTAAATTCACCTTTAAAATATAAATCAATGTTCTCTCCAGGCCTATTTGGGGAGAACATTGAGTGGCTGGGCGCATCACCCGGCAAGTTTTACTGACTGCCCAGCACAAACACCAGAATATCATTTCGACTGCGTTAATTATAGAATTACACACTGGAGCTGGCTGGCGGGCATAAATGTCTGGAGAGATGACTGCAAATACAATGCAAGCAGAAAAATTTATTATTCCCCTCATATACATTATAATCTACAGCTGCGGAAAAAATACACCCACTTATACTTTATTCAGCTGTCATTCGTCATACATCAAAGCTACATGTACCAATCATTTACGATTGACGTACACTTTAATTTGCTATACATAAAAATTGCATAAGAGGCCATCTCCATATTAAAATTTGCACCAAATTTTTTTCCGCCCAATAGCAACCCCTAGATTTCACTTCATATTTAAAAAAATTAGCTCATTTTAACGCTGGATACCAATTTTCAATAAATTTGAACAGAAAATGAGTGAATTATGAGCTTCCAAAATCCCCTCCCCCTATGTTAAAATATTTTTTCATACTTCATATCTCATATAATATTGATTACAAGAAGCTGATTTTTATTCGAATTATTAGAACTAAAGGACCCAAACATAATTCACTTTTATTATAATTTTTAATAAAATAGTCATATAAATTATGGATTATTAAATGAATATTATTAAAAAAATTATGAATAGCGACCTAGCCAAATTTTGATTGAAATAGATGCAGAAAGTAATATTACATGGCTGTGCAAAACTTCAAATTTTTATGTTCAATAGTTTAATTTATATTAAATAAAATGTGTCATTTTCATGATTAAGAGACCATTAATTAAGTGACAATTTTTTAAAAAATTGCATAAAAAAACATAAATAACATTTCTTTTGCATAAAAATAGTAAAAGTTGGCAGTATTAAAAAATAGAAAATTTTTAAGCAAATAAATTGGTGGTTTACACAGTTTGATGGTGATTCTATAAAGCATATATTGCTGCTTCCACCACTATTTCCCCCCAAAATAAAGTATTTTTCATGTATAGAATTAGATTCAGTTGATGTATGTCTTCCAATACATCTTCCTATTTCTGAAAAATAAACATCCTCAACATTCCAGGCATGAATTTGACCGTTTTTAATAAGCATAAAATCTTTGGACTTCCCTATACTTTATCAAACATTCAAAATCACATTTTTCTGTCTAAATTTTCATCTGACTATAAATTAAAACACACACCTAACTATAAATTAATGCACACAGAAGAAAGGGAAATAATAACAGGGTGATAATATTGGGTCGGCAAGCTGAGTAACTTTCATGCTTGTAGACAAAAGAGCAGAGAACAGATTTTCACTCCTGGACCTGTCTAAAAGAGCCTTCAAATAGGCAATAACAATTGCAAAATTAGAAAGATTTTCAAAATCGTTAGCAGTCATTTTGCATTTTTTCTTTAGATCATGCATAAGGACCAAAGAAGTTTTGGAGACACAGTTCATTTGGACCACTGAGTAAACATTCTAATTTCTAGCCCTGATAATCTCAGTACAAAAAAATTAGACTACAAACAGTATTTTCCCTGTAAATAATATTTATTTCTTTTGGCTGCCGCAAGAGAAATATATGAAAGGTGAAAAGTTCGGAACCTACAAATAGTATTTTTCAATTTACAGAAAGTCCCTTAAAATTGCGCCAAAAAGAATTCACAATATCTCTGGAAATTATCGTAGAAAATTTGTGAAAATTTGTATTGAGTATCCTCAAAGACTTTAAGATTTTCTTTCATTTAATAAAGTCAAAATAGTGTGTTACCATTGGGAAAAATGAAATGAATGCTGAATTGAATATGAAGACTGCCCCTTATGCAAATTAAATTAATAGTAAATTAAAGTATACACTATTTGTGCAAACAAATGATATATATAACTTTGCCGTACATCGAATGACGGCCAAATAAAGAGCAAGCTGGTGGGGTTTTTTTCCCGCAGCTATACATATGAAGAACTAATCAGTATTGATCAAATCAATCAATCAATAATAATAATAATAATAAAGAAATTGAATTGGGAATTTTTTTTTAGTTAAAATTTTTGGGGGCCACTAGGCATGGGCCTATTAGCCTTAATGGAAAATCGGGGTCTGCTAAGGAATCGAGAAGTTCCCATTAGGTTAAAGGGAAAGGGTGAATATGTATTGTGTTTAGTTTAGTTATAGTTCATTTATTAATAATTTTTGGTAATAAGTTGCTTCTTTTTAGAATTTAGGTAATTCAAGAAGAGAGTGATATATAATTTGACTATATTTAAACAAAGGCTTAATTTTTTTTCTTTCCCTCAAGGGTCTTCATTTTGTAAAACTGGTGATAGCATTGATGTGCAGTTCCTGTGCCAGGGCCATTTACAGCTGCAAAGAGTGGCTGTTAGGAATGAAGGTCAAGAATTACTATCATCTCAAAATATAGCCATGGATCCTTCTCTCATTTACCTCTTAAACTCATACAATTGTGGGAACATCATTGATTTAAATCTAAAAGACATTTCAAATGTGGACAATGCTTGCATTTTGGATATTTCTACTTTCCCTGTTTTGAGTTTGAAGACTCTAAAAGACAGTTCAAGCATGGCCACTGTCCTCAGAACACAGTACCAAAGTGAAGTGGAGCAGCTTCAAGATTTTTATCACATACCTCAAGAGAAGCTGATGTTTACATCCTATGAAGATTTATACAAGTCAAAGATGCAGTGTGATTTTCTGATAGTGGATCCTGTTGAATTGTGTGGATTGTTGAAAAAGAATTTACTTGAGGATATTATGATGCTCAGGTAATTATTATATATCCATATTATAAATTAGTTTTTATACTGTTTTTAAGAATGCTTGAAAGTACAGTCAACTCCAATTACAGTGAACCGCTGGGGATCAGCAAATTTTGTTCACTGTGTCTTAAGTTCACTAAAACTGATATTTCTCCATGTTGAACAATAAAACTCAATGCAAAACTAGAAAACAATATTTTATGCAAATACTGAATGTTTATTAAGTAAATCAAACATAATGGATCACATTTATGGTTATAGAAATATTTACTAAGTAAAGTAAACATAATTAACCTCATTTATGAGAATAATGCTTGATTCATTCAGTTGGCAAAAGGTGCTGTTGCTTTTAACCTGTGATATGGCATTGGGAATGGAAAATGAAATTATCCTAGGTCAAAAGTGAAACTTTCGCTTTCGGTTCACTTTTAAAGGTACACTGCTTTTGTTAGTGAATGCTTTTAAAAATAAGAATGCATTACAGCAATGAAAAAAATTCTGACCCTCCTCCTGCTTGTTTAGCATAACTATGTTAGCCTAGACACTGGTAATTCACCTGTATTTCGGAACAGGTGCTTGATAATCTCTGTCTCTCCAACTCATACACAAACACTTTTTGTAGGAATCTAACATCACCTCTGCCTTCCAGAATTTTTTAAGTACACTGTAACCGAAGTCATGATTCACTAAAACTGAACAATGCTATGAACATTTCTAACATATGTGAATCGGAACTAATGAAATACATTCACTATAGCCCACAGTTCACTCTATCCAGAGTTGACTGTACTTTATTTTGAAAAGCAAAAATAAAAAAATGGTTCTTATTGCATTTTGTTTGTTTTCATTTTTTAATGTGTTGTTTCATTATTAAAATTAAATATATTACTTGATGATTAAAATTCATTTTTATGTGCACCTTAACTTAACAAAATCATTTCCGCATGACTTTTATGATTATTGCTGTGTAATGTTATGTTTATTGCTTTTGATAGTAATTTTGGTGTCAGTATGTATGGTTATAACTTTCTATAATTTTACTTTGTAGAATGAGATGTTTAAAAGAGTCTGGACTGGTTGTTCCTGGTGAACTTGAATTATCAGCCATTCTTGTGGAAAGTGCATCATTACTGGAGCAATCAAGAGTTGTTTCAGATGAAAAGACTCTTGGTTACAAGATCTCCCAAATAATGAATGCTTACCAGGTACATTTTCAGTATTGTTCTGGTTGGTTTGGTGCTTTGTTAGTTTAACCTTAATATTTTCTTTTATCTGGAGTCTCCATCAGTTAAAAGGGAGGTGAAGGTTGTTGGAATATGTGATTGTGTGTTTGGTTTAGTGATAATGCATTTGGTTTAGTGGTAATTCATTTATAGAATATATGATATTGGATAACAAGTTGCTTCCTTTAAGAATAAAAAATCCTATCTTTGGCTAGGAAAAATATATTGCTTCTATGACAGGATTGAAACCCCAATCCCTTTCGAATTAGACACCTTATGTCTCCACATATGTAATCCTACTGCTGCAAATATTTCTAAAATATATATTTTTTAGAATGGTGTTCATCATTCTCTTTGTGATCAGAGTAACTGGGTCGATGGAACCAGACTTTCTTGTCTTGAACTTATATTTCTCTTTAAGAGTTAAATGAATGTGATGATGGTGATGAGCACTATACTGAAAAAAAGCTTCCTGAAGGGCTTTCAGTAGTGTAAAGATTGGTGGGCTAAGCATATAAAGGCACTCAGATTCTTCTTTGAAGGAGAGTTAGGGCCTCAATCCTATCACATAAATAATAAGATTTCCCCATCAAAAGGATGGATACTTTTTATGCAGGCCTTTTATTTTCAAAACAACTGTATCAATTAACTTAAACTCAGTGGTACAAGAGGAAATGGTGGCTAGGACAATAATTTAGGTAAATAATAATGAGTTAGAATGCGGGGCCCAAACTGGCTCCTTTGGGGGTCCCTCAGCTAGAGATTGAAAAGGGGCACCTTATTGAAGAATTTAGATGGAATAGAAGATTAGAACATGTAATATTTGCGGAAATTAGTCTTATGTGTCTAAAAACCACATTTAATTATTTTAGAGCTTTTATGGGGCTCCCTCGAGCCACAGTGTTCCATGGGTACTCTTCTGCACCACTGCGTAAAGACTTCTTAAAGAATGCGTAAGATTATTGGGCACCCATTAGAGAACCAGTGCCAGCAGCTGACAATGATGTACCTGCATGGCAGGAGTGAAGTCCCTTTCTGCCCTGCAGAATAAAAAAAAAGCAGTTTTTCTCACTCTTGGTGAGACAGGCAGATTCCTCTGTAAGATGCTTATGACGTTCTTTCGTTTATTATTGTGTACACGCGAATATTGCAGACATTTCTGTCACAAAGGGGTGTCACTATGTGACATCGTTCCTTATGTTATAATTTCTCACTTTTGCTGCTGTATATTATTCCAGAGTCAGTTAAATTTGTCATAATTACATCACCAGCTGAATGCTGGATTCTTAAATATATCAAATCACTCTAATTATAAAGTAGTATAAACCTTTTTTTTTTGGGGGGGGGGGGGCTCTCTGGGACTCCCTTGGGCCGACCAGCCAACCTGGCTAGTCCGGGCCTGATAGGATGGTAGGATTACATTTCTCTGTAACAGTCCTATGTAAAGAAAAAAAAATTAAGCATCATAACAAGTTTCGATTTCATTTGAAAACTAACTGTGTAAAATAACCAGATGATCTGATTCAACTTCCCAGGGTTTCTTTTATCGCAGCCAAAAATGTGTTGTCATATGTTTTCCTCAAACTTTACGTTATTTTATAGTTTATGCAATTCTAAATAGCTCCTCCAGATTACAATATGATAGTTTTTACGAAATTGAACCATGTAGGACTTAAATATTTAAAGAGCATTTAAGGGGGAGAAATGAAGTTAAATAGTATTAGTATAAGTAATAGGTAATATTATTGTACTAGTTACGATAATAAGGATTAAACCACAATATACCACGTTTGTAAATATTTTGTGAAATTAAAAGTATTTTTTTTATTAATCAGTCTTAAACAGACACTTTACAACTAACTAAACGATTCTATGTTATACTAATACCTACTAAATAAAAAATGATTAAAAATTACAGTCCTAAAACATTAGTTAAAACACATTAAAATGTTACCTACTAGATAATCCTATGATATGGTAATATATCCTACAGTAGTTTCAGGACTGCTCAAGACATTGCTTGAGCTTAGTTAAAAAAAAAAAAAAAAAAAAAAAAAAAAAAAAATCTCTTGCATTTAGGGGAGTTTAAGCATTTGTGAGGGGACCTTATCTCAGGCTTTCAGACAGTTCAATAGAAAAGTAATTCAAGATAGTTTAATGTGCTAAATGCTCATTTTACTGCTGGCTAAGAAAAACCGCGAGATCCCACTTTCCTCCTTATATGAGTGCCCATGAGCTTAGCTATAAAGCTTTTTTTTTATGCGGATTTGTTTCGTTTTTTGAGTGTTGTTTCATAAATACATTTTTAAGCCAGAATGCTCCCTTTTTCAACTTCTGTCACGATTAAAGAAAATTAAAAGCAAAATTCTGTACATCTTTAGCTCTTAGGTAATTTATCCTTATAAATAAGTCAATAAATTTAATTGAATGATATTAATCTTATTATTCTTTCAAATATTTATTACATTAAACATTTAAATCAGATGTTATAGAAAATGAGCTAAGTGAGTACATTTCATCTTTATAAATTAATGATTATATATGCACATCATCTCTAGAGGCATTTTGGCACTAGTTTCAATCCGGTCAGATCCGGTGAGATTGGCCACATCAAAAATAATTCTGCTTTCATTCCAGAATTAACTGCTTAAAAATGTTTCAGTGAGTGTATCATAAAGTTTATAAAAAAGACCATTTACTTCTTAGGAAATCAACTTTATTGGCTCTATTATAAGCAACAATCTCAAATAAAATCAAAAATAAAAATCTAGTATCTAGAATAATTAGTTAAATTTTAATCTTCATATTATATAATATAAGACTAGATTTAGTTTATTATTATACATTATACTATATATTATATTATATATTTATAATACTAGATATAATATAATAGCAAGAATTTATTTGTAATGAAAAAAAAAATGTATAGCAATGAAATATATTTGTGTTATTATATACTATATAATAATATATTTACAGTTATATATTTAATTTTAAATGTTATACAGTCGACTCCGGTTATAGTGAACCTCTGGGGACCGGCAAATTTCGTTCATTATATCCGAAGTTCACTATAAGCGAAGTATCCCCATGTGAACAAGAATGCATTATGTACAGCTGCAAAAAAAAAAAAAGGGCCCACTTTATCCAGCCATCGTTTGTCGTACAGCAAAGTTACATATACCAATCATTTACGATTGGCTTGTACACTTTAATTTGCTATACATAAAAATTGCATAAGAGGCTGTCTCCATATTAAATTCGCATACTTTTTTTTTTCCAGTAGCAACCCCTAGATTTCACTTCATATTTCAAAAGTTTAGCTCATTTTAACCCTGGATACCAATTTTCAATAAATTTGGACTGAAAAAGAGAGAGTTATGAGCATCCAAAATCCCCCTCCCCTTATGTTAAAATATTTTTTCATACTTTAATTCATATCTCATATAATATTGATAATAAGAAGCTGACTTTTATTCATACTATTAGAACTAAACGACCCAAACATAATTTACTATTATTAAAATTTTTAATAAAATATTAATATGAATTATGAATTATTAAATTAATATTAAAAAAATTATGAATAGCAACCTAGTCAAATTTTGATGGAAATCGATGCAAAAAGTGATTTTACATGGCTGTGCAAAATTTCAGATTTTTACGTTCAGTAGTTTAATTTATATGAAATAAAATGTGCTATTTTCCTGAGTTAAGGGACCATATATAAATTTATTAAGTGTGAATTTTTTTTTAATTTTGTAAAATAAACATTAAATTAGATTTCTTTTGTGCAAAAACAGTAAAAGATAGCGGTATTAAAAAAATATCAAATTTTGAAGCAAGTAAATTAGATGTTTTTACATTTTGATGGTAATTCTATAAAGCGTCTACTGTTGCGTCCGCTACCATATCCCACCAAATAAAATGTTTTTTATGTATAGAATTAGATGCAGTAGATGTATGTCTTCCAATATAACATCTTATTTCTGAAAAACTAACATCCTCAACATTCCAGGCATGAATTTCACCTTTTTTAATATTGGAACCATCAGGTCTTTGGACTTCCCCATACTTTATCAAACATTCAAAATCACGTTTTCTGTCTAAATTTTCATCGGACTATAAATTAAAATATCGCCAAAAGTCATAAGAATATTGCACATTGCAGATGATAATATTAAATGAAGAATGTGAAATAACAAACATAGTGATAATATTGGGTCGGAAAAAAAGTAATTGCGTTTTTTTACATGAAATTCAAACAAATAAATTTTCAATCATGAAACCATTCTTCAAGTTCGACTGAAGCTGAGTAACATTCATGATTATAGTCAGAAGAGCAGAGAACAGCCTCTCACTCCTAGCAACATTTCACCTGTCTAAGAGAACCTTCAAGAGAAGTACTCAATCACAATTTCAAAATTAGAAAGATTTTCAAAATCGTGAGCAGTCGTTTTGCACTTTTTCTTTAAATCATGTGTACGAACCAAGGAAGTTATGGACTCGCGGGTCATTTGAACCACTGACTATTCTAAATTCTACACCCGTATTCTTAGTACAAAAAACTTTAAGACTAGAAACAGTATTTTCTGTGAAAATAACATTTATTTCTTTTAACTCTCACGAGCGAAACTGATGAAAGGCGAAAAGTTCGGAACTTACCAATAGCTTTTCTCAATTTGCAGAAAGTCCCTTAAAATTGTGCAAAAAATGAATCGCAATATCTCCGGAAATTATCGTAGAAAACTGGTGAAAATTTATATTCAGGGTAATATGAAGGTTTTCTTTCATTTAATAAAGTAGTATGTGTCCATTGAAAAAAACGAAGTTGATGCAGAATTAAATATGAAGACGGCCCCTTATGCAAATTAAATTACTAGAAAATTAAAGTATACATTATTTGCAAACGAATGGTATATATAACTTTGCAGTCCGACGAATAATTGCCAAATAAAGAGCAAGTTGGCCTTTTTTTTTTTTCCGCATACATAATCTACATAAGTAAAAAATAGTGTTTTATACACCAGACGCTGGGCAGGCCGGATTAAAGTGCTCTCTGGCGATTTGGCGTGCAGTCAGACTCCTTTGGCAAGAGTCGTTTCTCCCGTTGTTACACACTGTAAAGCTAGGGGTTGCCGCCCGCATGAAATTTTATCTCGCAGCTATTTACAGTTTTATTGTTATCTTTTTATTTTTTCTTAATGTTTTACTTCTTTCCCTTGTCTTGCCTTTAACATTGGAAAAAAAAAAAGATAAAATGTCATTGACAATACAAGAAATTTCCAGATTTCACCGTTCAATTCACATACCCTTGTGCCCTCCCTGTAGATCTGTGATGGAAGGGGCATCACCTGAGCTTTTGACTGTTTTTAAATAATCGGAAAAATGAGAAACTCAATCATTTGAAATGAATTGATAAAATATAATTGATGCAGATCCCATATATTGCATTATAATTTTTTTAATTTTTTTGTCTTAATTATCTTTTTTTTTAAAATTCATTCGTTCTTATTTCCCCCTTACTTTGACTTTTAAAATTGCTATATTTTGTATGTTTCTTTTTAAACAAACAAAATCCTAAATTATCCTATACAGTATCTTAATGTTAGCAATTCTGAGGTCGTTCTATTCTAATCGAAAATTCCCGCAGCTAGGTTTAGAGGATGGAGAACCGATATTTTAAACACACTTTTCTAATGAATATTTTTTGCTTGTAATTTTTTTAAAAGCACACTTCATGTAATACACAAATGAAAATAGATGTAGTTTACATGCAAATGAACTTTACAAGTCATGACCTGCAGGCTCTCTACTTTACAATGTTTAAATTAGGATAGTTAGGATGTTTAAATTGACTAGTCCCCTTATGCAGTGTTGTAGTCCTAAGAAAAAAAGTGGGGGGACGCTTATTTGTGACAAAATTTAACCTAAACTTATCGGATTCATTAAACGTAATTATTCCTTAAACAACCACTAAAACTAACTTAACCATCATTTGTTTATTAATTAATTAAAATGAACTCATTGTTAAATTATTGATTACTTGTTGATACCTTCATCTAAACTAAGACTTTTTGATCAACCGTGTAAGCTACTTAATTTGTTGTTGCGAACATGTATATCGGATTTGTGTGCTTGGCTCGAGTCCTCTTATAAGTCCTCTTCAAAAGAACAGCACAAGTGGGGATGCCCTCAGTGGGGGTCTTTCTAAGGGGTCCTCACCCGTATCCACACTAAGTTTTGGAGAAAACCATGGAAAACTCCGAACTGTTACGGACGCGCGATGGGAGCAACTTAATTTTTTTCATTTACAGTTGTCAACAATCCAATGTTGTTGTTGCTATTGTGAACACGCATAGCGCATTTTGTGTTCTTGGCCCGAAGCCCGCTTATAAATCCTCGTCAGAAAGACAACACAAGGGAGAGTGCCCTCCGTAGGGGTCTTTCCAAGGGGTCCTTACCCGTATTTACTCAAAGTTTCGGAGAGAACCGCGGAAAACTCCTAACGGTTAGGTCGACGGACGCGCAATGGGACCCGAACCCGGGACCTTCACACTTCGCCCGTCTACCATTTCCAGTAACATAACCATTGTGCCATGGTGAGGCGAAATTCCAATGTCAAAGTGAAGGATTTTCTTTTGGATTATTACGTGACTATTCGCTACCCCAATTTTTGTCACTTTTTCGGCCATTTGGAAAGGCATTTTTTACTAAGAGTGCGTTCGGGAAGATTATAATCTGTTCTATTCTTATGGATATGTTTTCACTACTGAAGTGTATAAGAAACAATTACAATCCCATTTGTAAAGTCTATTCAAACAGTCAAAAGTTTCCTTTTGACTTTTATACCGATATACTTGCGCTCCCTCGAACAAAACGAAAATTTTAATTTCTTCACAGAATTTTTAAAAAGACCTTGTAAATGAGCGTCCCCCCTGAGAATAAAAAGTGAGGGGACGTATGGCCTGAAGTGAAAAAGTAGGGGGACTGCGTCCCCCTTCGACTACACCACTGCTCTTATGCGTCCAGCGTTGCTTCCTAACTTTAGTCTTTCAATGCTAAAGTGCGGAAGCAATGCAATTATTTGAAATGAAAAATTGATGAAACATAACTGATGCAGATCCCATAAATTGCATCAATCCATAATCACCCCACAGGCCTCAGCGTAAGGCAACGTTGAGCGCTCTATTTATAAATCGCAAAGAGCAGAAAAACTATTTCGTTTGCATAGATCAGCCTTTCTTAAAATGTGTTCCAATTTTAAAGTTTAATATCTCTTAAAAATCACTTATCAACACCAGTCAAAACATTGTCTATGTATAAAGACAGGAAAAAAAAAAAAAAATGAATGGGTGAAATCTGGAAATTTCTTGTATTGTCAATGACATTTTCTCTTTTTTTTTTCCCAATGTTAAAGGCAAGACAAGGGAAAGAAGTAAAACATTAAGAAAAAATAAAAAGATAACAAGAAAACTGTAAATAGCTGCGAGATAAAATTTCATGCGGACGGCAACCCCTAGCGTGCAGTGTGTAACAGCAGGAGAAACGACTCTTGCCAAAGGAGTCTGACTGCACGCCAAATCGCCAGAGAGCACTTTAATCTGGCCTGCCCAGCGTCTCGTGTTTTATACCCGCTCTGAATATTTGTGTAAATCAAACATAATTAATCGTATTTATGGAAATAATTTTATTAAAAATAGGAATAGGTATTTACTTTACCCCAATTAAGCATGGAAGTAGTCCGTTATGAGTTGCTGCTTTGTATAAACAGTTTTAATAAATATTTTTTCCAAGTTCTTTTAGAGCTCCTGTGCTATTTCCAAACTGAATTCAGCATTTTCTATGCATTCTAAAAATCTTACAACAGTCTTTATGCTGTCGATTACTTCTTTAGCAGTCGGAATGGGTTCTTCTGTGGCATCATCTTCTTCTGTCTCATTTTCTTCAACTTTATTCGAGTATTTAATGTTGTGTACAATTAATTCGTTGGTCAGTGTTTCGCTAGTTATAACATCAGCATCAACGTCTATAAAATCTTCGGCCACAGCTTATCATTTGATTGATGTGTTCTAAGAGAGCCTCTAGAGGTATATCGTCCTTTTCTTCAAATGCCACGTCTCCAGTAGCCAAACCAGCTTTTCGAAAGCAATTCTGTATAGTGTTCATTGTTACATTTTTCCAAGCTTTGTTGGCAAAACATGCAGCATTCAAAACATTAATTGGTGCATAGTGTTTTGATTCTAAACCTTGGATCAAATGAAGCTTAACTTCTCTTCTGTAATACGCTTTGAAATTGCGTATAACACCTTGATCCATGGGTTGAAGAACTGATATAGTATTGGCTGGCAGGAACATCAATTTAATGTTGCTGAGGTTTCCATATGGGGGTATGCAGGGCAATTATCTACTAAAAGTAGAATTTTCCTTCCTTTTGGTCTTAATTCTCTATTCCACCGTTGAAGTTCGTCTTTGAAAATGGATGATGTCATCCAAGCTTTGTTATTAGCCTGATATCTCACAGAAAGTTTCTGAATGTTTTTAAAACACCTTGGGTTCTTAAATTTCCCAATTAACAAAAGTTCTCTTCTTTCTGTTCCGGACATGTTGGCACATAACCAAAGTGTAATGCGACTTTTTGCCATTTTACCTCCAAAGCATTTCTCTTCTTTAAATTTTAACGTTTTGTCTAGAGTTAATTGATAAAATAATTCAGTTTCGCTGCTGTTGAAAATATCATCTGGTGAATAATTTTCACAAATTTTCGGCCATTCTGAATTCAACCATTCTGCTGCAACCTTTTCCTTTACAGAGTTTACTTCTCTGCAAACTTTTCCTACGGTAATATTATGCCTCTTCTTCCATCTGCTCAACTAGCCTTCTGAACACACAAATTCTTGATTTTTGTCAATTAAGTTGGCTAATTGTTCAGATTTAGTTTTTAATAGGGGTCCATTGAGAGAAACTCTCAAAGATCTCTGAAGTGTAAACCAATGGAATAATGCTTGGTCAACATCGTCTCTGACACACAAGTGCATCTTTTTAACATCATTCTTTTTTTTATTGGAAGCACTTAAAATTTTCTCCTTATTTAAAAGGTTAAAAACTCATTAAACGTCGTCAGTAGCACTTTTAGTGGCGTTGCACTATTATTCCCTCTACGCCACTGAAAGTGCTACTGACGGCTTTTAATGAGTTTTTAACCTTTTAAATATTTTAATTCTGTCTGTCCTTTTCTTTTAAACTATTTTCTCCTTAATTTTCATAATGTTACTTACTGTTGTTACTCAATTCATACTTTCGACACAAATCTGCTTGTAAAAGACCACGTTCAGCATCTTCTATAATGCTTATTTTTTCTTCTAAATGAAAAGACTGCATTTCGACAGTATTTATCAGCAAGAAAAATCGGTACACAAACTTCTAAATTAACAGTTGAAGCAAGTACAGTTTAGACTATGTTCATAGAATCACAACAATTTACATGATCAAATGGCGATTTGACTCCAATGCTCAATAATTCGGGAAACTCCATTCAATTGGCCGGAAAGGGCTATAGCCATCAAGTAATAGCGAGTAATGTTAATTCTCAACCTGTACTATTGCACAGGAATGGAAAATCTAATTGTTCAAAGACATGTACGCTTATGTTCACCATGAAATGTACCCTACTTTTTGTTAAGTGCTTAGTGGCCGAAAAAATGCCTTTGATTCTAACCGACTAAGAATTTAATCCCCTTTTACAGATATCCCCGGATAGCAAGCATGAATAAAATTAGGAGGGGCACAGTTTGATGAATTGGACTAAAGTGATTGCGGTCTTTTTTGTTCTGGCCAAGAATGAGAATGAAAAACGCTGTGTGTTTATTTTAAAACTTGTCATTTCTACCTCCCTCATTCTGAAAGTGTAGGTGTCACGGCCTTTCATGCAGGGTGGAAAAGGTGAGCTTATCTTTTAAGCACTGGGGGTATCAGACAAAAGGAGTAGGACAGGTATACACCTCAAAGACATGGGCTATTTTGCAAGGGAATTAAAGATTAAAGATTAGCATGCATCCTTGCAATAAAATTTCCTGGTTTTACAGCAGTCAAGAGTCTAAAAGCTCTTTCTCTAGTGCACTATTATTCCCTCTACGCCTACGCAGCCACTCACAATTCTCTTGTGTGTGCTTGATAATCTCTTTGTTTACTTATCGAATGCAATACAGACAACCTTTGTGAACGTATAAATCGAAAAACTTCATTTCTGCTATTTCCAGAATTTCCGAAGTTCAGTTTTTAAGTTCACTATAACCAAAAAATGCTATGCATGTTGCTAATGTAAATGAATCGGGACTAATGATTTGTGCTCACTATAGCCAAAAGTTCACTATATCCAGGTTCATTATAACTTGAGTCAACTGTATTTAGTAATATAATAGAGTTTAAGTTCAGTCTTAATAGAGCTCAGAAATGGCATCAATGAAGATTATCTTCTAACTTACATTACATTATTGTATGTTACTTAATTACTTAAATCTATATCAACTGAGTTCACAATAATTATGTAATTTTGTCATGCTAAGAAGTCTTATAGTTATGATGACAGTTATCATAGATCAGATCTTTAATGAGTGGCCCAATATCAGGATATCGAGTATTTTTTAGCAAACTTACTTTAAATAATTATTTTGGGTATAACGGTTATAAAAAATCAAATTTCTTTTTAAAAAAGGATCGTAGGAAACAAATAGTGTTAATTGTGCATCTGACAAGACTTCTTGAAGAGTTACAAATATAGTCAGCTGCTGAAAAGGCTCTTTCAGCTTCTACACTTGTCGGTTTTATTGTCAATAAATAGTCATGAATATGAGAATTTTCATATGTAGTCATTTTCTTTTTTAGTTTAATATGTAGCCATTTCCTTTGTTTACCAAATCCGGTAGGCATCTAATGATGCCAGATCCAGTTTTCCAGATTGCAACCCAATAAGTGATAATTTAATTTTGTTTATGTATGAATTTTAATTCTATATTTAATTGCACATTTTATGACTACACACTGTTTTCCTTATTTTTTGATTTTATGACCATGCACTGTGTTCCTTATTTTTTTCTTGGAAGGTTGGCAGCTATACCATGATATATATTTCATTTCATTCTGTGATTTGTAGGTTAATGCATGCAAAGTCTCACCACATAAGGAGTTACAAATTTAAAATCATCATTAATTAAATCTTTTGATGATTGAATGAATTTTATTAAGAATTCTATACTGGCTGTTAAAAAGGTTTTTAATGCTTTCATATGTTATAATGAAAGTCTGAATTTTCTTTAACAAAAAATATGAACTATGATCTTTGTTTTGTTAACTTTGTTTGTTTTCTTTAATAGTAAAAGTTATTAATTCATTTTTCTAGTGCCGGATACACCAGGATATCCAGTTTTCTACTTTGCAGCATAAAAAGCTTAGCAAACCAGTCAAGCTATGCCAGATCAACCTAAATAGCACATCTGAAGAAGAAAGAAAATCCCTCTTCAACAATATCCACAAGATAACAGAGATTGAGGCTACAGAATCTGGTAAAGTTCATGCAGTTGTCTACTGGTTCACTTTAAAGTATAGTCCTGAATTCACTGTTGACACGCTTGGCCAAAATAGTTTGTGGAAGCAAGCAGCTTGTATAATAGATGGTGAAATGGTAGTTACAAAAGGTAAAAAATTAAATCTCCAGTGGAATTTGAAGAATGGTTGTCTTCAGATAGGTTTTTATGACAAAGATTCTACCGTCCTTCATTGAGTGTTTGGAGACTGTTGAGCCATTTTGCTAGATATGTAGTCTGGATGTATGAAGCAAGCAGGATTATGGTTGGTTTACTTTAAAACAATCAAAATGTTTAAAAATTCTTATAGTTTATTGCTGTTGTGACATTGCTGTCATGTAATATGAATGATAAATAAATGTTATTTTTTGCGGACTGTGAAATATTTAAATGTCTTGTTAATAATTATAAAGTGATCATTGCTTCAGAGATGGTATTTGATATCATATTGAGGATAACATATTGATTTGCTTTTTTTTTTTTTTTTTTTTTTTTTTTTTAAATCTTAACGGCTTTATATTGTATACTTGTTAAAATGTTTCATCTGTGTTTTTAAAAGTTATACATCTATTTATTATGCCATTGATAAGTGTTCTAATGATTCCCAGTCCCTGTCATATTAAATATCCAATAAGTATTAATTATCCCATCATTTTTCATTACTTTGTGTAAAAAGTCATAACACACCACTTTAATAATTTTAAAAGGCTTACTACAGTACAACACAGTGGCATATCTAAGTAAAGTGGCACTCTTGTCAGATAACTATCTACATGCCTCTTGTCATGCATTCACACTCTTAATTACTTGTGCTGGTGTATTTTACACGCACCACAAGATGTTTAATGACTGCTGTTTTAATTCTGCTCCCCCATTAAATTTGTTCTCTTGTATAAATGTCGGTTTGATTTTTTTTTTTTTTTTAATTGCAACACATAGTTATTGCATTTGACTGAATACTAATCTGATGGAGTATTAATCTTTGTACCTAAAAATGTAGCAATATATGGATGCACAAAATCACCGCAAGGGAAATTTTGCTGTATGAATTGGCACAAGTAGTTAAGTGTTTATGCTTATTTATAATGACATCCTATTTAGCTGTCTTTCTGTAAGAATTACCTCTATTACTCTGCTTATATGGTACACAGGTTCTTAGAACCTTTGTTATAACAATAGTTTGTCATATCTTATTGCAGGCTATGTAATAAAGCTGCTGCTTAAGACACACATGCACTCAATATAACTTTTTATAATTCCTTCATAAGAATAATCTCAAAGTTTCAGTTGTTTTCAACTTAATTGATATAACAACCATTTTTATTGATTTTATATTTTAGAGTTCATTTAAGTGTACACTGAGTTAGCTTTTTTTTTTTTTTTTGCTTTGCAGAAATATCTTCATAAAGTAGTTTTTTAAAATAGCATTTAATCTAGAAATTTTATGCTAGAAAAAAATTTTAACTTATTTTTTGTTGTTGTTGTTGTTACATAAGTAATGAAAGTCATTTGCTCCACCTTTAAGTGATGCTAGTGACATAGCAGAGAGCTCCCATACCCCATGTCACAGGGGAACCAAACAGCAAGGCTCCTCAATACGAGGAACCAAACAGTAAGGCTCCTCAATACGAGCCACTAAATTTATTTTGCTACTAGCTGAAGTACCCCTCTTTGACGGGTTAGTGAATGCAAATTTCCAAAAAGCAAGAACTTTCGTCAGCATTGTAGGAGTACACAGAATGGATGTAGTATGTTGCCAAAGTAAAGAAAGCGAAGTTATAATTTTTATGTATTGTTAAAATATTACAGGTTAGAGAGTAACTAAGTAATATCATTTCATTCGCTTTAGTCATAATTATGTGATGCGCGAATGAATATTTACACATATTGAAATAATTTTTGCAAAATCTCAAAATTTAATCAATATTTTTGAAAAATTGGAAGCCAACAATTTAAGTTGAGTGACAACCTATCATGTCACCCAAATTCGTTTCATTCCCTGCAGTCTTCATTTTGTGATGCTGGAACAAATTTTCAGCATTTTAAAACGATTTTCGCAAAATCTCAAAATGTAATCAAAATATTTTACAAATTCAATGCCTATAAATTAAGATTAGCAACTACCTATCATATCACTAAATTTCGTATCATTCGTATTAGTCGTTATTACGTGATGTTTGAAGAAATATAAACGTATTTTGAGAGAATTTTCACAAAATCTCAAAATCCAATAAAAATGTTAAAAAAATTGGACTCCTATAGTTTATGTTGAGCAACCATCTATCGTGTGACCAAATTTCATATCATTCGCTTTAGTCGTTATTACGTAATGCGGGAACAAAGATTCACTCAGTTTTAAACGATTTTCACAAAATCTCGAAATCTGATCGATTTTTTTTTGATTTGATGCTTATAATTTAAGGTGAGTGACCACCTATCATTTCACCAAATATCATTTTTTTTTTAACCTTTGCAGTTATTACGTGATGTGAAAACACAAATTTATGCAGTTTGAAATGATTTTCGCAAAATTTCAAAATCTAATCAAGTTTTTTTTTTTAATTCGACGCCTGTGTTTTAAGTTGAGTGACCACCTATCATGATACCCAATTTCATATCATTCGCTTCAGCCGCTTTTGCGTGATGCTTAAACACAAATTTACGCAGTTTGAAACGATTTTCGCAAAATCTGAAAATCTAATCAAGATTTTTTAAAAATTCGATGCCTATGTTTTAAGTTGATTGCCCACCTATCATGACACCCAATTTCATATCATTCACTTCAGTTGTTTTTACGTGATGCTTAAACAAAAAAAGCGTCACGGACAGAATGACAGAACGACAGAATGACAGACAGACAAACTTTTTTTTGAGGGTCGCATCAGATTCCTGGGTGCTTGAAACGGATAGAAATCGCAAAATTTTTGAATTCCAAGAAATGTACAGACAAAAGTGTGACATTCAGAAGAGGGATGTGGGGCCAGAACAACTTACTTACAGGGTGACCCATCTCGCCACTGAGTGATGCCCTAGATATGCCACTGTTGAAGCAAAAGTATTAACATTGTTTGTAATGTTTCAATTTTGTTCCTCTTGCATTTTGCATTAACTGCCAGAGTTTTATAAAATACTTATGTAACTTATACATTTTATGAATTAATTCTTGACGTATTACAATTAATGTAAATGTTTATTTTTGACAGAACATCATTCTTTTCTTGGACTGTTTAAATGTAGATATGATTCTTTTAAAACTGTAAATAGATTTGTACTTTATTGACTAAACAATTTAATGTAATTTACTAATGTAAAGAGGTGCATTATTAAAATGTTTATTTTAGATTTTATGGTACTTTTTAACTAACTTTATAGAGTTGTGCCATATATAATGTTAAGATGTAATATTTTCAGAAACTGATTAAAAATCAAAGTTCATCTTTTTACATCATGATAATTACTAAGTTAGGAGGGCTTATTTAACCAGTTATATCAGCTTTATCAAAGAGACCTAAGAGCATTTAAGAAGTTCAGATTGATTTTAAGACTTTACTTTGAGTACTTTAAACCATGAAAGATAAGGATAATTTTTGCTTTTATGAAATATGTTTAAAATTTACTAGTAGCGTAATCAACCTTTTACAGCCCAAATTTAGATTGTGTTATAATTTACCCCCAGGAAAAAAAAAAAAGTCTTGTAATTGTTATTTTAAAGACACGGTGAAACCCCGATTTTATGTTTGTCAAGGGACTGTTTATAAAAAACAACAACAAAAAAAACCTCGTAAAATATGGGAAATACATAGAAAGAAAAAAATCAAATAAAAAAAGCTGTAGGTGGTAAAGATGATTCTTTCAAAAGGTATTACAGTCTATATTTTACAAAAAGAATATTATTATACATACCATTTTAAGATCATTTTAACACATTTAGTTGCGAATCTTGGAGTTTAGGTTGAAAATAGTCTGTAATAGTGGACTGTTTTTTAGTCATTGAGTTCAAAGTGAATGCAGCATCTTCCAGAATTGAAATACTTTGCAAGTTTTTTACCTGGTCTTTACGAGAAAGAAAATAATCTTTCACTATTTGTAAGCTCTTCAATGCAATATTGAAAGAAGGGATGGGCTGAGCTTCTGTTTCTTGTTCATCTTCATCGGCAGACGAAAAGTCCATAAAGTTGTCTACGGATGGAGCAGTAGCTCTTTCAGCTTTGCATGTTGCTAAGTTTTCTAGGATGTAAGCATCAAAGTCATAGATAACTGTTTCGTTGTCATTCTTCAAGTCTACTGCAGCTGATTCTTCATCTGTTCCTGGTTCATTAGATGCTGCAATTCCCCATTCTTCAAAACAATGGAAAATGCACTGTTGTGTAGCATTTCCACAATGCAGAAATAAAATGCACAGCCTTTAGAACAATTAACTTTAGTTTGCAGGCATCATTTAGGTTTCCATTTTCTAGTTCAGCCACAGCTTTCTGGACAAGTTGTTTTCTATAAAAAACCTTGAATGATTGAATAATGCCGAGATCACAAGGCTGCAATTTGCAAGAGAAAATTCGACATGCACATAATACAGCTGCAAATCCGGATGTGCTCTGATCAATAAACAAAATTATTTTAAGATTCTGCAACTTCATTTTTTTGTTTAGTTTGTGCAAAAAGTGCAAAGAGCTTGTGTTATCCACACCTTTTTGTTTGCTTTGTACTTTGTCAGAAAACTTTTTGTGTTTTTGGAGCATCATGGGTTGCATGAATTTCCAACAACAAGCGGCGTCAGCTTCTCACTTCCATCAGAATCACAGCACAGTAAAACTGTAAGACGCAATTTAGACATCTTCCCTCTATGACAGGTGTCTCCTTTAGCAATGTAACTTTTATCCGGTAGGAGGTTAAAGAAAAGTCCGGTCTCATCCTCATTGAATATGTCCTTTGTCTTCTATCCTTTGGCCAAATTTGGTAGATTTTTCTTCTATTCTTCTATTGTAGTTTTATCTACACTTGATGATTCTTCAGATAGTGATCTATACACAAGATTATGTCTTTTCTTCATCTATTCAATCTAGCCATTTGAAGCTGTGAAGTCTTTCAAACCAACAAGCCTTTTCTAGAGCTTTTTCTCTCAGTGTCGTGCAATTTTACAGGTACATTTGCACCAGAGCTTCTTTAAACCACTTTATTAAGACACCTTCCAGCTCGTCGTACGGAAATTTTTTCAATGTTCTCTGTTTCATGGCATTTTTTTCACCCACTTTTGCAATGTTTTTTTTAATGCACTCTTTTTTTCTGTAGTATGGATTGCACAGTTGTCACGGGAATTCCTTGCAATTGAGCAAATGCTACTTAGCTTCCGTGAAATTCATCAAATTGTTTAACAATTTCGGCTTTCTCAGCAACAGAAAAGTTTTTGCATTTTTTACTTGTCATTTTGGTGACCACCGTGTGCTAAACAGCTACTGAATCTGAAAACGTGTAGAATGGTAAGGACCCCTTTCCCTCTCCGATGAAAGAAAAGGAGCTACCCCATCTGATTAGTAACTGGAGTGTCTCTTCCCCTGCCCATCTCATTCCTACACCAATAAAGTGTGTTGTTTTTGTACTTTGCTCCCCTGCCAGTTGTCCTGTATTTAGGGAAGGGAGCAGTCCATGACAACAGGTGTTCAACAAAGGAGGGGGGAGAGGAAGAACTAAGCCATGATGTGTCCTCAGAGAATGAGAAGAAACCAGTTTCAGAAGACAGGAGTCTGTGGAATGCGTTTCTGTTTTCATAGATTAACTTTCAACAACGTGGATTAGCTTTAAAAAAGCACAAAAGGAAAAATATTGCTTATTTTAGAACATTAAAAAAATATTTTTTACTTTCCATGATTTTTCCAGTGAAAACGTAAAATGTGGGAAATTCCATAATTAACAAACTTATGTTCCAGGTTAAATTAACATTACAGTTATATGAAAAAACTGGGACCTGATGAAAAAACCATAAAATGCAGAAAAAACGTAGATTTAAGGGGTGTAAAATCAAGGTTTCACTGTCCTAGGCTTTTAGTTAGAAAAAATTATATAATCCTTTATGATGCTTCTATTAACCAATTCTTGTCTATTTTTTTAAATATGTTTACATAAGTTGTTTTTTAAACATTGACTGGGTAAATGTATTTATACATGGGCGTCGGCAGAAAGAATTTGCGGCAAAGAAAATTTATAGCAAGGGTGACAAATGCACATTACATGACATCACCATACAGAAATAATTACTATGGAACGTAAGATTATTTTAAAGATTTTCGTGTAAATAAGCTTAGCATTGAAAAATCTGTCTTCATAATAGGATAATTTGTGCACTGGCAGTTTTTATATCTGTGGTGACTTGTTCAAAATTTGCTGTCCATTCAAAAAATGTAAACCTGTTCAGGCTTCAAAAAAAAAAAAAAAAAAAAAAAAAAATCAAGACTACCAATATTGTTAACTTTTAGTCAATTTATTTTAACATTATACTATTACTGTAATTTATTACTGCAGGCGTAAAAAACAGTTATTCTTACTATTTTCTTCATTGATGCAAAACTTCTAACTCTTAAAATTCATATAGGTTTCCGTCTTCAAATGTAAAAATTATATATCCTAAGTGATTCAGGTTCAAGGTCCCATATTAAAATTTTATAGACCCCCTCCTTAAACATTTTAGTTTTTACTTTGTTTTATGTGTCTTTCAGAAATGGTGCTTGATAAAAATATGATGTCATAAAAGATATCTTAACTTTTTAAAACTCTTCTCTTTCACTTTCCGACTGTACATATTCATGATATGGAAGCTGTAAAGCTGACCAAAAATAAATTGATAGTCATCATACTTTTAAAAAGAATTTCCTTTTGTTTTGGGTTTTCAAAAGCATTACGCAACATCTAGAATAAGGAATAATATTTAGCTCAAAACAAAAGTACTTTTCTTCCCTTCCCACCCCCACCCCCCAGACACTTCTCATAGTGGTATTAAGATTATGCATTTGCTTTATTTGTCATCAGCCTCTAAATTCTGCATTTGAAATAGTTCCTGTCAGGTTCCGTACACTGATAATTAATATGGACTCATTGTGCACATTGGAGTATTAAATGTGTGACTGTAGTAAGATCTAATTTCCACATTTCTTTCATTTATACTTTGCATTATATATGCATTTAGAAGAAATCAATTTCTTCAATCATTTCTTCATTCATTTCAATTAGTTCAAGAAATGAACTAATTTTTAGTCTATGGCCAGCTGAAAGCAAAATGCAGTACAAATAAATCTTGAATTTTCTGGCATATTGAAATTATGAAAAGATGAGTTACAAAACTGTTTTACAATATTTTATCCTTTTATTTATTTTGTGTTGGTTACACTCATGTAAATGTTATATAAGATGATATTTTAACCTATTTGTGCCCAATGTTCCTACTTTGGGATGCTCAAATTTTAGCATTTTCGCTATCAGTCGAAAATGTTAATTTTCCTAGCCTTAATTTACAAATATTGAACCTCAACTCCACAAAATATTTTACCATGACCAAGTACAATGTTGAATTTTCAGTTTTTATGCATAATGATTTTAAAAGATACTATCCCTTGTTCAAGTAGTTGATGTCAGAAATTTATCCATTATTGATGTCACCAGCAAAAGTGGAGAAAGTCATGCTACCAGTCAGGGCACAAATGGATTAATTCTAAAATGAATAAAAGTCGCAGCTTTTCTGACAAAAACTAGGTACTGTCCAACAATGATTCTTTATTGACACATTTCTACTTTGTATATGCATCAGAGAAATTTAGATTTAAACAAAATATTTGGTGCTTAATTCTTGTATATAGATATATGTATGTTTGTAGTTTCAATTTAAGATTTATCTCTAGATTTCTGAATGAATTAATGTTAGAAATTATACTATGGAAAGATGTGCTAAGAATGTGTGTATAACCAAGCTTTATCAGAACACTGTCTAGTCTTTAGTTGAATTTTAGGTTAAGATATCTAGTGATATTTTACTACCTGTATCATAAAGTTTGTACATCAAGAGAAAAGTAATAATTTATTTTTGTCATGTTAAGATGGTACTTTTCAATTAATTTGTTTCAACTCATTTTATTTAGTTGAAATGGGGTTTAATGTAATCAAAATATTTATTAGACATTTTAAAAATAGAAATTTGTAGGAAGACTTGTAAGTTGCGGTTATTAAAAATTCATGGGACCATAATATTTCTACAAATCAGTTAAGACAATTTAATTTTGTCTTAATTGTACACTTCATTATTTATAATTAATAGTGTTTATTAGTGAATTTCTATCAACTGCCTAAAATCACAATTTAGAGGTAACTTTTCCTCTAATTTTGTTTATTGAAATTTTAGAACATTATTTTAAAATTGATTTTGTACCAAAATAGTTTTAGCATCATTAATTTTATGTTTACTGTATGAGATTTTGCTTTACTTAAAAAAAAAAATTATGCTAATTTATACGTCTTCCCACCCATACCACAGTGACTTTTTTTTAATTACAGTTTTTAAATTATGCTTTTAGAAGACTGTGATTTTAGATATTTGAAAGATTTGCATGATTCCTGTGCTATATTGGGAATTTTGCAACAATCTGTACTTCCACTAGCCTTTTGTGAACAACTTTGTCAAAATATAAATTTTCTACTTAAAGTCACCCATGTTGAACTTACCCATATTTCTCTGTCATCTAATTTTTTAATGAAATCATTTCTATTTTAAACTGTTATAAAAGTAGGTGTGCTTGTAGAGGCTTGCTCTAAAAGTTGATGTGACTGGAAATATACTTGTAGGGTTCATTGTCTAGGAAGGTGTAAGCAGCTGCCAAGTGGATCTGTTTATTTATTGATCAGTGTGACTATGAAAGCCTTTGATGTCTTTTAAAGTAAAAAATGATTTCTTTTTTTTATGACTTACATGTAGTTCTTCCAAAAAGCTTTAAAAATATAATGGATCGAAATTCACATATTTCTGTTTAATTTCAGCTTAAGCTTTATTATCTGTGATAGTTGTCCAAAGAAATAAAAAAATCATAGTACATGTGTTGGTTTCTCCTTTTTATTTTGCATAATACATTGTTCAGAAACTTTGTTTCAAAAGACATTTTTTCTCCTCCGTCAGGGGAAATAATATGCTCAGTATACAATGACTACACAAGGGTTCACCAATTTCTTTTGAATTCTAGGATCATACAAGGAGAAAAAGGTAGGGAACCACTGAATTAGAGAATTGTAGTGGACATGAATTTGCTTTATTTTTTTAATAAACTTAAAAGGACTAGAAAGGCATCGAAATGAACAAATTAATATTTAAAAAAAAGTTGCAGATTAATGTACTGTTTAATTCTACTTTTGAAAGATTAAACTAGAGATTATGACATAATTTCAACAACTTTTTTAATTTCACAGTTTTACAGCTATTTTTATCATTTTGAAATCACTTTGAAAAACATTAAAAGTACATTGCAGGAGTCATCCTAGCTTCTTAAATTTGGGGGTCCCAAGTATTCAAAATTTTAGCAATATGGGATCCTTTCATTAGTATTACTGGGTAAGCTTTTTGGATCTTTAGCTCTTTCTAAATGGTTCTATTTCTTATTGTTGCAGTAGTAAATTTTTTTGTTCTAGAATGGGCTAAAATCTTTCAAGAATAGACTTAGCTTTGATTCCTTGAGGGTTCTTTGTGGAACTTCCAATAGCAATTCTCTTTCCCCAACCTCTTATCTTTAAAAAGGGCTTGTAATGCATAAATTAATTTTTATCTTTGTTTAATATTGGCTGAATACCAATATTAATACAATAACAGCTTAAGAGTCAACGCAAAATACAAAGCCACCATATCTTCGATATGTTATTTTGGTGCTTTTCTTTGCACAGCATCCGAGGCAAACAGCTATTTCTTATTTATCAGCACTCTATTTTTAAATGCATAATGCTATTATGAAACTTAAAACTTTTAAATTTACATTCTTTTTACAGTAACGCACATTAAGCCCTATTAGACGACACTCAACTAAAGTTGTCACTCCGCTTAAGTCGTCGTCAAAATTTCTTGGTCCCTTGAGTGACGACTTTTTGAGGTTTTACTGTCATGCATGCTTTTAATTTTACAACATATTAGAAGTAATGAAAGTTTTACAAAGGCATGTGTTAAATCTATACAAAGCCATACCTTAGAATTCGTTTCCAAGGAACGAGCAGGAACCTTGTTCGTGAAAACATTGACATTGAAATTAGAAGATTTTTATTTAAAAAAAAATCTCCTTCATTGTGACAAAGTAAAGGTACATCATTTCTAAAAAATGCACAAATAATTTATTTAAAAATATACATATGGCTTAAAAGTAGAATATAAATCACATGGCTTTATGGTTACAAATAAATGTATTCATATTCACAATGCTTTATTAATTATACGTAGTTTACATATTTACAAAATGTATGTACATCACGGTAAATGTAATAAATTCGGAGATTTTGCATAATAGTCAGCATCATTTGGCCAGTTTGATAAGTTAGTGAATATTTATTGAATTAACCCTTTGAAGGGCTTCCCTTTCCCAATGCTGAAAAAAGGGGCCATCGCTCGATTTAACCCTTTATAAGGCGAGGGTATGTGCAGAGAGTCGAAATTACTTGGAATTTTTCTGTCCCATTTTTTAGAATTAATTCATATATTTTCCCTCCTACTGTAATATCATACGTGAAAATTGGAGAAACGAGTATTAAACAAACATAGAAATTTTGCAGGAGAATACATTAATTATACACAAAATCAAAGTCGGAAAACTACCTGCTGCTTGTACACGGAATTAAACGCAAAAATATATAATTAAAAGCGATGATTCTTATGCTCCATTTTCGAGTCATTATTCGAGCTTTCTTTAAAATTACGAATGAAAGAAAAGTTCATAAGCCAAATATTACTTAGAATCTAGATGTATGGAAAAAATATACATCCAATATAACTGAACAAACATCAGAAAATTCACTCATGACAATTGATTTCTGTATTTAATAGACCGTAGGTGGTAAGTATTTTATCACTGCCTTATAAAGGGTTAACTATTAGAACATGGCGGTCGAACGAATCCTTCATCTCGTGCCACAGATCTAGACCATTTTTTGACACTGCTGGCTGTGTGCCTTTTTTCAGCATTGGACAGTCTATCCAGTTGTTCCTCTATATCAACGTATTTTCATCGTATTCTCCAGCTTTCAGCTGATGTCAGTGCTGTTCAAAATTATCCTGACAGTTTTACAAATAATCAACAACTTTTATGGGAAATTATGTGCTAAATAGAAAAGTATTTTCGTGTAACTCTTCGTGAATCAAAATGTCAGAGCTGTGTCCTCATGGCGAGGACAATGCATTAAAGAGTTATTTTTAGGATCACTGTTGGCGAATTTTCGAAGAGCCCCTTTCCCCAGCTCTCACATCGGTGACCAGTCCCTCTGATATTTCTTTTAGGTTACTAATTGAAAAAAAAAAAAAAAGTAAGTCCAGCTGCCTGTATGGGCTTTCTCAAATATCTGCTATGAATGCTTTTTTGATCAGAAGAAACGTCAGTATGTCCGGCCACATCTGTGACGCCCCTTTTTGAAAAATCAAAGGTAAACATCATTTGATCTGGCCATTACTTTGGTTCGGGCCTATTTCTAAAATGTTATCATCAGTGGTCCTTTAATAACATAAAATAATTAGTTAATTTAATAAACATTCAGTCGTGACCAAATGGTGCCTGTAATTATTCATAATTCTGGATTTGTCATAGTTACAGTAACATATACAATTTAAGGGTGTATATTTACATACTTTACATTATGTACATTTTTCAAAACTGACATAATAGTGAGAATGCAAGATGAACAAAACAGTTGAAAATCACAAATAAATTTTAAGTAGTTTTCCTCCTTAACTTATTTTATTCGAATACAAAAAGTTAAGGAAATTGTTAATAAATTGGTAGTTTGAAATCGAAAATATAATGGTTTTTTTCTTCATACTAAGTTGAGCACTATTTACTCCTTCATAAATAATGTTAAATAGCATCTGAGAAGATTTTTATGAAATCAGCCGAGTTTTGTAATGGTTATAGCATTTTTGTAATTTGTTGCATATATACCAAACATATAACTTACTTTTTACATTTTTCCAAAACTAGTTCCTTTTCCCCTAAATTTTGAATGCCCAATATAAAAAGTTTACTTACAACAAATCTTTTTCTGCTTTTGAAGTAAAAAAGGTACAATTACCATGACGTAACCTAACTCACACTTGCTATTAATTATATGCTCCTTTTCCAAAGTCACTTCAATATTGCCAAATTCATCTTTGCCAGTATATTGATTTATAGTTTAAGAATATTTTTAAATCATAGCTGCTATATAGTTTAATAAAATTTTTAAATCATAGCTTCTATGTAGTTTAATAAAATTTCTAAATCATAGCTGCTGATCAATCTCTACTGGAATGAATTGAAAACAGTATTTATACCGGTTTAAATGCATCATAATTTTATCATTCCTTACATTATTCAACATGTATATGTTCATTTTAAGAAGTGTAGTGTGAGAGGAAGTTATACAAAATCAGCTACATTCTTATCATATGCACCCAATTAACACTGAAGTAGGTGTTGTAAAATCTTCTTTTAACAGACTAGATTTTGTATTTATCCAGCCCTCAACACTTAAATTAAAATTTGAAAAAACATTAAACATTACTTAAGTCGTCATGAATTACTTTGAATTTCTGAAAATATTTCTGATTATTTTTAGTTTTGAAGTCAACAGCACTATAGTATTCACAATGTTCAATGCAAAATTGAATTAATATGCATATTTATTTTGAATTTAGAAGATGTTGATTGCATCTTTTCGACTTATCAGGTATTTGAAGTTTTCTATGAAGGTTGATTGTTTTTCTGAAATTCATACACTTCTAGAGGAAGATAAGCAATATACTAACCGTTCTCTTTTTGTTAACTGCTGAAGTAGGTTGTATGATTTGCGTATGACAAAATGGCAATTACAAATACTCCTACTTTCAAATTTCAATGGTCACTGCGTATGCTTACTCCAAACGTTGCTACTCTGAGATTTTATGAATATTTTGATTGGCTTGGTACAAACGCATATAATGATCATAATAAGAAAAAATTGCGAATGACCAAGAATGACGTGAAACAACTTATTTACATATATACAAATCTGTTGAATTGAAAACTGTCTGTATAACTTCAAGCTATAGGACTGTACTTCAAACTTTTCTCTAAATCATTTTTCAATGAACCGTAGACTTTTTCTTTCTGAATGTCTGAGTAAATGAGTAATTGCTCCTTGCTCACAATTTCAGCCCAGGATTGTTTTTCAGCTGATGCCCAGATCACAAAAACTATGCCACCAACCATGTACAGTCCGGCTGACAGGTAGAAAACTGAACTCCACTGTTCTATACTTGCGTGCTGCAAAGGAATATACTGTTAAAAGTTTGTCGAATCATCTGTTGGTTTCTGAATAAAACTATACCAAAACAGTATTTTGACTTCCTTGTACGAAGTATTGTAATCGCGAAAAGTTTCGGAAGTAAAAAATTTGTTTTGTCCATCTCTAAATTCGCGTTGACGTGTTTTTTGCATGACGTTTCAACGTACCTGTATGGGGGCTCGAAATAAAGTCGCGAATGCCGTGAGATTAGCCCAAATAGCAGCGTTGTTCAACAGTTCTCGTGGGAAGTTTAATTGCGCGTGTTTAAGTGTTTCCATCTGAGAGTTAAGATTACATATAAAACTGCAGAATGCTTATAAGAACAGTGAAGCATTAATATATATATATATATATATATATTCATTCTTCTCATTGCATTATTGATACAATTTTTTTTTTTTTTTTTTTTTAAATAAATGAACTAAAAATCTGCAGTTGCAATTTACCCTTATTATGGAAATGTAAGATTTTGCCTTGAACTGAGTAGTTTTTACTGACAGCTTATAAACGCTTGTATCATTTTTTGCTGTCGGCTTCAAAATATTTCGAGCCCTGGTATGTAAACATGTATGAACCGTTTGAATAGTTTTGGTATGTACGTCTGAATGTGCGTACGTAGCTCGCATAACTCCAAATACGAGCTGCCGTAGAATGTTGAAATGTTGTATTTAGGACTTTAGTCACATCAAGTTGTGCACCTCCTATTTTAATTGCAATCGACTGCGTAGTTTACTAACAAGGTCAATGCATTACGGTTCGCGAGTATGCAATACTTGTTACTACACATTTAAGACTGTAAATATATTAAGGGGGTGGTGGTGCACGGATATCTTTAATACATCAAAAGTTTATGGACAGTCTTTGTTTAGGCCATGCCTAAAATCTCACCTATTGTTGACAAACTTTGAGAGTTTTGGCAAAATATCACTAAATTTTGCGCCAAGAATAAGTTTCTAAAACTGAACAAACCTTTGTGATATCTCTTATATTTGGCGAGAAATTTCTAAACCGTAATATTAGTGTCGTATTTCGATTTCAAATGAAATACACTTAAATGAAGTGCATAAAAAATGTGTATAATTTAATAGACGCACAAGGAAGTCAAGTGTTGTCCACATTAGATAAAAAAAAAAAAAAAAAATACTTTCCACCAAAACTGAAAAGTGATAAAATACTCAAAATTCTAGTATTTGAAGGTCTAAATTAAAAAGAGAACAATCTAAGAAACACAAATGCATTAAAAATAGTACAGAACGTATGTTTTGGCTGGCACAGAGTCCACCTATTTTTAGCTGTAAAATATTCCTACTACCTCACAGACAGGAAAGGCATGAGGCCTCAAACACGCGTCTTAAAATAAATATAAGTATTAAATGAACGTTGAAAATGCTTATGAAATAGGTACTTCTATGAACGCTGATATCAGCGATATATTAATAATATCGCCAGGGCCTGATTATGACTCAACGGGGCCCCCATCTATGAAATATAGTTTTCCTTTTCATAAAATTTTGAAGTATAAAATAATATTTCAGAACAACATTTGAAATTGGGGGCCCTGGGCAAAGTCCCGATTTGCCCATGCGATAATAAGGCCCTGGCTGTGGCTGTGTCGTAGACACGGCAGTGTGTTTTTTCGTGAATACGTGTACGTAAAGAGTAATGCAGTAGTCGCCGCTTAATGCGGTCGGTTGTTTATCCGGTGAAAATCAGTATGAACGGAACGAAATGGTGAAACTGCACTGGCATTCCGCCGGTTAGCTCGATAGTGAGTGCCGCTTTATCCAGTCAAGTAATCTTTGGAGATAATTTAAAATTTCGACGTAATTAGCTTTTAGGGCGAAGTAAAAGCCAGTGAAAGATGACTCATATTTGTGTTGAGGTGTTACCATAATTAAATAAAAATAATTGTTTATACACATAACAGAATTTTAATAATGATCAATTCGATGCCCGAAAGTAATTGAGACCCCCTAATGATGATGACAACAATGTGCGCCCGAACCGGGTACCTGTCACAAAAGTAGATTTGCTGAATGCTATAGACACTGTACGCAGAGCATTTGAGGAGAACATCATAAATGATCGCCTTTTTTCAACATTAAATGAAATTCGATAGTCACTACATGACACTATGCCCCTAAAACAGCCTTTAATTTCGGATCTCCCCCTAAGTTCGTAATTGCCTTGTTTATTATTATTATTATTATTATTTTATTTATGTACATATGTATTTTTCATTTGTTTTTTCTTTATTCAATAATAAATATTTACATTAACTAATACAGTTCATATATTTTAATTTCATTTACTGATTTTTTTTTTTTTTAAATTTTCTTTTACTTTAGTCCCACCGTTTATTTCGGATTTCGGTTATTCCACTGAATCTCGGGCCGTCCCGATGTGACCGGAATAAACGGCGACCACTGTATTTTCTTTGAGTTACATTGGGTTCAGGAAAGAAATCCAGTAAACAAAAGATTACCGTGTTTTAATTTTATTAATGATAGGTCTGTGATACGGAATGGTACGAAACAAATGGCTTTCGAGAAGCCCTTTCCAACCGCAACCGTTTTCAATGTTTTGAGTTGGCTTTTCGACGTGTATTACTCCGACATGACATTATTTATTTTAAATTTTTACTTTAACACGGTGAATATTCGCTATAACTATTTCTCACTAATGCTTTATATACGCAATCGATAGATCTTGACGAGAGCTGACGATTGAAATGCTGTCGAACTTTATAGCTTCTCCGAGTCAAAATTTATACCAAACGGACATTGTGACGCTGCGAATATCGACTCTTCCCTTTCTTGCACAAGCGATGTGTCACAATTCTCACTTAACGTAATGATTCGGTATTCAGTTAGCGGTATTCAGTTTTGTACCACTCTAATGGAACAGCGCTTGTAACAGCACAGCATTCGCCTTTAAATTCAGATATCCTGATGGAAGTGGTATAACTTTGGATTTTTACAGTTCTTTCAACATATGTGGGTGTCTTGTATGTAGGATTTTCAGAAATCTAGCAAATTTGGATTTTAGAATTGACCAATTTTTCTTGAAAAATCGGTCAATGAAATGTACGAAAGCAGCAACTCGAAATGCGGCGAATTTCGAGTTGCTGCTTTCGTACAAAGCAGCAACTCCGTAAATTTTGCTGCTTTAGGCGAAAATATGCGGAGTTTGGCGAAAGCAGCAACTCCGTAATTTTAGAGATGAGACGGGGTTGCAGTGGTGTTTTATGTTCTGCTTAGGTTCTTCTATAGGCCACTTTCGTGTGGTAGATTACGTCATATTCATTCTGCATATTAGGCTTTTTGACACCAGACATTATTAGAATTATTTTTACTACACGATAATAAGTTTAAACTTACAGCATTATCAAGTATGAAACCGGCAACCAAAGGAGAAAATATACCAGCTGTGCAACCAATTCCATTGACTAGTCCGAAAACGGTTGCTGAAAGAGAAGAACAACAAATCTAATACAAATCGACGATAGAACAGAAGCATTTTCTTTTAAAGAATTTGGCACTAAAAAAAATGTCCATTTTATATGAAGTATTACGGAGTTATTGTGATGTGAAATATATAAAGAAGCTTAAAAGTTTGTTAAGTTCAAAATTTGAATCTTTTTCGGGGTGGAGACCTTTATTATTCTGTTAATAAAAACTGCTACATACAAAAAACTTTAAATTCCAAATTTGGGGAAAATTTTGTCCCCTACAAGCCGTAAATTGACTTTTTTGCGTTAGAAGTTATATGCGAAAAACTCGAACAGTTTTACCTTTTTCTCCTAAAAAATTTTACTCTTGTCGCACGAAGTGGAAAACTTGGTTTTGTATTACCACAGTATACATGTGGGTTTTGCATTACCCACAGCAAGATTGAAAAGACAAATCTTTTACCCTATTTTTGGAAAGATCCGATAGATGTACCTATCTGGACTAATCGGAGTGTTGGGATTTACAAGATTCTTGAAAACAAGAAAATAAAAAAATCTGGATTGACTCCACTCGACTTTCCGAACAATTACGATTAAGATCATAACAAATTTTAATCGATGAATAATTCAAACATATAAACCACATTGAAGCTCAATGAATGCACCGTTTAAAAGCTAGCTCACTTTCAAGAATTTCTCCACATATGCCATAATGTAAAAGAAATCTTTGTCGTAGCCCTGTAGAAAAAGTGCTACGTAAGTAAGGAAAGTATTGTAATCATGAAAAAATTCGACTTAAGATTTTGGTGTATTTACACGTTTTGAGGTCTTCTGAATTCATTTATGTTATTTTTACGAGATTGTGTGTGTGTGTGTGTTTGTGTGTATGTGATTGAACACGTTAGCTCCTAAACGGGACATTCGATTGAGCTCAAATTGGATATATATGTTATAAATCACCGTCGCAATACCGGTATTGATTTTGGTGAGTACAGGACTTATAGTTTTTCTACAGCGCTACGATTTCTTTTTCATTAAAGATTTCTTTTTCATTACGGCCTATGGAGGGAAATTCTTGAAAGTGCACTAGCTTTTAAACGGTACAAATCGGAAAAAACTAAGAATATTTGCTGAATTATTCATCGATTAAAATTTATTTAAATGCTTGATAATGATCTTAGTGGTAAGTGTTCGGAAAGATCCAGATTTTTTAGAAATCTGGAGAGAGACTCCAGATTTTTTATTTAGCTTGCGTTTTGGTTTCTCACAGTCACAGGTCAGGGGTAGACAACTTTTCTGTTCTATTTCATTATCATTTTCGATTTTTTTTTTCTTTCGGTGCACTCTAGAACATATAGTAATAACTTTCTTTACCTGCATGATGTGGTGCCATATCTGCGGTAATGGAGGCATGTCCACCTCCTGCTAAACCTAAAAATGCCATTGCAAGTGTCAGCAAAGCAATTGCCATATTCTTTCGACATCCCACTGACGGAATGAGTGCTGTCGATACAGCTGGTCCGAACATTGCTGACAAAATAAAAGATGAAAAGAAGGAAAGGTAAATGTAAAATTGTTATTCATTTTATATATGTATTAGAATTAAAGTACAGTTTTAAAACGTACGGGGTAATTTTAAATGCTTTGAAAAAATATGAGGTGTAATTAAATTGAGTACAACTGTCCGTTTTCGAAAGACAGAAAACCCTCGGAAAGTGCTTCTCTGCAAAGAGTGTACGGTGAGATGGGCATACTTTCAAAAATTCAGTTTTAAGAACGGCGTCTTTTGTGATGCTTTCCGATTTGCACCTCTTCCTCACTTTTCTGCCAAAATCAAATCAGACTTGCTCTTCCGTAAACGCGGAACGCTCTCTTTCGTAAACAAAAACATACAGTATAGTATGGCTGTAATAACTTGGTAGCTGTACCACGGGACTTTGGAAGATTCCATTCGAAAAATTCGGGAACAAGTTTTGACAGAGTATAGAAGAATCGAAGACCCGCAACTGGCGCCTTAATCCTACCACAATAATGGCTGTTCACCAAATATTAAAAACGTGAGTAACTGGGCAGAGTTAGTTACTCCAATGGTTAAATGGGAAAATGGTATTTATTCACCGTGCTAAATACAAGGGCTACCAGGACGTCTAATCAATACAATTTCCTCATTGTCTCTGTGAGTCAAATCGGTCATCCAGGTTACCTGACCCGCAGAGTCATGGAGTTTCGAGAATATCATTGTTAATAGGTGTTAAAAGTAGGTTAACCCTTTTATTCACTCTTTGGACTCAAAGATACCGGATGATAGCTGGAATTCTACCTACATGGCGAAAGAAGCTATAGCCAATCAGCAGGCTACTTATCTTTAAATGTAAGTCGCTCTCTAGGAAAGCGATGGAATCGTCCAAGGTCGACTGCCAACTTGCCAGAGCCAGACTATACCTCGATTACAAACGTCGTTAGAAAACTTTATAAACAGAAATAAGATTTGCATAGAATAGAAGAAGGGTCTAATTTTCCTGCTTGTTTGTATGCAAAGGGGGAATTCGGATTTAACATGTTCCCTTCCATCTACACAAAGTCACAACGGCAGAGATTCCTCTGTTGAGTCCAGGACTGAGTTCCCTCACAGTTTAGAGATATATAGAGAACAAATTTGGACTGGTAATCAATGTAAAGTACTTGATTGATGGTAACTTGTTATAGATACTCGCCTCACACCGTTTAGCGTGGATCTCACTATAAGAAAAGTAAATAAAATTGAAATTTCAAAATATTGAGATCAAAATTGATATTAAAAGGTCTGGACGGTTATTATTATTTCAGATCTATGCATGGCACTCGACTCCATACTATTCTACGCTGTAATTAACTTTGCAGTTTTAAAGGGGTTCTTATTTTTCTCTTTACGTGATCATTATTAAAAGTTCATAAGTGATTTTAAAACATTCATTAAATAACAAAAATGTTTCAATATGTAGATGCCCTTAAAAGGCAAAGCTTAAAAAATATAAAAATGTATAACGAAGTTTACGTACCAAGTAGTTCAAACCCTTTGCGTACTCTGGTGGGACAGAAACCTTTTTTGGAACGTAAATAGTCTGATAAATATCCAGAAACAAAAATAGTCCCACAACTACAAACATAGATCAAAGAGTTCACCAATCCATTCTGAAATATGAAATTACGTTTTATAAAGTACCATAAAAAACAGTTTTGATAATTCATTTATTTTGATAGTTGGATGATTTTTAAATGTTAAGTGTTTTTACCAGTGGCGTAGCCAGAAGTTTTTCATGCGGAGGGGCTTACAATTACTGCAATTCACATACATGTGTACGTGTGCGAGATAAGGGAGTGAAGAATATACATTTTCTATGGCAAAAAATTCCTCATGGGGGGTTGTGACCCCCCAATCTCCCTCCCTGGCTACGCCACTGGTTTTTACATAAAACAAAACTACATTTTTGTGAATAGTAATACTTAAACTCACTGATACCCAGGGCCTGATTACCCAAATAGCTCGGGAAGCTTGAGCTAACCCCTCAGAATTTGAAGGGGGGCCCAAAACGACTGAAAAACTGATAAAAAATTAAAATTAAAAAAAAAATTAAAAAATTTTCCCTGTTGGTCAGCTCAAAATGTTTTGACTTACAATTGGCTGCCCTTGAAGGCACCAGTTTCACTAGATCCTATTATGTTATGCACAAAGCCAAAAAGTAAGTTTACTCATTGTTGCTCTGTAATGACTTGTTAACCAATGTGTAGCACAGTGATTAACGCCACTGACGTTGGTAGATGGCTCAAGTGGAGGAACAGGGTTATGTCCTCTCACGGGGCCGTCGCTCTAGCGGTCTGGAGTTTTGGGCGGTTTTATCCAGATGTAACGTGACTACACGCTAGATACCCAGAAAAGTCCTCCCCCAATGCATTTGCCCCCCCCCTTGTGTTTGTCCTTCTTTGACGTGGATTTATAAGCGGTTCCTCCGTGAATAAGCACACAAATCCGAATACATCTTCCAATAACAACAATTTGACTTGTTAAATCCTGTTTACATTTCTTGTGGCGAGTACTTAATTTGCATTCTTTCTGCCAACATTTATTACTACACACAAGATTTGTTTTCCTTTATTTATTAATCATTGCTGAATAGTGCTAGTGAAAAATAATGTTTTACCTTTTGGATGGGTACGTGTAACACCAGTTCTAAATAAGTCGGTAGTTTGGTCAACAGTGTAGTTTGACCCCATGCAGCACAGAATGTTACAATTGCTATGGACCAGACAGGTTTACTACACAATACTTGTTTCCATGGTATTGGTAGCTGAAATAGAAATAGAAGCGTATATTTTAACAGTAATTCTAGAACTTAAAGGGTAAGGCCCATTTTCATACCGTTTGCTATACACACCTCACCCTATTCGCTTTAAGAAAGATATAAGACATTGTGAATGTGAATAGATTTTAAATTCAATGCTCTAAATAATAAATTTCTATATTTTTTTGCCTGATAATCATGGTGCTTATGTAATAAGGTTTTCAGCCTTCGTTAGTATTACGGTGTCTCTGGGTCATTTGAAAAACCTGTTGACATACATGCGAAAGAAATAAAAGGCAAAATAGCTACGATAGCATTAAAAATATGAGTATGTATAGAGCGCCATTAAATTAATATTCTCCATTTTTCATGTTTATGTATTTTTATTTTCTGAGTATAAGAACTCTCAAAATTACTTCAGATTTTTCATTTGATTCTTGAATTTAAAACTTCACATTATGGCAAGTGGCAACATAAATTCCAACAATAGATTTTACTTCTATGGAAACTGTAATTTTAAAAACAGAAAATGAAATGTTACGATTTATTTCAAGTGAACAAAGCTAAAATACATTGAGATTTCCTAAGTACAAATAAGAATTCTTTTTCCAGAAGTTTCCTTTTTAAGCCAGAAGTACTTTGCTTTTGACGAAATCTAACACCGATGTAGTATTAGTAAAAATATTGCGCAAATAGAAAAATATCTTATATGCTTTGAATATGGTAAGGAGAAATAACAGTATATTTTCTGGACAACATTCTGTTTACATAGGAATATAGCTACGAATACTAAGTCTGGTAGTCTCTACACCAGAGTTCCCGATTGGAATACTAACTTGTTCTCTGATATACATTTATGTGTACATACTAAAATCCATCCCAAAACTCTTCAGTAGAGAAAGGGCCTACTTTCTCGGATTAATTCAGAACACTCTGCTACTAGTATAGTGCGTACGAATGAATTTTTATTTATGGCCCCAGTCGTGTAAACGAGTAAATGAGCTTCGGAATTAGTTACCTTTTGCGCTTCTCCTATTTGAATATGCCCTTTCTGTATGTAATCCAGTTCTCCGAGAGAGATTCTTGGATGGTCTGCTGGTTTGTTGTGAGCAAGGCATGCCCAGAATATGAACCACACGCAGCCTAGCATTCCTACGAAACAAGAAAGATAACAGATATCATTGTTCGACTTTCTTCGTGAAATGAATCCCATCCCAAGTTACTTACTCGTAAATCTCCCACGAGGTGCTGCTCATGGTCTGTGGTGCTGCGCCAATAGTAAAGGTAATAGAGAGATTACTCAATGTTTTTTTTTTGTGTGTAGTATATTTAGTATAGTTTACAGTTTTGTATACAGGGTGTATCTAAATAGTTTCAACAAAATATTATGGGAGATAGTTCAAATAATAAAGAATCAGAATCAGATAGCAATGTGGGGTCAAAAACGTTGTCTTCATGTAGCTGTTAATAATTATTTTAGGAAAAGTGTTAAAGTGTTTGTCAAATTTCTTAATCAAGTTTCGTATACAATGGGCTTGTCTCCAAAAATCTCACCCAAGAAATAAAGTAGAATTTTTAAACTACGAATTTTACTCACATGTTTTCTAAGAAAAATGCGTTAGTTTTTGACAAACAATGGTCGGAAAGTTCACTGTTGTTTCAGCACCCGTTCCACAGTGATTATTAACAACAGCTACATGAAGACAACGTTTTTGACCCCACATTTCTATGGGATCTGATTCCTTATTATGTGCCCTGTCTCCAATAATATTTTGTTGAAACAAATTAGGTACACCCTGTATATTAGAAAAGGGTTTAAGAAAAGTTGTCGGGTACTCAAACGTTTATTCATTAGAGAATCGTGTTATTTGAACTTTTGTAACCTGAACTTAAGGATATCGATGTTGAAGAGTGCGTTTCCGACAAAGTACGGCGCTATGTGCCATACAACTGGAGTTAGTGCTTGTTGGACTTTCTGAAGCATACATTTGACGAGTATTTGTGAATTGGCCGCCCGAAACAATCTAGTGATTTGACACCACTGGATTGCTTTTTTGGGTGGTTACATCAAATCAAAAGTATGCGCCGACGATCAACAGAATTTTGAATAATTTGGAAGTCAACATTCGTCAAGTTTTCTCAGGACATATTGAACAGGAAGATCAAAAATTGAAACGATCGTTTGCGTCAGAGTAAACAGATCCGGGCTGAACGTATGAACGATATCTTGTGCCAAACTAAACTGCATTATAAGTTTAAAAAGGGGGGGGGTGAGAGGAAACTGAACCAATATGCCAAATATTTCTTCTTAAAGTTTAAATCCTATCGCTTAGTGGATTCTAAAGTTGAACTGTCTTATTCCATTAAGTTGTTGATCCTCACAGTTCTCTTTTTAGAGATTAAACATGAAATAAGTATGAAATTATAGAGTTAGGAAAACAAGAAAATAAATTATAAAATAAACTAGAAAAATGATGAACATAATTTTTTGTAGCTTGCTTATATAAGCTATTGAACGAAAATGTGCAATATTCAGTGTTATGAAAATTTTTAAAAAGTGAACAATATTCATTTAGGGAATCCTTCTCTGTGTACAGAAAATTGAGTGGAACCCTAAACAAACACTTGCTAGCTGATGGTAAAATGTCTGAAGCAGACGCAGAGCTCATTCTGATATGCCCATTTGCAGTATCAATGCAGGGTAAACTCCTGAAAGCTATCTCATTAGCGCTTAGAGATGGCCAATGATTCGATGAGTCGAATCAGTGATTCGAATCTTGGTACTGAGTGGCTCAGTCTTTACACTCACTCTCTACTGATTCGAATCTCAAGCCCTCAAGGGAAATACATTCCAAGTTCGAAGGGAAGAAAACCTTATTTTCCCTTTGCCGTTCCCAGGGATTTTCCCTTACTCTTTCAACTCTTTTCGACTCCTTACGACTCCTTTCGGCTCTTTTCGACTCTTTACGACTCTGAGTCGATAGATGATTTGAAACAGTAAATGAGTGGGTGTGGGTGAGTTGGTCACTGAGTTGGTGCAGCAACGAATCTTTACTGATTCAGTGTTTCGCTCTGTTTCGGTGATTGTATACTATCGTTGAGATTCGTTAGTTTTTCGAATCTTCTATCGACTCAGAGTCGAAAAGAGTTGAAAGGATGTTTCATTTAATTGAAGTTTTTTTTTTCGAATCTTTGGTGTTTCATTTCTTGGTTGGTGGTCGGATTTTAAAGTTTTATCTGTCTGTGGGTGTGGAGTGGGTCGAACATCGTTTGCTTTTGGCGGGGGGCATAGGCGTTACTTCCTAAGGGCAAGAGGGGTCAATCTCCCCCCCCCCGAAAAAAAAATTAAGAAAATCCCTCCTTCCAACTTGTCTGACTGATTTAATATTTGTTTAAAATTTAATGAAACATCCCTTTTCTACTTTTAACTTCAATATATGTCCCCCTGCCCCCACCCTCAAAAAAAAAAAAAAAAAAAAAAAAACGGAACGTTAAGTTTACATGGTGGCGGATTTTCATGTGAAGGGAAATAGAATGAAATAAAGTTAGGATTGTGCTTGTCACTTTTAATGAAGGATACAGGGGCGGTATTAAGCGCTCTCACAAAAGGACTTTGTAGTAAGCAAAATAACATTTCGCTTTATTGCAGCAGATTTCGTTTTTTTTTTTTACCTTGTTTTTCGTTTAAGGGGAATGATTTTATTTTCTTTCGTAATTCAGAGAAATACAAAATAGGGCCTAAAGCAGTGGCGTAGTTAGTGTTATTGACAGTGGCGTAGCCAGGATTTTATTTCGGGGTGGGCTGGGTATCAAATTTAAAGATAAAGTTCAATTGTAAGCTAAGTAAAGGGTCCCATTTTTTTGGGGGGGGGGCAGCAGCCCCTCAGTAGGACTGGGCCAAAAATCGACATATCGGTTTTATTTCAACATCAAATATCCGATATTCCCATTTTCCTTTCAGTGAAATCTCGAATTCGATAAAGGGCAAAAATACAGGCCGGCCAGGGGCGTAGCCAGAATTTTTTTTCTGGGGGGGGGGGTTATGACTACTGCAACTCATATATATGTATACGTGTGTATGATAATGTAGTGAAGAATATACATTTTGTATGGCAAAAAATTCCTCATGGGGGGTTATGACCCCCCTAACCCCCCCCCCTTGGCTACGCCTCTGAGGCCGGCGATAAGAAAATCCTGAGATCAATACCAGCTTGTGATGCTTTTGCTACTGCTTTCTCTCGGAAAGCTTCTTCTTCTCTCATCGCAGAAAAAACAGCTCCATGGTTTATTAGTCTAATTACCATAATTAATTAACGTATATCTCGGAACCTATCCACCGGAGCGCGTTTTTATTGATTCTCGACCCCCCCTAGACTCAACACCCCACCGATACTTAATTCGAATATTTCGAATGCTTTGACACCAAACTTAACCTTTTAATCTTACAGGCCCAGGGGGTCATACGAAGCTCCCCTATATTTTCAATTTGGGCATTTTAAACACTAGCCTCCTCCGACGGCATCTCCAAAGTCTGGAAACCATCCCAGAGCCAATTTCTACATGTTTGCAGTCCTTTTAAGCCTCAATCATGGTTAATTAGTCTAATTACCATAATTAATTAACGTATATCTCTGAAACTATCCATCGGAGCGCGTTTTTATTGATTCTCGACCCCCCCTCTGGGACCCCCATCGATACATAAAATTTCGAATACTTTGACACCAAACTTAACCTTTTAATCTTACAGGCCCAGGGGGTCAAACGAAGCTCCCCTGTATTTTCATTTCGGGCAGTTTAAACACTAGTTTTACTGGAGCAAGGAGAGAGAGATGCTAACTGCCCGAGAACTCAGCGGAGAAGAAACCCGATGAATGGGTGAAGGGTGTTTAAATAGTACGGCTTTCGGCGCAGAGAGAGGGAAAAATTCTTTAGTTGTTTTATTGATTCAAGATTCGAATCACTGATTCAAATCATCGAAGTAGTGAGTGAGTCGAGATTCGAATCAGTAAAATGAGTCGAACCGCCCATCTCTATTAGCGCTGCGAAGCCTCAAGCTACTTTGATATGTAGCTGACGTCACGTGCCTTGGATTCCATCCACCCATCCTCTCTCACCGTTGTTATAGCAACACGCTTCGTTGGCTGTATGCGAAGACCGAAAAGTAATATTTTACTGATTTCTTTTCAGATATCTTTTCTATTATTGGAAATGGAATGAATGAAATATGTCAGTCATAGAGTATTAGGCTAATATTTTTATGTAAACTAATGCTTGTTAAGCTTTGCAGCTAGCCAAGCTATCTAGCAGGTTTAGGTATCGCCTTGCCGAAAACCCGGAAGAACGAGAATGACTGATTACAAATCCAGTCACTAAAAATCGGGGTTGAAACGGGGGCTGTCTGTAAAATATTAATGTGTCTCTTCAGGTCTATTCCGGGGGTCTGAAAGGAGTCTTGTTTACGTAAAAAGGACTTTCATGTTCGGCCACATAAACGGAGGAAGTGACCGCTACATGACAGAGGTCAATGGGATCGTTTTTGTATAACCTTGGGTGTTTTGAG
>JAWZYV010013885.1:0-215882 GCA_038373885.1 Cheiracanthium punctorium
AGCTAATTTGGGGATGTATAATGATTTCATCAAGCAGCAAATTTACTTTTAATTCATGAGGCTGTAATTTTTCGGCCTTTTTTCTCAGATAACTGCTGTTTTCTACACCATCGGCATTGTTTTCTACACAAATTTTTGTACATAATTTTCTGAGATTCCGTTCATGCGGAAGACACAAAAGTCCGAGATTGTATATTTCTTTATAACAGATGGGGGATTTAATATAAATGGAAAAGGCATAAGCGATTAAATCTGGGCTATACTTTCGAGCTTTGGGCTTTAAAACTGTTAATGACAGTTGCTCTTCCAGAAACTTAATTTTATCCAATATATTTTGATCAATGTTTTCATCTTGCTGCTCGATGAACAATGCGAGTTGCTCTAAAATTGAGTTAATATCCATATCCGTATTCATATTTATTTCCGAATTTTGCACAAATTCCAATATACAGTTCAGCTGGGAATACTTCTTTAATAAATACCTTCCACTTTTTTGTTTTTCTAAGAATACAGAAAACAGATTTTTCTTTGTTCTTTTTTGATTTATAAATACATCAACAGTGAGATCCGCATTTACCTTTACGCTGCTTGATACGTGCAGTGGAAGTGGATCTGCGTTTAATTTATAATAAATTATGAAATTTTCCTTAACGTAGTTTTGCCATGAAACTCTTGATGTATTTCTCAATTTCAAGCCTTCAAAAGAAGTTATAATATCCATTGCATTATTTTTTTTTGGTTGCTTCAATATCTTTTTTCAAAACGTTTTCTCTTCTTTTAGAAGGATCAGTTCTTTCCTGTTTTTTGGTGATGTCCGATAGATAGGCTGGTAAGTTTGAAAAAATACACGGGATAGCATTCTGTTTAAATTTGTAATGTTTTCTTTTTACATTTAAATGTGTTCCATCTGATTTTGAAACTGTATCCTCTTTTACAACATCTTCATCACGAAAATGTTGAATACAAACGTATGTATTTTTTCTTGGGGACCAATTTTTTCTTGGAATTTTTTTTATCCATTCAGCCCGCTTTTCAACGTTCTGGGGAAACATAAAAACTTTTACGTTTTCTCCCCTTTTATAGTTAGCTTTACAGCCTGGGACGCAGCAAGACGCAGGCATAGTGATTGCTAGAACAAAAGAACAGAAATCAATAAAACTAAGGCAAAATACGGACAGTTTTATATTTTTATGTACACTATAGCTTAATAACTATTATCAAGTATGTTGTATTAAGAATACAGATTGCTGACTTACCATTAATATCCAAAAAAGGCACAAAACATCATAGTTTCTTGTACTTTTCCCTATGATTCCAATGCTTTTAACGGCGAAAAGTCCATCCTTTCTTGTGACGTCACAGCACCTCGACGCGTCCAGTACCCAGGCTCGCCTAAGGCTACTATAGGGGGGAGCTGACTTGCCCGGAATTTTGGTTCGAAAGTTGTGTCAGGCCGCCATATTGGATCGTACACCTATGTCATAAAATTTATATTTTGTGGTTGTTCAAGATCAATAAAAATGGTTGGATGTTGTGCAATAAACTGTTCAAACAGTACGGAAAAGGGTTATAGTCTTTTTAGATCTCCTGCAAATCCCGACAGAAGAAAAAAATGGATTATAAATTGCAGAAGGGACAGTTGGAATCCAACTGCGAATTCAAGATTATGTGAAGTAAGTCTGAAATTATTTTAAAATGTAGTTTTAGTTTTGCAGTTATGTGTATAAATCTGTGATCTAACTATTTATTTTCCTTTAAATTATTATATTCATATATGTTATACGCTATTTTTTCTCGTGTTGTTACTGTTAGGGTTGCCGTAATTATTACCTTTTAAAAGCATGTAATATTTACGTTAATTTGACTACCGATATCATAAAACTAAATTAGTACATACATTAAAACAATAATACAACAATATACATGGTCTATTAGTAAAGATTATTTAGATTTTGTCTTTTATAAGAACGTAAACATTCGTGATCAAACTGTCGCCAACCGACATTTGTTTTGATTTTGAAAAATTGTTTTTCTCTACTCTACTCGTTACTCTAAGTAAATACGACATTGTTATTGATATATTATCCTTCTACTAAAAAAATACAAGCATGTGTTAGCTTTTTCTTTCAATTATTACGGGATAAATGGATTGATCGTATCCCGCCAAACTTTGGCGGCATATAATCTACATCAAAATGAAATCAATACGCGATAGTTGTAATTTGTAATAAAATTGGTTTAACTTATCACTTGAATTATTCTTCTTAATAATTAAACTCGCCGAATGACATAAAATGACGTATTTTAATTATAGTAAAAGTTAAATTCAACATTGGTAGTGTTTCTTTAGGGATATTTTAACAAAACTAGAAATGATGCATAAAATATTGTGCTTTGTACCTTCAAAAGTATATATATATATACATACATTTCTAGTTTCACACAAAATGATTAGATACTTTTTCCCAATAATTGAATTGGCTTTGCTCTTCTGATAAATAAATAAAAATTCTATTTTACATGGCGTTCCTTGAATTCTATTTTTGCTTACTTTAGTGTTTCAAATATCTACCTCCTCTAATTGTTAATTTATGTATTAAAAACAATGTTTTAAATTAGTTTACATGTTTAAAGAAAATTGTATCTGTATTGCTCGTTTAAAGGAAAACTGGATACCTTTCCTATTTAATAACACTAGTGTTATTTGACAGTGCATAATTGAAAAAAAATATTGTTGTCTCATAATTTTTTTAAATGACTTTGGGCCAAGGCCCCTAGAACCTCTACGGTTGTTTTTCATATGAGGGGTTCGACCTCTAATAAGGCTTATTCGTCAAACAGGCATAATTTCCACTGACAAAAGCCTAAGATTTGATCAAATGCTACTGAAAGACACATTGCTTAGTTATTGCATGTTCCTTAGAACATAAAAATTTAAATGTTACACTATTTTTAATTGTCTAAAACCTATAAAACACCTTGCATATTTGCCATCCAAGGCGATTTTTCATAATTTGGCAACTTACGTATACGCTTAGTTCATAACTATTTCTAAGAAAACAGTGCTTCATATGTTTTTTTGATAAAATGTGTGGAACAGCTAGAATATCTTGCTATCAATGGTGATTTATCATTATTTGGCAATTTACACATGCTCATAACCGATAATTATTGTTCATGTAAGGTTGCCGTGAAAACAATGATCCATACATTCATATACATCAGGGGCGTAGCCAGAAATTTTTCATGGGGGGGGGGATACGACCAGTGGCGGATCCAGAAATTTTTTTTGGGAGGGGCTAAAATTTTTAAAAAGCTTATTTCACCCAATTAAAATGTACAATAAATTAAAATTTTAGTCTAAACCAATGTATTAGGCTTTTGGGAGGGGCTAAGTGATAAAATATGATCATTTTAGCTATTTAAAGTGTATAATAAAGCAGAAAGTTACCCTTGAGCAATTTCTTTTGGGGGGGGCTGAAGCCCCCTAGCCCCTCCCCTGGATCCGCTACTGGATACGACTACTACAACTCATATATATGTATAGGTGTGTGTGATAATGTAGTGAAGAATATACATTTTGTATGGCAAAAAATTTCTCATGGGGGGGGGGTTATGACCCCCCTAACCCCCCCCCCCCCTTGGCTACGCCCCTGATATACATAAGGCTTTGCAGATTGACTTATTTAGCATTGCGAAATGTATCATCTCGTTGGGCTGTCAAATATCCCAGCTGTACGAAAACTGGTATAATGGCATAGTTAATGCCGCTAAATATTTCTACAGGTGTCAAATACACAGGCTGTTCTAACTGGCATTGCTATTATCTGATCTGCATTTGAATTATTTTTTATTTTGAAAATGCAGGGTGTTAGCATTTTGGAACGCACACAGTATTTAGATTCACCTTGCTTGGGGAGACAGCCGTGGTCCTACCCGATTCCAAAATTGTGCTTTTTAAATTAGTTATTCTGTATTAGATAAAGGAATAATCAGTAATTTTAAACCCTGTTATCTGGGAGAACTTACTATTTGAAAATTGTGAATATTAAGTAACACAATTTGACTTATTTATTTCATCTATTTTTTTTTAATTTGGCACAAAATTGGTGTAATTCTACTTGATGTTTGTCAATTTCACAGCAGGTGCGTAGACAGGAAAAAATTTCGGGGGGGGGGGGGGATATGCGCCGGAAAAAAATTCGGGGGGGGGGATATGAACTTATATGTGTATAAATAGACGGAATTTTATTACTAATCCAAAAATTTTGGGGGGGGGATATCGGGATATATCCCCCCCTGGCTACGCCCCTGTTTCACAGTACTGTGCATAATTCAAATTTTGAAATTATAATAAAATAATTCAAATATAATATATAATATAAACAATAAATAAAATAATTCAAATTTTGAAATTTAAGTCAGCTTATCGACTTCCCTGAAATTTTCCGAATCTGTGGACACCTTTGTCAAAACACAAATCCCCACAGTTTTGGTAGAGATAGCATGACTTTTGACAGTGGCAGTTACTCTTTTTTAGAATAGAGAGAGAAGATGTGCAAATAATTTAACTCAGTGATAAATGCTATTTTCAAAATGAAAAAGTACCAAAAATTATCATAAATCAAAAACCGTGTTTCTCTAGTTCATTCGTTAACAGTGTGTTTACCGCTCCGGAAAGTCTGGAAAAAGCTGGAAAATTGGAAAATGGGTCCGGAAAGTCTGGGAAAAACCGGGAATTTGGATAATGGGTCCGGAAAATTCAATAAAAGAATCATTTTTTTTCTGTTTTGTGTCCTTTTTTTTTTACGCTTTCTCTCTAATTGTCAGACTGGAAACCAAAAGCAACTGTAACACATTTTTCGAACCGCGAAAGCATCTAACGATGTGTTTGTATAAGGAGGGAAAAATGGGGGCTCATCAATCATGATGGGAGGGTAAAAGACAAATTAGCTTACTTGGTAACTTACGGCTTAGGACCCTATTTCCTAGAACAGTTAGTTAATTCTATCAGAAAGTGCGACTACTTCTGTTTCTCAATTGATGAAAGCTTAATCCTGTATACTTCAGTTAAAATTGATTTCAAGAAGTTTTACAAATATGCAAATATAAAGACAAGGGAGGGGTCATTGTGCAATTTCCCAAAGTAAAATGCACTGGTCAGGAATTTTTTTCCCAGGACCTCCCAAAAGTCCGGAAATTGACTTTCAGAAATTTGGTAGACATCCTGCTTAACAACCTTCTAAAAGTGATGTAATATAACACTGTCTCCGTAATTTAGTAACACATGGAAAATATTTTGTTTGTACTGATATATCACTATGATCATGATTTTCAAAAATTACAATTTTTTTTCCTTTTCTCTATCTTTTTTCTTTCTTTCTACCTGCATAACCCTCTCTTGAGCAATTTTTTTTTATCATTCATGTAGAATTTGCTAGCCACATCCATAAAGTAACTGACAAGATAAAATGACTTTAAATACCTATACTTGTAAAGTAATTAAAAAAAATTGTCAAACATTAAAGGATTTTGAAGAATTAAATGTCATGTTGTAACTCGGGGGCCACCTGTGCTGTAACGTCTACTCACATTACCATCATCTTGGAATCGTTGCCAAAGCCTGGAGATGACACTCTGGGCGATTCCAAGTTCCTCGGATACTTCCAGCTGGGTACGTCCACATTCCAGTCGTCCGATCATTCTGCCACGTAAAACATCATCCAAATACCTGCTTTGTGCCATAACTATGCGGTTTTTGCACTGAAAGGCTTTCACAGCGCTTGTGAACAATTTTACTTCTTTGCCACCATTCCTTATATACCACTCTCTTACACTCTCGTCATTGTGACGTACCATCCACGCCATCTGGTGGTTTCCTATTATTTACATATTCTTCTTCAAGATGTGTGTGATCATTCCACAGGTGAAATTTTTATTTTAGAGATCAATTTCTGTGTGATTCTGAATTATCCTTAATTTATGGACATGAGTGTATATATATAAATATAGCAAAAATTTACGGGCAACAAACTTTACTTGGGGGCAACCAAAATAATTGTAGTGATTGCTCGAGAGGCAACCAAAAAAATCACAAGATTCTACCCTTGGCCAAGAGTCACAATAAGCATAAAATATTTGGCACAAATTTAATGTTTTGAAAGTTAATGCTGTTCCAATGAAATGTAAATTCGTGTTTTATAAACTTTTTCTTTCTTTCTTGGTTGAGGGGAATCAGTAATTTATATTAATATCAAGGCTTTGCAGAAATATGTGTTTGTTAATGGTTCTTCAATGAATATTTTGTCTTAAAAACGAAACCTTTGCATAATTCTTTCTATGAAAAGCAGAGCCTTCACAAATCAGTGTTTATTTTCAAAGTTATTCTTCTTGGGTCTTGGAATGGATCCCTCATGTAAGTCAAGAATCTACTGTATTTTAAAATTCCATTAATATATCCCTTAAAATGTTTTATTAGTTCAATTATTGATGGTAGTTTCATAACATTTTTTAATGCAGTATTAAGTTATCTGGAAGTTTCATGCTGCTTTCAAACGAAAGCGGATTGAAATGAAAAATTTTCACGAATTTGACTACGGTACCATCTTTTGCGATAACATGTTACTTGTTTTCAATCATTCTGATGTACCAAGACCTGTCCTTAAGCAACCTACAAAAATTAGCATACTTTTTGTACAACACATAACCCAATAATTTATTTAATTTTTACAAAATAAAAATTTTTTGAGTGATATTCTCCTAATTGTGTATTATTTTAAATGTTATTATAATTCTTTTTTTTTTTTTTTTTTTTTTTTTAGGTTGATGAAAATGCTCCTGAATTGGATCAACAAACACTGATAAATGAAAATGAAATTTTGAGAAAAAAGGTCAAAGAGTTAGAGGAGAAATTAAAAGCAGCAGATGCACGAATTCTGGCATTAGAGAGCAAAGTAAAAAGCTTTTTGACTGAAGAGCAAATAAAATACTTGGGCGAGAATCGAAATGCTATTACAAAGTGGTCTAAAGATAATTTAGTGAAGGGTTTAAAACTTCGCTTTGCTTTAGGGAAACATGGCTATGAGTACCTACGGAGCACAGGTTATCCGGCACCAGCATACAGTACGTTGAATCGCCGAACACAAAGTCTACAATTTGAATTTGGAATTTTGCACAACATTGCTACGCTTCTCCAGACCAAAATGTTGTGCATGAGTACACTTGACAAGATTTGCTGTCTGTCCATTGATGAAATGGAGATCACAAGTGGTCCAGATTTTGATGCATCATCAAGATCATTTTTGGGCGAGGCTACCTTGGGGAGAGAAGTCACTGCAACTCACTACCTGGTAGTGCTACTTCGCGGTTTGAAATCCCCATGGAAGCAAGTTATTGCTCATGAGTTAACAGGCCCATCCACAACTGGAGAAGCCATGTTTTCTCTTGTGAGCAATGTTATTGCTCTTGCAAAAAATCTTGGTCTAAAAGTGGCAGCAACTGTGTCAGATATGTGGTCATCTAACACAGCTCTATGGAAAAAAGCTGGTGTGTCTGTAACAAGACATAGCCGTCAGACATCAAGTGTCATTAATGGAGAAGCGGCGATTCAACATTAATGGAGAAGAAATGGAGATGTTCACTCTTCATAATACATCAAGTCATCGACTCTCCAGTCTGCATCCATACTATGGTTTTTAATCCTAAAATTTTTTTTAAAACTCTTCTGGACCTCTTCATGACATTCAAGTTACTCTTTCTTGTCAATAACATCCTCAAGCTGCCCGCTGCAAAAGTACATTCATCTTTTGAAATTTTTCAACTGCATCTCTTGTATCATTCTTTCCTTGAATGAATCATGGACGTTAATGATCACTCTTCATAAGATAACAAGTCATCGGCACTGTAGTCTGCATCTATACTGTGGTTTTTAATTTAAAAAATATTATTTAAGTCTTCTGCACCACTTCGTGACATTCAAGTTACTCTTTCCTGTCTATAACACCTTGAAACTGCCCTATGCATAAAGAAAAACACCCAGTCTTTATGTGATTCTTCTGATTTGACCTCCAAGCTGCCCGCTGCAAGAGCACATTCATCTTTTGAAATTTTTCAACTGCATCTCTTGTATCATTCTTTGCATGAATGAATTATAGACATTGATGTTCACTCTTCGAATACCCATCTTGGTCTCTGAATCACCCTCTTGGGTATAACAAGCCACTGGCACTGTAGTCTGTATCCATACTATGGTTTTTAATCAAAAAAAAAAAAAAAAAAAAAATTTAAGTCTTCTGGACCACTTTATGACATTCAAGTTACTCTTTCTTGTCTATAACATCTTGAAACTGCTTTATGCATAAAGAAAAGCATCCAGTCTTTATGCAATTCTACTGATTTGACCTCGAATCTTCCTGCTGCAAGAGCACATTTATTTTTTGAAATTTTTCAACGTCATCTCTTGTATCATTTTTTTCATAAATGAATCATGGACATTACTGCTCACTCTTCATAATACACAGAGTCATTGACTCTGCTGTCTGCGTGCATACTATGGTTTTTAATTTAAAAAAAAAAATGTTTTAAAGTCTTCTGGACTATACATCGTGAAACTGCCTTATGCACAAAGAAAAGCATCCAATCTTTATGCGATTCTTCTGATTTGACCTCGAATCTTCCTGCTGCAAGAGCACATTTATTTTTGAAATTTTTCAACGTCATCTCTTGTATCATTTTTTTTTTCATGAATGAATCATGGACATTACTGCTCACTCTTCATAATACACAGAGTCATTGACTCTGCTATCTGCATGCATACTATGGTTTTTAATTAAAAAAAAATGTTTTAAAAGTCTTCTGGACAATTTCATGACATTCAAGTTGCTCTTTCTTGTCTGTCATCCTGAAACTGCCTTATGCATAAAGAAAAACATCCAGTCTTTATGTGATTCTTCTGATTTGACCTTGAAGCTGCTCCTTGCAAGAGCACATACACTTTTGAAAATTTTCAACTGCATCTTTTGTATGGTTCTTTTCATGAATGATTTACATGCTATTTATTTTTGTAGTTTGCTCTTCATAATACCTTTTGCCACTGTCTCATCGACTCGGCTCACTGTATACATACAGTAGTTTTAACTCTAAAAATAATTCATTTAACAAGTCTTAGACTATTTTGTACCATTCAAGTTGATCTGTTTTTTGTCTATAACAACATTCTTCTGCATACAAAGAAACGCCCAGTCTGAATATAATCAATATGTAATTTATCCTTTCATAAATGTCCCAAGGACTTGTTTATCTGCCATCGTTATCATTATACATATTCCTAAGATACCTGCAGTGCTGTCTTCTTCATGGGCACAATCATCATTTGAATTTTTCGAATTGCATTCCTTATTTCATTGGTTTCATGAATGATTAATGGACTACTGATTTTTCATCCTGTGAAATTTTTTCATGACATTCAAGTTTTATATGTTATTTTGTCTATAAAACACATCCTGATAAAACCCTCTGCGTACAGAAGAATTTCTAGTGTGGTCAGTTTGTTAACGAATCACCCTGTATGTATATATTTCTACTTCCATGTGCTTCTTATTTATTCGTAGTCATATTATCAAAGGTGAGTCAAAGTAAGTTATATCTAATTTCCTTTTAAACTTTTTGTTCATGTGTGTTTTCTGTATTTCAGGTTCACTACTGATCCTGTTCTTTTCTACAGCTACTCTAGATTTATGAGGAGTACTCAATGCGTTTGTTGGAAAGGTGGCAAGATGAATTATGTGCGCATTAAATTGATGCTTCTTAAAGTCATCTTGGTAGTCATTTAAAAGTTGTACAACTTGTATTTTGTATCTTGTATTTTAAAATAAAGATTTTGATTGCATTTGTCAATTAGCCTCTTTCTTGTCTATTTCCTCCCCCCACACCTTGATTTCTTTTTTTAATTTTATGTGGATGAATAAATTGAAAAACGATGTTTATTTGTTCATTGATCTTGGCTACTGTTGTAGTATAAATATTAAAGATTATATATTTATTTTCCATATTACAAGTTTTTCAATTAAATATTGTGTGATCTTGGCTTCAAATTTCAGATATTCCAAAATAGAAAAATCACATTGGCATTTTATTTCTATCTATACAATTATGAACCACAAGTTTTAAAATCTTTCCACAGTTTATTATGGAACTAGTGTAAAGGTTTTTCATATTCTCCCCTACTGCAAACAAAAATTGAGGAGGTAAACTGAATTGCCAAAATTTTTAAAGATCATATGAATGAAAATAAAATTAGCTACAAAATATATATTTTTGCTGTCTGAACAAATGTTATTCAATTTTCCTAGCCTTTAAATCCAAATTCTACAAAGTAAAATAAGGATATAACATTTTCACTTTTTACACATTAATTTCTAAGAAAAGTTGTCATTCTTCATTTCGAGAATTTGACTATTCCTGCAGGCATCGGCAAAAATTAGAGAATGCAATGAAAACAGTCTGGACATATATGAATTAAAAATAGTTGAATATTATGATAGGTTCTTGATTTTGTTATCTATTAAAACTGCAAACCAAATTTTAAGTACTAAGTATTTAAAAATTGCAGAATAATAATCTCTACACATTAACAAATTTCTTCGTTGATTGAAATATTGCAACAGCTGAGGTTCAATAATGCGAAATTTGGGACGAGTTTTTTTAGCAAAAGAATTATTTGACCTATAAATTACGGTTATAAATAATGTTATTCATTATAAAATAACACTAGAAAGTTTTTCAGTTTTAAATTTTCATTAAATTAAATTTTAAAACAAGTACAACTGAAAAAAATTAATAATTGTATAATTCAACAAAGTTTTCTCTGGTAGTAAATACAAGCATATTTTCAACTATTTTAAATGTTTAAGAAGTTAAATCTTATTGAAACACCAATTATAAACACCTTTAAAAAAACAAAAAAATTACTATAAATTATCTCGAATATCCCCTTATGTTTATTACTTTTATGATTATTCAGTACTATTAACTTATTCTTGTATAATTAAAAAAAAAAAAGGTTGCTGATTAAAGTTTAATAACTGTTATACAAATTTATTTTATGTATAGAAATTTAATAATCAGACCAAAATTCTTATATAAATTATATATATAAGTGTAACTATTAAATAAATTTAAAGTTTTACCAAGCCAATAAGGTAAATATGTTTAAAAAAAAAAAAGCGTAAAACACAAAACTGAGCGCGCAAACTGATATACAAAAAAGATTGCGAGCTCGTAACGAAAACGACGCCAAGAACGCGATAACGCGCCAAGCAAAACAACCCCCCGCTTCACCAGTTCGACCCAATATGGCCGATCGGTCGGCCTGTGTATAAAGGGGTTCTAGGCTCGCCTTGTAATCGACACTCTCCCCCTCCCCTCCCTTCCCGGGGGCTCCGGGCTGCCGTACCTGAGCCGAACATATTTCTATTCTTATATACTGAACATAAAAAATTGAGTTTAAAACTTTCGATTTATTTTTTAATATAAGTATGTGTTGAAAAAAAATTAAAGAGGACGAAATGTAGCATATTATTAATTAATATATTACTAAAAATGTTTAATATTTAGATCATTATACATGTATGCATTGTTACAAAACATTCAAAATGCTGGTGTTTATTTTTCATGAAATTTACATTAGAGTAAAATTCTGAAGAGTGCAAATCTCTTTATCACTCTCTCATTGGAAATGCAGAAATGTGCGATGTTGCTCTTGTGCGATGCTTATATATTTTTTTTATTGTTTTGTGTGTTGTTATGGCAAAGCTACGCATCGCTGGCGATCTGCCTAGGAGAGGGGGGGGGGTTTGGTCGGAGGACTTTCTAAGTTGTTCTATTGCGTATTAATACTACATCTATAGAGAAAACTGGCAGGACCTTCCTACTTCAGCCCTCTACCATTTGGAGGTTTTAACCACTCGACCATGATTTGGCAATTGTTTTAACCCATTAAGGACGGAAATTTTACCCTCCCTCCCCCACAATCTTTCCCTTGAACTGAATTAACTTCATTGGGGTTACTTGAGTGAGAATGTCCTTTTCTATGTTTTCAGATGTCAGATGTGAGATTTAGTAAATATGGTCAGGTGACCATATGGTCACGGTAGTCCTTTATGTGACCATACTATAAACCATTGTTTGCTGTTACCATACGGTAACCCTAGTACTTAATGGGTTAAATTATATTTAAGCTTTTTGCTTTTGTAGAAATAACCTATTGAGTACTTTGCATATTTTGGGGGATCTAAAGCACATCTTATTTTAAATAGCAAAACTAAATATTCTTCCATATTGGTCATATAGTAAAACTGCAAATAATAATTAATTAAATATATCTACAAAAACATCATTCTTTTGTCTGACATCAGAGGATACTGATTATATGTGTTTTATCACTCTTCTGTGCATATCCAGCATGAACTGAAAGCCAGACCCAATCCATAAATTCTATTCTCACAGGACTATAAAATTACCAAAGTTTGTGTTAGTGCATGGCCGTAGTGTTACAGACAGCTCCCCCCCCACCCCCACACACACACTAGAACAGAATCATTTGGCACCAAGAAACTATTTTTTTTGGGGGGGGGGAAGGGTTAGATTAAATTTTTTTTTATATTTCTGTCACAGTACATAAAGATGAACATTTTGTGTTTGCAAAAATGCAAATTTACTTATACAAAACTTTACTTGTTGAGAACTTCTAAAACAGAGGGTTAGTGGGTGGTCCGTACACACATACAGTTGCAGTATGTTCGTGAATGTCCTGCAAACCGATTCTTTTGAAAATCTGAGATGATTTTTAGTCAATATCCTCTTAATCAATGATCACCCTCATCCCCACTAAATGAAAAATTGCAATATGTAGAAAAGGGAGTGGGCAATATTTTTGGCTTTCTCGAGAGCACAAATTCCAAGTACAGTAGAATCCCTCTAATCTATCACCTTTAGGAATGGAGTTATGGTTAGAAAGCAAAAAAAAAGGCAGGATTATCAGAAAATAGAGAAAAATAAGGATTTACAGTAAAATAAAAAATCGCTGGACTCAAAAATGACTGCATGTATTGTTCTTAACAATAAACTGCACAAATGCTGTTATTATTATTGAAAAAGAGCAAAACTGTATATATTTATTGTACATAGTATGTATGTAGTGTTGGTGGCTCATCACCAACGAGTCAAGACAAAATTCAGCTAAAACATGGTTGAATCAATCGAAATGACAGATAAGCTGTAGGCAGACAAATGGGGTTCTACTGTATGAATTTGAAAAGTTGAAAGAAGAAACTTTGAGACAATTCAGTTTTCTAAACTTTTATTGAAATTAACCATCTTAATGCAACAAAGTACAGCAATTTTTGGCCTGTAGTTGCATATCCTTTACCTTGAGGAGTGTGGTGTATTGTTTCAAGGGTGGCTCCAGGCTGAATTTTTGGAGGGAGACATACAAATCTAAAGTTCTAAAGCAAGAAGTTCGGAGGGGCCTTTGGCCCCCTCGCAGCATCTCCCCTTGCATTGTTTGGGCATGGAATTAACAAAGCTTTCTAAGGTAGACCTACGGAGTTTTGCCTATTTCAGTTTAAGATCTTGAAGGAGTTCTGCCTTGACTTTTCTTTTGATGCATTCCCACAAGTTTTCAATTAAATTGAAGTCAGGTGACTGATTTGCCAGTCCAAAATAATTTTCTAAACTGTAAACTAATTTTCAACCATTTTGGAGGTGTGCTTTAAACTATTATTCTGCTGAAGCATCCATCCATCCACCAGATGAGTGTAAGGCTGCATAGATACCTCTTCATCATGTGCATGGGTCCCTACAAAAGAACCTCACATCCAATTCTTTTTTTCTTCTTCAATTTGATGTTTAAATAAATCCAAATTTTTTATGTTTAATAAAAAAACTATTTGAAAGTTGTAGATAATTTTCCGAAAAAGCGTATGAGTTAGCAACTATGCTATTATTCTTAGCTTGCATGGAGGTCAACGAATCATGGCTTTGGAACATATTGTGGAGTAATGAGGTGCATTTTCATCTGAATGGAACCAGTAAACAAGCAGAATTGCCACATCTGGACTGAAAACCCTTAGGCATGTCAGAAGATACCTTGACACTGTCTGAAAGTAACAGTTTGGTGTGGCTTCACTGCTTCATTTATCATAGGTCCATTTTTCTTTTCTTTTTTTGAGAACACATAAACTGGTCTAAAAACTTCTGTCAATGCTGAGAGGTATCAATGAATGCTGCTGTATTTTGTCATTTCCCAACTTCAGCAGCATGGAAGTCTTGAATCCAGGATATTCATGCAGGATGGAGCAACCCTCATATTGGATTGTGCGTACAGAAAGTTTTATGACAGCATTTTAGTAAAGACTGAATAATATGTTGAGCGTTTTCCATGAAGTGGCTAGCCCGTTCATCTTATATGACCCTTTGTCATTTTTCGTTATGGGATTATGTAAAGAGCTTGGTACACCAATGGTATGTGGTTACTTTAGCCACTTTGAAGGGCCGAATAACATTGCATGTTAAGCATCAATGGAGATCTGCAGCATTCTGTAGTTGGGAATACTGTTCAGAAAAATCACTTTTTGATACAGCTGCAAAGAAAACATATTGAACCACATATGTCAGTGATGCCAATATACTAGTAAGTTAACTTTCTGTTTTATTTATGCCTAGTTTACTCAAAAAGTGGACCTTGCCGCACACCTTCGGCCCTTAATGGCAAAAATCCAATTTTCCTCTGCCTTTTTTTTTATATAATTGAAGGCCCCGTAGTCTAATTAGTATTTACTGCAAATTTTGTTCAGTTTAGACCCAACAGTTTTCTCAAACTCTGAACAGCTCTATTTTAACCCTGTAAGCATCTTGGAAATGGGCAAATAATGTAAAGTTGTTTTTACTGTAAAATTTTCATGCAGCTTTAAAATTAAACAAAAAATAAAATGTTGATAAGAAGATTTGTAATTACTAAAAAACAAGCTCCTAAATTACTTACAAGCTTTAATATCAGAATATATTTTATGTTACCTGAGTGTTATAAATAATTTAAATTACAGATGCATTGCAGTGAAAACTGGGACGAAGTTGACGGGATTTTACATCACAGCCCTTGGAAGGTTAATAATGGCCACCCTGCACAGGGGTAAAATTTAAAGTTACAGGTTCTTTGGACCAGTGATTCCGTGACCTCCCTGATCGTAACCTTTATTAATGGTTCATACACATTAGGTATGGGCAACCTTTGAAAAGTTGCAGGCCAAACTTCAGGGTGTTAGAAAAGTCGAAGAATGGTTAATGGTTTATGAATGAAGAGAATGGTTTATATAGGTTTTATATGGGGTACTGATATGTTCTGCAGACCGGATCAAAAGCTGTGGTGTGCCACACTTGGCGCGCGGGCCAGAGGTTGCCCATATGTAATATACAGCGTTGCCAGGCGTCCGGATAAAGCCGGACATAGTTAGGCTTTTTGATTGCATGTCCGGCTTTTGTTAGGCCTTTTTGCTGGTGACTTTGGCTGATTAGTAATAAAGTACTTGAACTGATTTGTCATTCGATGTTATTTGTATTTCATTAGAATTAACAAGATTCATGGTAATAATCAAAAAAGCTTGATTTTACATACAATTTTTTTGTCGTACCTATTAATACTGAGACAAAAATCCCCAATATTGTAGGCTGTCTGGCTATTTCGTTTGGCGACCTGGCAACCCTACTAATATATATGATTTTTTAAAAACTGTGTAACAGAAGAAATAACATAGCAATATACTTTGATTTCTGTTAAGCACTGAATTAAAAAGTATAAATACCTATTGTTAATATACCAGCTGCCTTCGGCAACCAGTCTTGGCCATTGATGGCCACTTCAAGGCCAAAATGTGCAACCCAGAGGACATGCGCTGCTTCATCACTGGCTTGTACAACTTACAGCACACGGGCCTCCTCATGACCAAAATTTGCAACATACTAAAATAATTCTATAACTAACTTTTTTGTTTAAAATTGATACTTTAATACTTTAATAAATACAATTGTTAGTAACAAAATCTCTTTGAGGAGGCAGCTGGGAAGATTACCGTGGAAGAGAAAAATAACCTATCAAGATATTTTTCACTGTATTCATGCTACAATGTATTGTTCCTTTAAAAATATTTTTCTTTGTAACAAAACTTTCGCTCAAACATGCATTTGTACTTAAATAATTAAAATTAGTGAAAAATTAATAAAATATAAATTATAATGAATGGTTTTATATAGTTTTTTTAGTAAAAAAAACTATATAACTAACAGAACTAATATAACTAATATAAATAATAATAACAGAACTAATATAACTAATCTGGTTAAAATTTATTAAAACGTTATTAATTTTTGACTACAATGATTAATTTAATTAGCTTGATTTTAAACTATATTTAACATTTCATATGGTATAAAACATCAGAAATTAAAATACTGCAAAATTTCATATCCAAGTGTTTCCTTTATCTATTATTAATCACCTTTTTAAATATTTGAAATGATGATGCTTTTTTTTAACCTGCATATTTTATAAAAAAAAAAAAAAAAAAAAAAAAAAAAAAAACAGCAGTTAATTGATTTTACTTATTTATGAATATTTAATATTATTTTACTGTTTGGTATTTAAATGAGTTAACAATAGTAAAGTTAATGTAAACTATCATAAAATTTAAGAAAAGTTGAAAAGCAACAAAATTTAAATTTAACATCTGAGTGTTTTCTCTTACATTAAAATTACTTTAAATATGATATTAATAAATAGCAATTTGAATTAATTTTGTACTATGATACTATACTATAACTTTCATTCATGATATAAAAAAAAAATATGGTTTTTTTTTACCAATTGTCAAATATTTAAATTTATTTACTATTCGGTTGCCGAATATTTAAGTATTCGACCAAACCGAATAGGCAGTATACCGAATACCAAATGAATATTCGGTGCATTCCTACCAGAAATGATTAAAAAAAAAGAGACAAAAGCTAAAACTGTAGAGGCTTCAAGTAAACGAGGATAAGCTTCTTCAGACTTTTTCAATTTTTCAAAAATTTTCTGAATTTTTGTATTTTTTATTAAGGCAAAATTGTATATAAGTGCGATAGATTTAAATTAAATTGCAATTACAATATTTATTAAACTTGAAATTCACAAGCATTATTGCTCAAATATTGTTTGCACATTCTTTCAGATTTTTCCTTTTTTGTCTATCTCATTCCTGAAATAAAGCATACCCTCCCTTCTCTTCTCCCTTCATTTGTGTGTGGGAGGAATTCTATGGCTCCTTCAAGGATCAGTTCTTGTTCTATCTAGTTCTATTCTCGAAAGATAGAGCATTTGCTCCACATGATCAATTGCTCAAAAGAATGATGTGGCAAGAGTAGCGTTAAAAGTGATTGCCAAAAGTCAACACAAACTAGTTATTTTTTATGTCACACTACATATTACACTACTCTTTTTTAAAGCAGTGCACTACACTACAAACTGCAGAAAAAAGTAGTCACTGCTGTAATTTCTACTTGTAACAGTTTAGTTCCCTGTTAACAGGTCCCACCTCTGATTATGTAGCAAAATGTTTATAAAAGCATTTTAGATTATCACATGCTGCCTTATACTCGTAAAATGATGCCTCGTGGATGAATGTTTCAGCAGAATAATGATCCAAAGCACATCTTCAAAATGGTGAAAAGTGGTTATCATCTAAGAAAATTAAGGTTTTCAGTTGGCTGAGCCAGTCACCTGACCTTAGAGAAGTCTCTTAACATTAGCTTGTACAGTATTTATACATGGTATACACTTACATTTATTTGTTCATTTCCCTAGATTCAGACAGCCTTGACGATGAATATGCAAGTGCTTCATCTTACTGTAAACAAATGTTTTCATCTACAACAGTTTATAAATGCCCTTACTGCCATAAAGTTTGCAGCTTTAAGTCAAGGTTGGAGATTCATATAAGGACACACACTGGTGAAAAACCTTTTCAATGTAACATTTGCTTGAAAGAATTTTCTGACAGCTCAAATTTTCAAGTGCATCTAAGATGCCATTCAGGACAAAAATCTTATCAGTGTGGTCAGTGTTCTAAAGCTTACTATCGCCCTAATTCTCTGATTCGACATGAAACAATAAAGCATGGCAAAAATACAAGAAAGGAAAGAAGTAATTCTTTTAAATGTTTAACTTCTGCTTAGAATGTAGCTTATAATGCTCAAGTAGCAAACAGTGAAAGTAGCATACAGCACTAGTGGTTAACGGTTTAAGCATTGTGCTACCATGCTATGGGTCTGCGGTTTGATTCTCAGGCTGGGCAGGGTTGACTCAGCCTTTCATCCCTTGAGTGGGTCTATAAAATGAGAACCAAGCTTGCTTGGGAATTAAACACTGGGGGCTGCTTCGCATCAGACTGACACCTGGCCAAGGCCTATGCCTTAAAATGTGCTCATAGTCATAAGAGCATGGTTGGCAGTGCAGACTTTGACCTTGCAGTGGGCAGTTGCACCAATGTTTAACTTAAACATACAGAAAACTTACATTCTTTGAAAGTATATCATTTTTAATCCTGCTAGATTTGAAAAAAGAAAAGAATGATATAGAGATTTTATTACATATATATACATACAGGGTTTCCATCAAATAAAAACTTGGTTTCAGAATTAAAAATCCTAAAAACAAAAATCAATATAAGGGTCCAGTGAGAGCAGTATGCTTAATATGTAAGTTGTAAAAATTTTATAGAGAAGTTTCAAAATAGTAGATGCCACTGTAATCACAGGCCTCCATTTTCCTGACTCCTTGTGACTATTTTCAGAGGCGCAGTTTGAAAAAAAGCTCTACCGGAACCATACCAATATGCTTGGCGAGCTTGAACTCTCATTCGTGTGACATGTGATTTTTTTTCTGTTAAGACATTACCGCCTGTGACAAATTTGATTATTTGTTTGCACCACCTCCATGTGTCACAAGGATGGACAAGGACATTTTGAAAAGATGTACTTTGACTATTTGCAGAGTGAATTTTTAGTTATACAAGATGATCATCAATCAATTTTGGTGTGCAGCACCATTTGTTAGCAGTGGCATACACAAAGTAGGATTTGAGAGTTTTTCTAATTCACCTTTTGAAGATTTTTTAACAAAAAAAACTATTAATTTTTAATTTTCAACATAAAGATTATGCCTTTTAACATAAAAATTACATCCATTATCTCCCTCACCTTAAAGAAAGTCTGTTATGTTAGTAGCTATTGTAGCTACTATTTTGAAATTTTCTGTCTAAAGTTTTTGCAGGTTACATAATATACGTACCATTTGCTTTATTCTTTTATTGATCATTGTTTTTGAGATTTTTAATTTTGAAATCAGTGTTATTTGCTGGGCACCCTGTCTTCTGATATACACTCACCCAGGCTTTTCTTTTCCTTAAATACTGATCATAGACGTATACAGAGTGCCCTAAAAGTTTCCGTACTGTCGACATATGTATTTATTATTCATAAAATAACAAACCTCAAAAAGATTATTTTTGTGCTAATGGTAAAAAGCACTTTTAACATCATTTAGGAAAAAATACTGAACTTACATTTTTAATAAATGTTCAAAATGTCCACCCCTTTCTTGAAAGCAAAGCTGAACTCGTTTGCGCATGTTTTTAGAAACACGTTTTAACATTATGGGAGTGACTTCTTGTTTACTTTGAGTGATGGCAATTTTCAGATTGTCTATTGTTTGAGGATTAACTGTATAAACTCTGTTCTTTAAATATACCCACAGAAAAAAGTCTTTGATGCTCAGATCAGGGGATAAAGGTGGCCAAAGATATTTTGAGATGAGTCGATCACCGAAAAAATCTTCAAGCATGCCGATGGTTTCATTACTCGTATGGCATGTTGCACCATCTTGTTAGAACCAACAATCTTGTTCATTCACTTCTAACAATGCAACAAATTGCTGGATAAGTTCCTTATATACAGAATGATCAACAGTTGATTAAAAAAACAGAGGTCCAACAATCCTTTTGCATGATAACAGCGCACTATACGCCAATTTTTTGAGAATGTAAAGGTTTTTGCATTAATGAGCGAGGATTGGTTGTTGCCCAAAAGCGAGAGTTTTGTGTGTTCAGGTAACTGCTTAAATGAAACCGTGTCTCATGGGAGAAAAATGTTTTGTCCAAAATAGTGATATTTTTGCAAATAAATCTCCGGATCCACTGGCAATAATGAAACCACTTCTGAAAGTCAGGTGGCTTTATCTCCAGTTCCATTTTTACACGATAAGCATGAAAGTACAAAGCTCTTAAAACCCTATGAGTCAATTCACAAGATGTGCCCATTTCTTGTGCCAGATGCCTCATGGTTTTCTGAGGAGTTTGCAATGTTCTTCAGTGAATGTCTTGCAGAAAGGCTGTTGTAACAACTTTCAGTCTTCCTCTCCTGTGCTTGTCTTCCACGAACCTGTATTACGAAATTGTCGAACGAGCTGATATAGTATATCTTTACTCAGAATTGCATCATTTGGATATTTATTTTATCAAATATCTTTGCATCTTAAATGGAATTTGCATTTAAAATAAGTTTCAAGCAGCGCAATTCTCTGAATGCATTGATAATTTCACAATGAAGAGCAAAATAACATAGAACTTTATTCCCTCAAAACTTGAGAGTGAAAAGAAACTAACAATAAAAACTAAAGAATTGCCTGCAATGATAGGCGAATGATAAAATTTAATATTAAAAAAAAATCCATGGACAATAAGTTCTATAAGTTGGAGTATGGGAACTTTTAGGAAATACTGTACAATAAATTACAAAGTTGCATTTAAAAAAAGGGGGTATAGAATTTTACAGTATCAATTAAAATTTTCTAATGATTAAATATAAAATTTAAATTTTCATATAACCCCTGTACAAAAAACTTCCTAGTTTGCAAACTGTGCCCCATACAATAATTAGGTGGTGTACAAAATTTGAGCATTTTATTCTAAAATGTGTCGGGGATATGTCATTAAATATATCTTGACTTTAACTGCCTTTCAGTAGCTCTTGAAGGGCAAAATCAGGTCAAATGATTGTGTTCAAGGATGATACACAAATTACGTAAGGATAAATACATAATACTTATGCTATTATTGGTATTGTATAGCTCCTTACCAACTTTGCTTAAATTTATCTCTGAATCTTTTTATGTGATAAAAGGCTGAAAATTTGTATGTCACCTAATTAATGTATGGGATACATTTTACTAATTGGAAAATCTTTTCATACAAAAGCAGTATAAAAGTTTTAATTTTATATTTATTTAGATTTAACCTCCTGAAAATTTTAATAGATACTATAAAAATTCATATTTTTATGTAACTTTGCAATTTATTGTTTGTCTATGATCAATATTTAAGGAATAAAAGCCTAGGTCCGCATTTTTGGGATACCTCGTGTCTGAGTATATATGTATACATATACAGTAGAATCTCCCTATAACAAACTCTCTTGGTTCCAGTTAAAAAATTCGCTATAGAGAAAATTTTGTTATACAGAGATTAGAGATTTTTGCAGTTATTTAAACAAATATTACAAACTTTTTAGTTAATTCAATGTTTAAAAGTGTGTAACTATGACTTTCAATTAAAAATAAATTAGTATACATTATAAATTTGTAACGTGGTTGCAGTGTACAACGTACTTGTCTAAAATCTTTTGTATGAAGTGTCCCAAATCACCATTAACTTTTTCTCCATGAACACTTAGTTTGCCAAGTCTTGATAATCTCTGATCAGTCATTGTTGGTCTTATCCAGGACTTAACGCTACCAGAGTACTGAAAAACCTAATCCTTCTGTGCAGGTAGGTAGTAGCTGCAAATGTTAGAGCTATTTGCAAGCCTTTAGACACTGTAGGGAAGAACTTAATATGATAATTTAATAAATCGACCAAGTGTTTTTGTATCAAATTATGTTGTTATTAGAGGAGAAACCTGCCATGGAGAGAGAGTCCATACCATGTTTCAGCTCAGAAAAAATATTTTGTAAAAAGTCTCCATAGGAACTTCCGAAACGTTTTGTTTGCTTAAAAAAATCTTTTGCACCATTTGTTTTCATCGTTGTTGGGTAAAGTGTAAAGAGGCCATAGCCAACTTCATTGAACCTTTTTCCAAGCGATGTCATTAACACATCTAAATAATTGATATTCTAAAGCACTCTTCTGCTTCTGTTTTAATTTCTGGATTAGATCTGCAGACTTAGTGTCTAACAGTACGAGGACTCCTCAGTTTAATATCATGAGCTTCTGCTATTTTTTTAGCAGGTGTAAAGAGAGTGACTAATTTTGGGGGTGACTCGCTCTTCTGGGGATTAAACTAAAATTCATATCCTACACATCAAATAATTAAAATTTGCATTTTATTGCATGAAAATCGATTAACCAGAGAGCGAAATAGGAAGTTTTGGCTGTACCGAGTGTACCCATTGCTTAACATAGGGGTTTCTCGAATTCACGAGATATATTGTTGCTAGAGCTTAACTGACTTCAGTTTTGGAAATTTATTTTTGGCACCAGATTAAAAAAATTTTTGTCGAAAATTTGCCAAGCTTGTCGACATTTGGCACGTTTTTATTAATGGGGCTTGTAATTTTTGCTTACCTGCATTAGGATTATGCATTATGTATAACTCAATTTTTTTTTCTGTTGCGTTATCAAAGTTTGCAATTGATTGAGATTTCTCTAGAGATGGAATCTCTGGAATGTTCATGCAACATTTGTGTAAGGTATAAAAGATTAGGATCGTTCCAGAGTTCACAGCATTTCTGTCAGATGTTGATTCTGCTGAGAGCATAGGCTCTGAGGGTGTGCTTTTGTAAGCGATCTATCGCTTGTTTTTGTAAGCTCTTTGGGCTTTCTTCATTGTTGAAGCCTGAGGAACAGCTGATAATTTGTCTGAAGAATTTCCACTAGATTTTAGCCTGTGGCGAAATTTGTATTGCGTGTGAAATACAGTATCTGAGAAAGTTTCGAGTTAAGCTGGCGGTTATAAAACGCGCTATGGCTTATTCATTTCTGCGATTTGTGTACAGCAGATTGTTCCTCAACTTTCTAATAAAATTTGTATTTCGTATTGCGAACTGGACTGTTTACTAGAACTTTCCACTTACACTGTACTTTTAAGCTTCAACCCCGGAAACTAAGCAGAGCTTTCTGCAATAATAATTTTGAATGTACTTTCAGTATTACTTCGATTAGATATGAATATTTTTTTAATTTATCAATATGCTTTCTAACTGAAAGCAAATAGATGACAACAGACTGCAGAGTGTTGGATGCAAGCTCTATTTTATGAGGAGTTTTTGCTATGATGCATATTGCAACGATGAACTTTGGCGAGGTTGAAGCACGGTGCAACTGATGTGCCTTTATTCGCCTATTACTGAAAACTGTTTATTTTTGTGAATTTCAATATCTATTTTTATGAATTTTCATACCAGTTTTTGTAAAAGTCGCTTTTTTCTTTAAAATAATTTACAAATAAAATTAAAGTTTATGGTAAAGTGCCAAAAAGGGTCATTTTAATCGATTGTATTTTTGTGAAGGGGCCTTTTTAATCGATTATAATTTTGTAAAAGTGCTATTTTAATGGATTTTATTTTTGTGATGGGGTCGTAAAACTTATATAAATATATGTAGAGACCCCACCAGGATCTTCCAATAAGTAACGAACACAAACTAAGTTACGAGTTAACGTGCTTTAATAAAAAAAACTATTTACATGAAGTATATTTACAAAAAGACAGTAAACAAAAACGGACTTTGTTCCAACAATTAACAAATTAATTGCTGCCTTCATGCAGCTTCTAAATGTAGTACAAAAAAGGTTAAAGTTCTCAATTGCTTTCCTGCAGCCTGCTTTTGATCCCACATCTCAGGTCTCTCTCTATAACTCTTTGCACACTGCTCTGGGCGCGGGCGCGTCAACTCTTCCTAGCGGAGTGCGGGTGATCTCCCACACACACACATATATATATATATACCGGGTTATTCAAAATAGATGTTAAGGCGATTATTTTTTAAACCGTAAGTGATCGAAACATACTTCCAATTAGAAAAGCTCGTCAAATTACGAGTAGCTTTCAGATATGGCATTTATTTCACTGGGGGTTGTATACATATAAAAATACGAAATTTAATTTTTATACGGCCCTTCCTTTCCTACATTTTATATTTAGAAGAAGGTTGCTCTTTGTCTATGAAAATTAATAAAACAAATCCTGTGTCTCTAAGTGAAATTGTTAGCGAGAAAATTAATTTTGAAAATAATGACTTGCGCCACTTTACCTACTGTGTTGGCATCGGTTTTCAGACGAAAAATCTTACTTTAGGGGACCAACTATGAGTTGATAAAAGATAGACAAAGACCCCATTATTGGGAAAAGCAATTAAATGCGTTCAAATGGGAGAAATTAACAGGTGCAGTTTTACCTAAAATGATCGGTACTGTTTTATGAAATTAGCTACAATCTTTTAGGGGGGTCATCCACTGATTACATCACTCTTCTGGAGAAGGAATTTTAGAGTGTAAAAGAGAACGGTGAAATAATGGTGTAGGGTTACTATAGTGTGGTAACTTTCACTAGAAATTGCCAAACATGCTTTACAGGAAAATTCAAGCTAAATTAGGATTTGAGGAGTCAACTGCGTCTATTGGGTGACTATTAACATAAATTAACGTCAGTTGAAGAGTAATTACATTTTTCTCACTTTTGAGGCATCCCTTATTTCTTGTCGACACATGCCAAAATTTTCAAATTGATATATCTCGGAAACTATTCCATGTAGAGACATGAGATTTGTTTTATTAATTTTCTTAGGTAAACAGCAACATTCTTCCAAATATAAAGGGTAGGTAAGGAGGGACCGTATAAAAATTACATTCCGTATTTTAATATGTATACAACCCCCCAGTAAAAAAAATGCCATATCTAAAAGCTACTCTTAATTTGACGAACTTTTCTAATTGAATGTATTGTTCGATCACTTACAGTTTAAAAAATAATCGCCTTAACATCTATTTTGAATCACTCAGTATATGCATGTACGAATATACTATAATGCATGCATATGCGCACAAGTGTGTATCATTCTTAATTAAATTTGCCCACCCTTGCAAAAAATCCTGGTGGCGCCCATGCTTTCCTGGCCTTCATTTTTGTCCTTTACACTTTTCAAAATCTCTTCATCAGTAGGATAAGAAGCAGTTAAGAGTTCTGTATCCACTTCTAAAAAGTCAGAGAGGTCATATGGTACTCGTCCATTCTTCAATGTTTCCCATTTTTCTTTCCATTCAGCCAAGATCACATCTTCATTGTCAGAATCAATATCATCTGTCTGATCAACAAAGCCTACCTTTTTGAAGCAATTACAGATTGTTTTAGCAGTTACATCAAATTTTTACTCTTTATAAATTTTTGTAATTGCTTTTTGAAGATTGATGTTTTTGTCAACTGTTTCATTTTTTACAATTGCGCCGATCGTTTCTTTCAAGATTCTTTTCCTGTAGTGCATTTTTAAATTCTTTATTACTCCAAAATCCAATGGCTGAATTTTGGATGTGCAGTTTGGAGGAAAGAAAATGACCTTAACATTTTTTAGTTTTATTCCACGGTATGAGCTGGACAGTTATTAATTAGTAACGAAATTTTATGGTATTGTTGTCTCATTTGTTTGTCTAATGCTTTCAACCAACCACCAAAAATTTCTGATGTCATCCAGGACTTTTTACAGTAGAGCCTCGATCTATCATTTTTCAAGGGGTGCGTAGTAAAAAACGATGCATGCGGGAAAACGAAGAATGCGGGTTATAGTCAAAATACAAAGAAAACAGTATTTATGAATACACACAATGTATACAGTATACCAAAAATACTATATTTGTTACCAAACTGTCAAAGAAACAAATTGAAGTAGTGTAGAAATTAGGGGATACTTATTTTTAAAAAATCAGTAATTTTACACTGGGTTTTTCAATAATCTTTTAATTAAACAAAGTTTTCAAAATTTACAATTTTTTTTGTTTGTCTTTTAATGTGTATTCATGTTTGTATATAAAAGTCATACAATTTCAAATACCGTTATTGCGTAGGATAAACTGGCACTATTGTTGGCTCAGTCTCATTGGCATGAATTCTCAGCTTCTTCGCGATTATTTTCCTTTTCTGTGTCACATTTTTTCCATTCTTAGGATACCACACATTGCTACTTCTAAATCAATGGAAATATAATCACTGTATTTCACGTCATACTCATCCCTGCTAGATGTAAGAACTCTTCACCTATACCAGCATCAACCCAAGATATCATACCAGGAAGTAACTAGATTTGTAGGCCATAGATCCACTTGATCATCAATTTTATTTCGGTCAGAAGAAACATTTTACAACGATGAACACGGGAAAGCGAATTTTTGACGAAATATACATGCGGGTTTTGTTAACGTTATTTGAATACAGTTTGTGCAGGGACCATAGAAATAAAACGATCAATACGGGAAAACGATGAATGCGGGAACGATAGATCGGGGTTCCACTGTATTAGGTTCATATTTCACTTCTAAAGACTTCATTCCTTTGGAGCACCTTGGGGATTACTTTTGCCAATAAAACAAGCATCTTTAGCTTTTCTTCGCCAGTCATGTTGGTACATAGCAAAACTTTGATTCTTTGTTTACTTTTCTTTCCTCCAAAACATTGTCTCCTTTAAAAGCTAGTGTTTTTATAGGGAGACATTTAAAAAAGCCCCGTTTTGTCTGTGTTAAAAATGTTGTGCAGTGAAAATTCTTGCAGAATTTGATATTTTTTTAATCCAAGAATCACAAACTTCCTCTGGCAAATCTGCACTTTCCCCACAAATTGATTTCAGTGTAAGGCCGTGTCGCTTTTTAAATTTTTCCAACCAGCCAAAACTTGCTTGGAAATCTAAACCAAGAGTTTTTGCAAATTCCACAGCTTTTTCTTGAATCAGTGTTCCTGAAAGAGGACAATTACGATCTCGAATCACACAAATCCACTTCAGTTTTACTTCATCCAATTCATCATACTGACAGTGATAGTGTCATACTCTTTTTTACTGCGGACCAAAAATTGCTTCATTTTCAACTATTGTTTGACAATTTTTCAGAAACTTAGAAAGTGTATTTGCCAAAATTTGGTACATTTGAGCTACATCTTTCTTTTTAATACCCTTATGAATTACATTTAAAATTTTGATTTTATCAGTGATGCTAATGCTTTTTCTTTTTAACATTTCAGATTTTACTGAAAAAAAAAAAACACACACACACACAGAAGGTAAAACAAACCACTGAATTCTAGTACAAACATTTAAAAAAATCAGCACACACCCAGTCATTACTTCAGGAATACCTGGGACTGATATCGTTCATTTCTGGTTTCCACCCTTCCCCTCCCTCATTCTTAGAATGACCCGTAGAAATGTTTCTCTATCAGAAGAAAATCCTAGCCCCACAAATGTATGTGAGGCTATTCTTATTGCTATCTCTGGAATGGCCAGTGCAGGTGGTTTTAGCAGGTGGTCTGTGCAAACTAAGTGGTCTATCCAAAAATAAGAAATTTTTTCAATGATGCCGAAAAATGTCTGAAAGATAAATATCTGCAAAAAATTGTTATAGGGAGATAAGCACTTCGCTATATGGAGAGAATTTTTAATGTTATTTAAGCCTTAGAGTTACATTCCAATTAAAAATTTCATTATAAGGAGATTCTACTGCATATATATATAGATATTACACACACACACATTATTTTTACCTATCACTTATTGATTAATCAAAAATTTATCAAATTATCTAAAATAATCTAAAAAGTCATTCTATTTGTAGAATTATTCCATGACCATTTAAGATAAATATTTTATTTTTTATTTGTCTTACAGAAATGATCCTCATCTTTGGTCATGAATAAAGTGACCAGAAGTCCTGCTTTTGGCGGGACAGTCCTGATTTTTACATATATGTTGTCCTGCTGTCCCCACAAAGCCCTAAAATGTCCCGCCAAAGCCCTGCTTTTTGAAAAATAAATAAATAAATGTAAAATAAATTGGGAATAAATTCACATGAAAATGATTGTGTTATTTACAAAGTTTTTTGTTACTTGTATTTAACACCAGTTTTCTTTTATTGATGAAAATGATTGTTTTATAATATGTATTAATACATATCTATAATCAATGGATGGGGATTCTTTAGTTATTGTTAGAAAGCAAACTATTTTGGAAATTTATCTAAAAATTAACAATAAAATTATTTAAAACCTAAGTTTATATAATAGGCCTATTTTATTTGTATATTTGCTACATTTTTCTCATAAATGTAGAAAAAAAAATTATGTGTAGAAAAAAAATTCTTGGGGAAGGGGGGGGGGAGTGTTCAGGATTAATTTTTACCCCTCCTGACTATGGTTTAGAAGTGTCCTGATTTTCGATTCAGAAAAAATAGTCACTTATGTTACTTAAAAACTACTTAAAACACTTACACTACTTAACACACTTACACTACTTAAAAACAGTCATGTACCTTTTTTGAAAACAAAAAACACACATGCAAGTAAATGTAGAATTTTCATAAAATTATTTACTTTTTTTAATTATTATTACTGCTTATTTTAAACACTGTTTGGATTTAACTTTGTGTATCTAATTCTTAATATTAATCTTACTAATAAACTGTTCAATTGGATTTCTAAAAAAAATCCTTTCTCTTTGAGCACAAACTGTTTATGGTTAGATGAGAGTTTGCAACATTTTTACTATAAGTAGACAATAGATAGCATCTTATAGTAAGAATATATAAAGTATGTTACTAGCATAGTACCCCTTCATTATATCATGCTTGTTGGGAGGATTGAAAATGTGCAGTATATCCGGCAGATGGGATGGGAATGATATGATAAAATTTTATTTTTATGAACACATACACTTGAAATATAATAAAATTGACAGTGTAGTAAAATATATAATCACTTATACACAACAAACATCAAAGTTTAATTATCTTTTTCGTTCTTTCTTTTTTTTACTTTATTTTGTACAAATACACATTTCATTTCCTGCTCAGAAAGCCATACATAGAAAGCAGCTTTGACTTTTCTCTCATAACTTGCTTTCCTTCAATGAATTTCCAAAGAAATAGCCTCAACAAAAATTCTAACACGAATTAGCCAATGATATCTGAGCAATTACCTATTAATTTTCTTTATTTCCCTTTACTTTCTTCCATGCCACCCATGTCTCATATTGTTACATTTCTATGAGATCCAAGCGACATCAACACCTGCTTTTAATCCACTCATTTTTGCTCATTCCACCCTTGTTTCACAAATTGTGCAAAGCCTTTTTACCAATTACTATGATTCAGTGGCGTTACCAGAAATTTTCATGGGGGGGGGGGGGTACGACTACTGCAACTCACATAATATGTATATGTGTGTGTGATAAGGGAGTAAAGAATATACATTTTGTATGGCAAAAAATTCCTCATGGAGGGGTTGTGACCACCCCTCCCCCCTTGGCTATGCCACTGTTATGATTCATTATTTGGCATGTTGAATTCTTCAAAATAGAATTTTCAAAGCAAAAAAGTGAAAACAGAAAATATAGTTAAAAACACAGGGAAAGCACAATATATCAAATGCACAATATAACAAGAGGTTACTGTATCTCCATAACCAAACACACTTGATTTTTCCACAGAAGATTTTGGTTTCAAACAAAAAATAAGAAAGATAAATCATATCAAACTAAGAAATTATAAAACACTTTCCAACACATCATTGTTTGTTTTTTTCCCTGACAAATTTGGCAAGCATGTATCAGGGTCAGATGGGATTTTAGGACCTCTAAAAGGTTGATCTTAATGCAATTTTGTGAGGTCTAGTAGAGAACTTTAAATATTATTAACACTTTTTAAATTCAGAGTAAGTTGTTATGTCTATGTAATTATTATATTGTACTTTAAAGGGATGAATTTCTTAACCCCTTGGGCACATTTGACAACTATGTTTCGTCACACACTTGCTTTGCCTAAATAACAGATGATGAGTATATTTCGTCATACAAATTAGGACAACATTAAACATGCACATTCTTCTTCATGACAAAAGATTTGTAACAGTTGTTGGAGGACATTTCTTCCAGTCAGGGTTGCGAATTCATCCACTTTGTGACTAGATCTGGCCATGATATCTATACGTTCCGAATGCAAGAATTTCTTCAAATAAATCTATACTCAAGGCCAAGCCCGTAGAGAGAAAACTCTGGGTCGGGGGTCGGAGATCTGACGGCCCCTCCCACAATTATCAAATTATTCTCATTGTAAAATAAAAATAAAGTGCATTTTCTTTCCCTATGGAACTTTCACTTCTCTAAATTATATTAAAAAATTTAATGTTGGTCTTATATTACAAATAATTGCCTTTTTTCTGTACAAAAACAAAAAGTACCTGCTGTTACAAATGAGATTTTCTTCAGGATCTGATTACTGAAAAGGATCAGAGCCTGTTTTAAGCAAATTGATCAATGACATTCGACGTAAATTGTTTCTACCATCGTGTCATGAAACTACTTAACCAGAGCCAGTTAACCAAAAAGGCAAGCTATGCCTCGGACTAGTTTAAGGGGCCGAAAAATGATTAAAATAGTTTAAGTTGTATTCCTAAAAAATAGCATGGAAACATAATACATGCATCGGTGTGCAAAAATGTTTGTTTACACTGTATTCAGTAGTAGCACAAATGTCATATCAAAGCATTCCACCATGGTGCATTCATCGACATGACATCATTTGAAGCATAACTTTTGTGCCTTAAAAATGTATAATATTTAATTAAAAAATTTTTGGACAAAGGGAAGGGGGTGGGTTAAACCTTCCCCTTATATATGGTACTGCAAACAAATATTTTTACCTTATGACTATATGTGTCAACAAGGAATGACCATGCAGGGTCCCCTGAAAATTGCTAGGCTAGGGCCTCCGAATGTCTCAGTTGGGCCCTGCATTTATCTGTATAGTTTTAACGGTCCGTCTCTAGCCTGCCAAAAAGTCTCAGTATTCTCGAAACAGTTTGTGTGTGAAATATGCATGTATGACCACAGTGTGTGTTTAGGGCATTAGCTTTCTTTACTCAAGTCGGTGCTGGATTTCACATATTATTCATTCTATCTATACAAAAAATGTTTTTGGAAATTTAATCACAGGCCCCAAAGAAAACCCGGGCCTGGGGAAATCCCCCTCCCCTCTCACCAGGCCTGCCCAAATGTTAAACTACCATAGATCATAATGCATTAGAATTTTTTTCAAGGCTTCTGTAAAAGAACTGTAAATGCTACATCCCCCCTCCTCTCACTTATTTTTTCTTTTGGAAGTTAATTAATCAATTTAAGTCATAAAACATCACCAAATTTCAGAAGCTTTTCATTAATGAAAATTTTAATTTATTCATTTAAATATGCATACAGAGGAAAATGCACGGATAATTGTAACAATTATATTTGATAACAAAATATTTTAAGGGTTGTTGATCTAGACTGAATTGTAGTTTTATGTAAGAGGAGGAGGATATACAGTAGTAGTTCTAGTATGTGATTTGTCATTATTTCTAATATTTATTTTCATTTTAGGATCTACTCTTACTCTAGCAAAGCCAAAGAATATTTCTTATTCTGGTGAAAAAACATTACCTCTTGAGGAAACTAAATGCTCTTACTGTGATAAAGTTTACACTAATGCAATAACTTTGAAGAGGCATGTGCAAACACATATGGATAAAAAATCATTTAAGTGTTATGTGTGTCAAAAAGAATTTTCTGGTAATTCAAATTATCATAGACACATGAGAGCTCATACAGGAGAAAGAAATTTTAAGTGCAGCACATGTTCAAAATCCTTTTGCCGAAATGACGTTCTCCTTCGTCATGAAATAGAAATGCATAATAAGCAGCATCAACCACGGAAAAGGAAACATGACATTTAAAATTGTTTAGTTACCGTTAATTTTTTATTCTAAGAATATTAATTTTTTAATAAATATGTTGTTATATTATTGCTTTTGTTATGATTTACATATTCTCTGTTGTTTTTAAACTTTATACTTGTTCCAATATATTATTTAAACTCTTTTCAAGGAAAAAAAAAAAGAACTAATTTAAGCATGGTTTTTAAAGATTTGTGCTGTACTTTTACATACTTAATGTCTCACAAAAAATATGTTAAAACTTCTTTTTTTTTTTTGGCCATTGAAAGATTTTCTTCCATGAATGCCTAGAATTTGATTTACATGCTGATTTTTTTAATTGCTTCTAACATTTGCTTTTTTGGGCATAAAAAATCTTGCAGTCCAATACATATAAGAAGTATTGCCATGGGTGGAGAGCATCTTGAAATAAGAAGTACAAATTGGATGGCAGAACAATTCTAGAACTGCCTGCCATTCATATGACCATTTCCTTCACATAAAACACAGCAAGTTTGAAACAATGCAAGTGAGCCTCCAAATAGCCATGTCCAGTTAACAATCAGAAAAAGTAAGACCCTTATAGCTCTAGTGAGGTATTTTGGAAGACAAGACACCAGGAGACCCTCTCAAGATCTGCCCAAAATTATCTCTGTTCATGATTGCTCGGTGACTTCAAATTTTTGTTTGATTAGAAGTTTAACGTTTCTCAGATTTACTAGTGCCACAGGGAGACCCAAGAGCGGTGCCTCTGTTGTGAGGCTGTCTGCATTTTCATTTCCCCATCTGGGAAGCTACTGTAACCTCTTTTCCAATAGATAGAAGAGTATTTATGATTGTTTACAATTAAATTCAATGGCAATAGATAATACGAGGGGCCGATCCAGGAATATTTTCTAGGGTCCCATTTTAGTGAAAACAGTTTATTCTATTACTAGCTGCGTGCCAGTTCTTCGCACGGTAGGAAACGAAAAATTTCCTCACATGTGTAATTCGAATTAATTCCAGTGATGTGGAATTTAGAAAAAGCAAAATTATTTCACTCTACTTAAAATTTGCGTCATATATGTAATAACCTGAGATCATTGCAATATAATGACACACACACACACACACACACACACAAAAAAAAAAAACTATGTCAGCGTCATTCGGTATCAAAAAAGTGAAAATGGACCGTTTGCAGTGAACTTCTCACTTTCAAAATGTCTTATTTCCTCAGACATGCTGTCTTTTAGGTTCACGTTTTAGCGTTAAATACCTCAGACACTACATGAAATGGACATTTTTTTATTTTAAAAATACGTCACCCTCTCTTGCAACCCTTTACAAAAAGAAAAGAGATAAGAGATAAGACTGCGCTATTTATAAAGGCTTTAAAATTGTTTTTCTAGATTATGCAGTTTTCTTCTCACAAATAAATACAGTACATATTTATAAAAGGAAATCGAGCCAAGCAAAGAAATCGGCTGCTCGCGGGACCTGTTTTTATTTATTTTTTTCAACTGGCAATTTTAATGATTGTTACTGTATCCATGACAACCAAACCGCAAGATATCAAACCGAAAATTATAAGAGGTGCTACTGAAATGAAAATCCTTCTTTACTTAAAAATTCGTAAACATTCTCCTAATTTATATTTTTCCTCCGTTCTTCTTTTAAAAGTGGGCGAACTGTGTGCTCCGTCTTTTGCCCAAATATAAAAAAGTTATGGCAGATAGAATTCAAGATGCAGCAGTTTTAAAAATATTTTACGAAAGTCAGCGTCAAATTTAATTTTATTTGAAAAATTCCCAAAAATCTGCAAATTATGTTACACAGTCCGAACAAACAGTTTTTAAAAGAAAATTTTCTCCTCTATACGATGATGTAAATATAGTTTTCTTGCGAGTGCAATTACCGGCGTTATTATGTATTACTCAAGAAAAATCGCTAAAAATCGGACAAAACATAAAATAAAACATTTTCTAATTCGATTTTCGAAAAAATCGCTTCGAGGTGTGTCGAGTCTTGGAGAATTTCCGTACAAAATTTGGTAGGTCTACGATCACCCGTTTCGGAGCTACGCGAGACACAGACAGACAGACAAACGGACAGTTTACACTCTGTTTTATTTATATAGATTGAATTTTAATATCTATTTTTGTGAATTTCAACATCTATTTTTGTGAATTATTCACAAAAAGTTTTGTGTGCAAGTCACTTTTTTTTCTTCTTAAAATAATTTACAAAACAAATTAAAATATGTGTGGAAAATGCCAATGAAGGGTTATTTTAATCGATTGTTCTTTGGTGAAGGGGCCATTTTAATCGATTATAATTATGAGAAGGTGTCATTTTAATCGATTGTAATTTTGTGAAGGGGCCACTTTAATTGATTATAATTCGTGAAGGGGCCATAAAATGTACCCAAATTTCACCTGTATCAGTCCCTCGCAGTACTGCATATTTTGAGATGATGTGTATTGCAGCTTGGGAATCAATGAAGAGAGCAAATTTTGATTCTGGCCTATCTAAAATCTTTTGGAGAATCAGGTAGATTGCGAAGATTTTACAGTCAAATTAGCCAAATTTAAAGGACCTCTCAGTAGAGTGTTTCATAGTGTTTTGTGTTATAGCAAGCCTACAAGAGGGACATCTACATACGGGGGTGCCTGGAGCAAGAGAAATTTTTAGGGGGTTCTAATGCATATTCACATTAAATCTGGAGGAAAAACCCTCAAAACTCCAGACCACTAGATCGACAGCCATGCGATAGACACAAACCCGGATCTTCACACTTCAGCCATCTGTCTTGTTCAGTGTCTTATCCACTCGGCCATGGTGGATACCCATCTGTATCAATGCTTCCACTTATCAGTAGAAGTATTGGTATAGATGGGTATCTAAATTGTTACTAGGATACCTTTCATTGATGGTGGTAAGAGCAGCCGTGAGTTCTGCTTAAAGGGAGGCTCCCTTCTGTACAGGATTAACAAGGTCTAAAATTAGTACTGCATATTTCATTATACTTAGCAAAATGGAAGGTCTGAAAAACGGATTTGTTACTTGGAATATTCAGGGAATTGGAATTTTTTTAATTTTCATGAAAAAGATATATTGTGTTTTCAATCTTGATACTTGGGCAATACATAGCAACTATTCTTTGAAAAACTATAGTAGCTAAAGTCACCTATCATGTAAGCAGTCAAATTATCCAATTATCTAAACATCCCACCATCTCTCTCAAAAAAATTTTTTTTTCTTACCAACAAAACTTTTTATAGGGTGACAGATTTCATGGTTGGAGGACTTTATAGAAAACTCTAATGCATATTCATGATACATGTGGGGAAAAGTGACCAAAACTCCACACCATCAGAGATAGTCATACAATAGACATGATCCTTCCCACTCCAGCTGTCTACCATATTCAGTGACTTATCCACTCAGCCAGCTACTGATTGCAGTTGTTCATGATAGGAAAATTTAAAAAGAAACCCTGAACCTTTAAAGATTTGGATGATCAATAGAAGTTTTCTCAAATTGGTATCATAAAAAATGTATAAATTAAACAGCATAAAAAAATTTGTATTAAAAAAACATTATACATAAAAATATATGTTTCAGCCATTTTAGTACAATAAGAAAATCCCTTACAAGTTGCCATTCCAGTTATCTGGGCCCCAATATGTTCGGATAACTGGCATCCTACTCGAGATAGTGCTTAACCCGTTCACGACCAGTGTCCCCTATGCACGATGCAACGATTCTGCTATTATCAGCCCAGCATTCCGTGCTCGCAAAAAGCTCCAAGTAACATAGTGAGCCCAGCATCGCGTATGCGTAATTTGAAAATGGAATGATCTTTATGAATTTTTTAATACTACTATTGGTATTAAAAGATTCATAAAAATCATTCCATTTAATCCTGTGACTGCGCTTCTTTCTCTGTGCGCTGGTCCTCAATGGGTTAATGGTGATTTTCGGATACCTGCAAAAAGAGAGATTGCTATTCCCAGGCGTGGATCCAAGGGGAAGGCAGTGGGGGTGATCGCTCCCTCCTGGGTAAAGTCCAAAAATCTATTAAAATATATTATGAAAGATAATGAAAATTAAGTAGCCTTTTTCTAAGGGGTGTATGGCAGGTACTACTCCTTGTCCTTTTCTAATCATTGCTCATATATAAATTTTATCAATAATATAATTAATTACATTAATTCATTATATTAATTATAAAATGATTTTGCACATTCTACCCCATTTCAGGTACAAAATCACCCCCTCCTTGAGTAATTTCTGGATACGCTCCGGGCTACTCCATGTTCCTTGTGATTCTTAATGATGACTGAGTACCCATTTACATTTCAAGTGACTGTCACAGATAAAACTCTTTCACTGTTTAGTTTTAAACATCATGTATAAACAACATTTTTCCACCTGATATCTCAGGTTCCTGTCTATTAGAGAGAGAGAGAGAGTGATTTTCAAATGATAAACAGATGTTCGTTTTTTCTTTTTATTTGACTTACTCCTTTGTTAAAGTAAGAATACAGAGGAGAGCAAGCCCTTCCCAAAGCCAACTAAGATTTTAGTTTAGAATATGAAAGATATACTTATCTTGCCAATTCAGTGTATTCATAACATGAAAAAAGACATGAGAACCACTGCTCTTTATTGAAAAAAAAAATTAAAGAGGATATGCTACCCCCCTACTCTACCATCGATGCCTATGTAATACACCCCTATATATACAGCCCATCCTTTTACATGTTGGTAGAGATAAAAGAAAAAGTAAAATGTTAAAGATAAAAACATGCGTGATTTATTTATTTTGTAAAACTTAGCAATTTCTAAATATAGCTAACTAAACTTAAAAGGCAAAAAAAAATATTTATTTTTTCATTGTTTTAATGATTATCAAATGATGCACCACACACATGCCGAGTGCTTTTCTAACTCTCCATTACTCATTATCCTCCATGCAGAATTACCTTATCTACTTCTTACGCTATACTAGGTTTTCTCAGTTATTTTCTCTCTGCACACATACCCAGCATCTCCCTGCCTTCCTTTATATTTCACCTATACTTCAGAAAACTCTCAAGATCAACAATATATGAAGCCCCTTTGATTGAAGAGTAAACTCTCCTCCCTCAGATGCCTGTCAATATAACTGATAAGTTAAACAAGTCCTTGTATTAGAGGAACAGAAAGGAATCGGTTGCAGATATATCAAAGTAGCATAATCATTGAAATACACAAATAGCAGTAATCATAAACTTCACAGCAATAGCAAGAGCAGTGAAGACAAGACATGAATCACCAATAGCAGTTGTGACAAGTCAATATCTGCGACAGTAGCAGCTATCGCAGTTTAAGCTCATCCCATCATCCATCATCTTACTGTATATTTGTGCACCAAAACTGTAAGAAAAATCTTATTCATGTGCTCATAGGCAGCTGGTACCCGAAAAATGTAGAAGGTCAAAAGAGATGAGAGTGGATGGGTAGGGCTAAAGCTGCCTTTTTTTGTTCGTAAAATTGGGGGTTTGTAAAATTTCGTCATTGATTACTTGACATTTTCTCATTATTGATTTTAAAAAAACCTTCAGAGGCGAACTCTTGCTAGCTTGTACTCTTTATTTTTCTCTCGGTTCGTGTATTGGATTTTTTCCGTCCATTTTTCAATGAATCCTTACTTTTGAACTTTGAAAAGAGGGAGGGCAAAGCCCCATTAGTGAGGGGGCAGTTGCCCCTTCTTGACAAGCCACCTATGCATGTGCTAATAATTTTGTTTCTAAAAAACCAGTTATATCTATGAAACTAAAGCTGTATATATCATTTATACTTTATTTGTACACTGTATATCTGTTATTCATGTTATCCAGTAAATGTATATCAATTATATTGCTAAAAATTCCTGGCCAAGTATTAAGCTTATATAGTCCTGTGATATAAAACTTTAAAATAAATTTAACTTGTTTTTATAAAATATTTAAAGTCTAATAATATTTATTAGAGTTTGTATATTTATTCGATTACCATAAAGTTTGACTGTGGTAAAGTTATTTAGGTTTCTTTGCCGTAAATGATTCATCTTGTAGAAAAATGTCTTACCCTTACTATAAAAGGCTACATTACTGAACATTAAAAAAAAAAAAAAGGCTATTTTTCTTGTGGGTAGCAAAACTTGTTTGCATAGACTTTTTAATACAGGCAATAATTATTAGACAAGTCTGAAAAAAAAAAAATAAAAAAAATATTCAAAGTAATTTATTTGTAATGTCGAACATCAGAGTTTATATTTTATAATTGAGCACTGGATGGAAACAAATATGACAAATACTAGTCTGGTGATTTTTATTGAGGGGTGTTGTACCCATTATATAAAACAAGAGAAAAGTTAGGAGTACTATATTTAAATTAATACACAAGTCACGAGATTGGTTAGAGGTAGGTGCATCAACTTTAAATTGCTTTTATATTTTAACAAGCTTTCAAAATTAAAAACCAGATGGTGCTTCAAAAATGTTTGGGAAGCACAGGAGTTTAGTTAAATTTATTGAAAATGAGGTCTTCAAAGTTAGTAATACATATTTGCTAAATTTTCATGCATTTTCATTAGAAGAATTTTAGTTCTAAATTCCTTAAAATAGTACATACTATGAAAGGCATTATAAAACAAATTTTATGAATAGTCCTAATTGCCATGAATTCTGAATATAATGTTACATTTAATGGGGAATGGGGTTTGGTCCGTGATGAAATTTTGAAAAGAGCGATTTGTAGCAAGAAATACTATAATTAATTTTTGAAAGTAAGTCAAAAGGCACTCTATTGTTTTATGTAAGGTAGATATTTAGTTTTAAGTTTCTAGTTTGTATAAATAGCTGTTTAAATGATGTTGATACTCATCTAAAAGGGAAAAATCAATATTATTTTTGCATTTTGAATTAAGCTTAGCCTTTGGGAATAAAGAGTGAAGGACAAAATTCTTCACTCCCTTTTTTACACTGTCATTGCAATCAGATCTCAATGAGGTGGAGAAAATACATTTCTTTAATATTAGACTAGAAATATTTAGCCTCTTCAGTCCTGGTGTACACATATGTGTACATTTATTTTACATCCCATTTTTTCCTCTAAAAGCCAAAATAAAACAGTAATAGAATTATGTTATTCAAAATAGATTTAGCATTCATTTTTACTAAGTACATGGCACTTCAGTCAGAAATAAACATTGTACGTGAAGAGAAAAGTATTAGCTATTTGAAAATGTTTGCTAAGAGGATGCCTCGAAAAAGTAAACACATTTTTTATACTTAATATTAAATCTTACAAATTATAAGAAATGTTGTATATAGTGTACTAAGTAGAATATTAAAGCCACAATTGTTTATCTCTAAATGAATAACTATAATTAAAAGAAATACCAATGTACACATATGTGTACATTCGACATTTGGTGCCATTTTCTTCCTTGTCTTCATGAATGAAATGTTCACAAGAGCTGGATTTATTTTTGTATGTTATTTTAATTTAATCATTTTTATAGCTTTTCTATGCAATAATGAATGCATTTTTATGCTATTTTCTGTCATGGTATGTACAGAACATTTATTTTATCTCTGCTAATAATTATATATTGCAAACACATCATCATCACACAAAGCAATTGCATTTTTCCTCAACAAGTTCTTACAACAATATAAAGATTGTACAGCTATTAACGGAAGAAGAAATTGAAGAACTTCTACTACAAAGTGATTTATCTGATTTATTTGATGATGAGGAGCTTAATTTTGAAGAGAATGAGGTCGAGGACATGTCTGTCATACCATAGATAATTGATGATAAAGAGAACTCTCAAGAAGATATTCATATTAGAACTTCAAAAGAGGTTCTAATATGAATATCTGGAAGGTGCCAGTTTCGTTAATACATGGCCTCCAAGCCAAATTTCTTTGGATTAAAAGAATTTATATTTGTTTCTACAGATGGACTCATGTTAGATTTCCACATTTATCAAAGCAAAGGAACCTTTAACTCAGGAAGTTATGAAAGAATTTGGATTAGGTGCAGGCATTGTTTAATTACTCATTGAGAATTTGATAGATCACCTTATTTATACTGATAGATTATTTACAGTCCAAAATGTGTCGACTATTTGCTGAGGAAAGGTATTTACATAACGGGATCCATTATGAACAATCCCATAGGTCCCATTTTTAAGAAGTTAAAAGCAGATAAATGCATGAAAGAGTGAGGGAGGATGATAACATGCGCATACTGAAGTGAAAGGATGACAAATCCATAACGTTATTATCAACTTGCATTGGCAGTTAATCTGTCAGAGATGGTCAATCAAACAGATATAGAAAATACAAGTCATACAGCCAGCAATAGTCAAATCACAGAATACACATATGGAAGGAATCGATATCTCATACTATAGATGCTCACATAGAAAGAGAAAGTGACCACTTCGCATGTTTACCTTCTTTGTAGATTTGGTCACTGCAAACTGCTGGATAAAATAGAAGAAAATTGTGATAAATGATAGAGAAAATAAAATGAGACCGATTTCAAATACCAATAGAAAATATAAAATGACCCTTCTACAATACAGAATGCATTTGAGCCAAGCCCTACTAAAATTTGAGGGCAATAAAACTAAACCTTCACGTTGAAGAAATGTGCCTGCAGGAGAATTGGGAGATGAACATGGAGAACACTCCAACAAGGAAATCGGTATCGCTGCCACTGAGAGAATTTCTCTTACACAATGCCAGACATCTTCCAAAATATGTAGATGATAAATATGCCTCAAGATGCCGGTATCCTGGCTGCAAATCCCATTGCAGGATTATGTGTACCAAACGTGAAATATATCTTTGCATAGAAAAAAATTGTTTCTATAAATATCACAAAATGCAAATTCAAAATTTTTCATTAAAATTATTTCTACGCTTAATTATGTTTATTTTCCTGCTTTAGCTGCGTATATTCATGCTTTCCCTTAAAAAGATATTCTCTGTATATGTTCATGTATCAACAACTTTACCGCAGTTGAGCCCTGATGTCCACATATGTGTAGATTAAAATTCAGGGGCTTAATATATTTCAAATATTATATCCTTTTGTTTAGGTGTAATTCACACTTAATAAAGATAATTGGATCTAAAAGTGATTGTTTTACTAACTTTTCCCAGGTTCGGGTCTGAAGAGGTTAAAATCAATTCCAGGATTGTTAAAAACATAATATACATCTCTCTGCATACAAAATGGCATTTGGTGAAAAATCAAATTTGAATATCCATAAGGATTAAATGGAACATAGCATGTCTCAATACAGTTAAAGAAGAAATTTCATTAGGTAGTTTACGAGGCATATTCGGAAAGTAAGTTCCGTTTTGAAAAAAATAAGTAAAACAATTTTTTTTCTAGCTTTTTTTTTTTTTTTTTTTTTTTTTAAATATGAAAGAGCATACCTTAAACTATCTTTCTATATAGTTTCTGCCAATGTTAACGCTTGTTGTAGTGGGTTACCAGCTTTTCTTGTACCTTCTTCATAGAAACTTCCCACTTATGATGATAACCACTCAGCATTTTTCATTTCATCGCTGGATTCAAAGACCTTAATGCCTAGCTTTCACTTCATGTCCAGGAGCTAGTAATAGTCAGGCAGCAAAGTCTAGGCTGAACAGCAGGTGATCGAACTGCTCCTAACGAAATTGTCGAATCATCTTTTTTTAGTGTCAACTGCAGTATGAGGCCATGCATTGTCATGGAGCAATACAATTCCTTTACATTTCTTTTGAATTGCACGCCGTAGTTTTCTTTGACGTAATCGTGGTTATTGTCATTGGCAGGAAGTTTCTATAAAGAAGATATAGAAAAGCTGGTAACCTGCTACGAAAAGTGTTTGAACATTAGCGGAAACTGTGTAGAAAAATAGTTTAAGGCATGCTCTTTCATGTAAAAATAAAGTTGGCTTGAAAAAAATGTTTTTACTAATTTCTTTTTTCAAAATGGAACTTGCTTTCCAAATACACCTCGTATATCTGGGCAACAGTAAATGTCCTACATTTTAACATGTTTTGTTATGATTTTGTTATTTGAAACACATATGCATGCGAATAGCCATTTAGCAATAGCCTCAATCAAGATCAGTACTGATACACTACCAAGGAGAGGGTGCGACCTTGGAATCACCGATTTGAATGAAATTTGGTATAAATGTTGCTTAAAAGATGTACAATGACTCAGGACGAATTTTACAGGCATTCTCAAGAAATCCCGCTCCAAACATCTGAAAATCAGCATTTGCAGCTTAAAGAACAGGCACAGCTAGTGTTTAAATAAAGGAAGAAATATAAAAGTTATGTAACAAAAGTTACTCTTCATCTCATTATCAGTATTTTTTCTTCTAATAACATTTCTGTGTGGTCCAATTAATGATACTAAGTAGAGTTTTATTGTATTCAATTTAGGCATTTGACTTTGGATAGGATCCAATTGTAGATCGAAGGAAGTACAAAAAGGTTCAGCACCCCCCCCCCCCCCCCAAAAAAAAAGAAAAGAAAAAACATTGCTCATGGGCAATATTTTTGTTTCATTGCACACTAAGGAGTAAAATGAGCTTTTTAAAAAAAATTAGGCCTTCCCAAAAAAATTTACATCACTTTTGCATAATATTTTATTTAGGTCAAATAGCCTTTTTTTAAAGATTAGCCCCTATTAAAAAAAATAGTCTATCCACAACTGACAGGATGTTACTGAAAAACTTTGTACAGTGAAACCTCTCCGAGTGGTCACCCCTCTTAAACGGCCAATTTTTCATGGCACAGATTTTTCTGCTCATAGACCTAATGTTAAAATAACCTCTATCAGCAGTCACCCGACCCCCTCTAAACGGCCACCGAATGGGATCGACGATCTCATTTTTTCGGGAAATTCTACTGACTCCATTCTTTAATTTTGAACGGAAAAACTCAAGGTCACATTTAAGGTGGAGTATAAGACCGAGGAATAAGTGGAATTGATTCTGTTATCTCTTTTGTATTCTCCCCACTTTAAATATATGTAAAAAATACATGTGATGCATATTCTATGGCTTACGAAATATTGTAACAATAGATTAAAACTGTTGTGAACTAATAGTATTTAAATATATGTAAAATTATGTCGCATTTTTGGGACAATTTTCAATAAAGGGGGTGAGAGATAAAATGACATAGTCATTAAAAAAATTTCTTGACATATTCTAAATTTACTGATGAATATTATAAGCCAGGATATATGGTAAATCTGTAAGCTCTCCAAGAATACTGCAATGATTGTCCTTTAAGTGTATTTTCATGGGTCTGAGCAACAAAATTAAAGAAACTCCAACTAGTCTTTCAGAAAAGCCACCCTATCAGTGTTAGAAAATCTATTGCCCGACATGCTCAGATCAAGTAAAAAGATTTCCCAATTCCAACCAATAAATACATACAGAAATTTTCAGATTTTTCCAGTCCTTCCAACATTGTTTCAGCAACCCACCCTACAAGCAGGAGCAGCCAATCCATACATTTCCCCCCCTATGTACACTGAAGAAATATGCAATTACTGAACAGCAAGATGTAACATAGGCTATTTTAATTTTCCACACACCACAAATTGTTGTTGACACACGAACAAATTTTTTAACATAGTCCCTTTAAAAAAGTTAAATGAAATTTTTGAATTGTCAAATAAAAACATTCAATCTAAATTATTTTCCTAAAAGATTAATTTTAGGAAATCAATAGTGTTTCAATCCCTCAAATAATCAAGAAACAAATGTCTAATTTCTCAATAATACCCCTTTCTGACTATACATTAGGGTGGGCCGAAAAAACTTTTTTATTTTTTCAAAAATGGCTAGTGTAAAAAAGTTGTTACACATTTAGACAAGAAAAAACGTAAAAAAATTTTTAGGAAAAAAATATATCTTCCGATCGTGCATTCACTTTGAAATATTGAAAAAAATAAGAAAATGAGTTTTTTTTTGAGAATTTTTAAAAATACCTTAACGTTTCAAATTTGAAAAGAGCTATGTTAGGCTGTGTATGGTAAAGATAATAAAACGAGGAAAAAAAATTAAAGCCCCTTGATTAATCATTATTAATCGATCGCGCATTGCCTTAAAAACTTAAAAACTAGTGTAAAAGCCCTATTTGGAAGGATTGCAATAAGGCAACTACCTGTCAGAGATGAGTAAGTAGTACCATCTCTGCTACAAAGTAACAAAATACTGTAGCGAAGGCTCGAAGGCTACTACTGCGTCATCAGGGTCCCTCAACCCCCCCCCATTTGACTACTTGAAGAAAAAACTAACATCGACTGCTCTGCGGCAAGTGATCGGTATGGGGTATCTGACCGCGATTACATCCAGTGTGCTCCAAGACTTCGGCATCATAAACGAAGAAGACTCGTCTCATGTTATCGACAAAAACATAGTTAGAAGAGAAAAAATTAGTAATCGACATCATTTGCAGTTCAAAGTTGTAAATAAACATTTACGTGGTCTTTACTTTGACGGAAGGAAAGATGAGACTATGGTGATTGAAATGGTGGGTTCTAAATGTTATCGTCGGAACCAAAAAGAAGAACATTATTCCTTGGTTCTAGAACCAGGCTCTAAATATCTTTCAAATGTTTCACCCACAACTGGACTTGCTAAAGACATTGCTTTGTCAATTATCGCTCATTTGGCTAAATTGAATATTTCTCTTCAAGAGCTCGAGTTAATTGGGTGTGATGGAACGGCCACTAACACTGGCTGGAAAAATAGTGTTATTCATCAAATTGAGATTAAAGTTGGTAGGCCAATGCAATGGTGTATTTGCCTTTTACATTTCAACGAGCTGCCACTGAGACATCTTTTCCAGGAGATACAGCAGGACCATGATAGTTCAGTGGTGAAATAGGACAAAAAATGAAAACCTGCGAAAAACTTTCTGCAGTTAATTTTTCGCCTATTGACTGCACTGTTTCGAATACTGACAAGAAAGAGGTGAGCAAAGACCAACTATATCTACTAGATATTTCTGCAGCAATCAAAATTGGTCAATGCTCAGAGGATTTGGCTGCTCGAGAACCAGGTTCGTTATCACATTCACGATGGGTAACAGCAGCAAAGAGAGCACTTAGACTATATGTCAGCGAAGAAAACCCCTCAGAAAAGCTGAAGCAGCTGGTGCACTTCATTTTACATTGTTACATGCCTATGTGGTTTCAAATCAAAGCAAGTAGTTATTTTTCTAAAGGTCCTAAAATTGTGTTTGAGGCGATCCGGTAATACAACGAAATTCATACTTAGCACACCCCGAAAATTTGATTTTGGCTATGATTACGGACGAAAGACAGCATGTGAGGGAATTGGGATGTCGTCGAGTTCTCAAAGCTCGGGAAAATTGCAAGATGAAAAGAATTAGAGACTTTAGAGTGCCAACACTTGACTTCAACGCAACTGATTATGTAGACATGATTCAGTGGAATCTTTGTAATGTCACTCCGCCACCTTTGTTAAGGAATGTGCCTGATGAACAAATAGAAGAAATGATGAAAACTGGCAGGCAGTGGATTTCGGACTTCAATAGATTTTCATGTCACACCCAAGCTGTGGAGCGTTGCGTGAAACTTGTCACCGAGGCCAGCAAAAGCGTGTGCGGAACTTAAGCTAGAGACGGTTATATAAGAAATACTTTGTTATCAAGGTCTATTATGCCGAAATTTTCATCAAAAGCTGCTTTCAATGTGTATGAGTTCCACAAGCAATAATATCGAATGTTAGGATAAAAGTAAAAAGGGCAGTAAGAACATTTGCAGCAATCTTATGAAAATAAGTTTTCAAAAAATGCTATTTTTAAGATTTTTGGAAATATGGTAAATGTTTTAAACACACATATATATGCATATATATAATGTTTTCCTGGCTTTTAACACCTTTCTCTATACATCGCGAACTATTGTATTTGAAATGCATTATTCAGATCTTTTAAGACCACTTCTGAGTGAAAAAAAAAAAAAAAAAAATTCTTAATTTTTCGACATTTCAAAATTAATGCGTGATCATATTTTTTTCACAATTTTTTTTTAAATTTATAAGTAAGGCATGTTTTTTCAACAAGTCGTTTTCGAATAAATATATTTCTGCATATCCTACTACTCATCTCCAACACCCACAGACAAGCAGTCGTCTCATTGAAATCCTTCAAAATATGGATTTAATGCTAATCTTTAAGGCTATCTGTGCTCGATTAATACTGAGTAATCAAATGTTTTAATTTTTTTCCTCGTACTATTAGCTTTAGCATACGCAACCTGACCCAACACTTCAAATTTGAAACGTTTTAGTATTTTAAAAAATTGTAAAAAAAAAAAAAAAACTAATTTTCTTAATTTTTTCAATATTTCAAAGTAAATGCGCGATCGGAAGATATATTTTTTTTCTAAAAATTTTTTTACGGTTTTTCTTGTCTAAATGTGTAACAACTTTTCTACACTAGCCGCTTTAGAAAAAATAAAAAAAAGTTTTTTCGGCCCACCCTACTATACATTCATATTGAAGACACGCAAGTTTGAAGATATTATACATAATGGAACGTAAATACTAATAACTTTAAATTGAAAACAGTTGTGTAAATTCACAAAAAGTTTAATCATCATGATTTTCTATTTATTTTCATTACAAATTTAGTCTTCTTATATATATGTTAAAAAAAAAAAAAATCTGCACCAGAGGAATTATTTAATCAAGTCTGAAAGGGGTGTAATTTTGAGTAGTTAACCTTTTCCCAGCGGGGAAATTTTGGCCGTGCTGTTTCAGAAGGACGGGAGCATCTGAAAGCATGTTTTCCCCCATTTCAATGACTCTGGGCTGAGGCTACTCTGTGCAACAAACATTGATGGATTACTCTTTCCCACCCCCCGAAGTAAAATGAAGATTTTCAACCAGATGATTCCCTTCATCAGCAAGGCCGTACCCAGGGGGGTGGTCCTATGGGTCCGGACAGCCCCCCCCCTCCCAAAATTGTCAGATTATATATGTATTTATATGTATATGGAGTATATTTATATATAATATGGAGATATTCAATAAGTCGGACCCCCCCCCCCCTCGAAATTATTTTCTGGGTACGGCCCTGTTTAACAGTGTATTTTCCTTTTCTAAAGGGAAAACATTTTGTTCTACTACTGTGCTGGAAAAGCACGGCGCATCAAGTAGTTATCCAAGAAAATAATATTCATTGAAGTTATCTTGTTTTGATAAGCTCAGGTTGATTATAAGTCTTTCTTTTCAGCTGCGGATCACTAGTAAATTCATTGCAGATTGTTTTTTAAATCACTAGTGACGCAATCGAAAATAAAACAATGAAAGATAAAATAAATTAGAAGGACAAAATGTTTGAATAATTATTGTCCGATACATGTCAAATTTTCACAAATAACTAATAATTTGAAATAATTTTCAAATTTTAATTAAAGAAAATAATAAAGCTATTTGATAATTTTTCCCTTATAAAAACTAAGTCGTTACTTTATGCCAAATAGTATTTTAAAAAAATAATTAAAAATGCTTATACATTATTTGCATTTATTTATTGTACTGTTAGTAATGCAAGCTATTTTTACAACATGTTATTTCATTTCATATTTAATTAATTGTTTATTAAACAAAAGTAACTATAAAAGAGTTTTACTATATACTAGCAGACCCGCACGGCGTTGCCCGTGAACCCTTTAAATTATGCGATTTACAAAATCTGACATGTAAACTGCAACTCCAGATTAGTACTCTAGGCCGCAATTATATAACAGAATGTGCAGATAATGGTTCCACAGTTTCAGGTACGTACTTACAAATGCACCACTAAAAACAACTCACTGCTGTGACGTCACACATTTCTCCCATTTGAAAAAACGGAAAGGGAGTTTCGCATAGTATTCGAATGGCAGAACAATTTTTCAAAATAATTTTTTAAACCACAGTTTTTAAGTAATTTTTTTTTTTTAAATTGGCCAGGTATTGTAAAAGGAATAGATATAGATGAAGAAAAATAAACATATAATTTGCTTTAAAATTGCTGGAGTTATTAAATATTTCAATCAATTAATCAAATTAGCTTGTAAAATCCAGGATTTTCGATTTAAATTTCTGAAAATTTGGAAATAGTAGATCATTAGACGGTTTAAACACCATGAAAATTGATTGAAAAACACTGGAGTTATTCAATATTTAAGTCAAAAGTCGACCATTTATAAAAATTTTCTTTAAAAATAGAAAAATTGTTAATTCCGATTATCCAGTGCACTTTATCGGACTCATGAGCTTATATGTTCAAATTTTCAGAGCTTTGCATGCCGCAGGTTTGTCTGGAGACCGCACACATACAGACACACAGATTTACAAACATTCATTTTTATTATTATAGACATAGATGAAACAAATTGCAACACTTAGCAGTATTTGCGTGAAAAAATTTCCTACCTTAACATGTTTGTTTACAGAGCTTCAGGATAGACTATGATTGTCGGCTTTTCCAACTCTTGAACAACCTACGTAAAGTTGACCATGGGAGAAACACGGTTTCGTAAGATCGAGACCAACAACTTTCAGCGATTGTCCTTGTGCTTTGTTGATGCTCATGGCAAAACTTAAACGGACGGGAAACTGAAGGCGTTTGAAGCTGAATGGCAGATCTGAAGGGATGATTGGGATCCTTGGTATGAACATATCTTCGCCTGCTCAATGGCCAGTCATGATGGTGGCTTCAATAATGTTCGGCATGAGTTTCTTGACAGAAAGTCTTGTTCCATTACAGAGTGATGGAGGATGCAGATTCCTGAGAAGCATGATTGGTGCCTCAATCTTCAATTCCAGCTTGTGCGAGGGTACTCTCGGTGGTTCCAATGTGTTCAAAAACTCTGTTGTGTAGTTAACAGCTTCATGTATGTCGCATGTTGTGTCAATGGATTTGTAAATTTCTAGGCTACCGGGCAATTCATGTAAAAGTTGCTTATTTATGACAGTGACAGCTTCATTTCTTGGGGCCAAAATTGCTCTTTGGCACAGCCATGCGTGATCAGTAAAGTGGCGTGCCACATTTGGAAACACTGCCTGTTTTAATACATCTTGTGTTTCCACAACTCTTCCAATTGTTTGCATAGCTATGCATCCATCTTGAGGATCCGAAATAATAGCCCCATTTCCTAGGTTAAGTAGATTTTCTGCAAAATACCGGGCAGAGGGATCACCAGTGACATGAACGTGCATGTTTGTTGACAGTCCAAGTCTTTCAATGCCATTCCAAATGTACAATGACTTAATGCAGGCTTTCACTTCATCTGCCCTCGTTCCACGGGGAATAACCGGCAGCGTCTGTCGAAAGTTACCGGCCAAGACCGTAGTGATGCCTCCCATTCTGTAATTGTTACGTCCGAGATCTTTCAAAGTGACATCAACTGCCTCGAATGCAGCTTTATGGGACATAGTACATTCGCCCCAGACGATAAGCTTGCAATTCTGTAGCACCTTGGCCTTTGCTGAATTTCTAGAAATGTTACATGTAGGAGTCTCTGAGCATGCGAGATTTAGTGGTAATTTGAATGTCGAATGAACTGTCCTCCCTCCTGTGAGTAGTGTAGCAGCAATACCGGATGAAGCAACATAGGGCAATCTCGCTTTTTTGACGAACTTTGGCCAAAAGAAGATTGATAAGGAAAGTCTTTCCTGTGCCGCCAGGAGCATCCAAGAAGAAAATGCCACCCTGTCGTTCAAACACTGCTTTTGTAATCTTGTCGAATGCTTCCTTTTGATCTTGGACTAATTTTGGCTCATTCTCCTCTCCGTATCTTGTTAGCATATCAGTGTCGTAAATTCTTTCCATCATTTCTTCACTTGGTATGGCAGAATCACAGTTGCGAGTCGGTTCTGAAAGTCCAAAGCTTTTCAGGTTCGATCCACCCATCAATACCATCTGATCTTCAATATAGATGAGAGCTTTATTGAATATATCAACACTGTAGTCCAGATCTATGTTCTGTTGTTGTATACGGACTTGGTGCAGTATGTCTTCTGACAGGCTCTCCTTGTGGTTGATCCATAACTGTTTTGGACCAGACACTGAGCATGTTTGCAGCATGACGGCAAAAAGGTTCCACAATACCTTTGGAGATCGAGAGGCAGCAGCTTCTTCCAGTGCTCTATTCCAATGGTCATCGTTCTCCAGAAGTCCTCTAAGTTGGCAAGCCTCTTTGTAAGTTTCGCAGACCCTTTGACCAACTGTTCTCAAATCTATGAATGACTTTGGACCTCTTACTTCATGCAGGAGTCGCAGGTGAAAGCATTCAGAGTTGTTTGGATGGATGGAGTACACTCGTCCAAGTGCATCGGTGGACCTTATTCCTGCTTGTTCTGGTACAACCTGTCCTTGTATCCGACGGTTCCAAGTCTTGTTACTATTGTTCCAAGTGTAGTACTTTGGAAGTTGGTTGTAGAGTAGCATGCATGCAAACTCATCGTGGGTGCAAAGCTTAAAGAAAGACGTAAGTGTTAATAAAAACACATAAAACATTATTTAATACGGCGGATTAATTAGTTAAAATTTTTTATTTGGGAATACCTTATTCCCCGTACACGATATATATTTCGGTTACACACATAACCATCTTCAGTCGTTTCTGGATCTCTCACTAATGGCGGCTTCTTTTTATATCTTCTTCGTTCTTCTTCTGCATCGAACTTTCAAGAAGAAGAACGAAGAAGATATAAAAAGAAGCCGCCATTAGTGAGAGATCCAGAAACGACTGAAGATGGTTATGTGTGTAACCGAAATATATATCGTGTACGGGGGAATAAGGTATTCCCAAATAAAAAATTTTAACGACGTAAGTGTTGTTTCCTGAGGTGTTTCTGCCCGCTGAGCAGCATTTTTAGTCCTGAAGTAGACTATGTCCATTCTCAAGGTGAACACTTAGATGAACCACTGTGGGGTGACGTTCATGAATTGGAAAGCTGAGTATTCTCCATAATGCTTCATTAGTGCTGATGTATCTGCCCATTTCATACTGGTGAATTTCATCCATGTCATTCTGTCCACTGGTGACTTCAAACACAGCCATGTCTGATCCTTTATTGACATACTTACAGATATATTTTATCGATTTTACGGAATTGCAAAATTCAACGTTGATATACGCATTAAAAATTTTCAACAAAAGAGGCGAATAAGGAACAACCCAGGTGTTGTCTACAGAAATTTCTGATCGCTGGAAAGGAATGTGTGCAGTGAAACCACCCTCTTGTGGGCTTCTACGGTGATAGAGTGGATATCCATCTTGTCCAGTTTGTATATCTTTCAAAAATTTGCGTGGGAATCGCTTCGTGCAAATTCCATCTTTCATGCATGGAGAGAGTGGATTTATGGATTCGCATGGGCCGTGCACCATGTGTTTTGTTACACTCGTGAAAAGTTGTGGGTCTTCTTGTTGATTCGGTATTTCTGCTCTGATTAAGTCATCCACTCTGTGAACATGAACAGTATCTTTGAACCATATGAGAATGTGAGCATGAGGGAGTCCTCGCTTCTGCCATTCTATCGTGTACATGTGACATTGAACATCACCAGAAATCTTTCCCATTGTGATGAGACTCATCAGTGCCTTTTGCTTTTGATGAAACACTCTTGCAGACAAATCATGACGATCCTGTGGTTTTTGCCCATGGAATAGTTCATGCTGTATTTCAGTCCAATTGGGATTGCACGTAAAGGTGATGAAGAGGTCTGGTCTACCGTAGTTTCTGACGTAGGTCATGGCATCTTGAGTTCGCTCATGCATGTACCTGGGACCCCCAGTGAAGCTTGAAGGCAAGATTATCAATTGGCCAATGTTTTCAACATTTCCATCGTTCATCATTGCATCTCTTAAATGTGCATACTGTTCCACTCTCAGCGTTCTCCGATTCAGTCGGATGTACCTCAGCCTTTCAGCCTCAATTTTCGCATACATGTCCACGATGAATTGATGAAACAGGTCCTTGCTTCTCAGTAAAATGTTGAAGCTAGAAGAGCGCACCATAATCCTGTATGCGTAGAAGTCCATGGCAGAAATCTTCTTAGCCTGTGGTATTCCTGTAATCGGATTTCTCTGTCGCAGTTCAAAATGATATCCATCCTCCCCCTGCCAAAATAGGCGTGGATGCTGTAGGGCATCATAGGACCTGTGCGTTTCGGGAATTCTGTGGATGGTGCCACTCCTTTCTTCTAAAACTATGTCTCTTGCTCCATGTTCTTCACCCACCATAATGACAGCCACTTCTGATGTTGTTGGTACATTGAAGTGCCTTTGATGTTCACCCTGTGGGGTTTTGTCTGCTAAGATGACGACTTTGAAATCAGGCCTCATCTTTTCCATGGCCGATCTGAAGCTGCGGACGTAGGAGTTATGATGATGCAGCATGTCTTGCAACTTAAGAACAATTTTTTGTCGTGTTTGTGGCACATTTCTGCAACGCTGGTCTGCTTGCTATGCACCATCTCTCACGAAATATACTTGCAAAAATCTCGGCTCTTCGTTTGGCAATGATTGTAGACTTCTGATGCGGTGATATACTTGACCTTGCACCTTAAATGTTGGCATGTATCCTGGCTCTCTAATTTCTTCGGTTGTGCCGAAAGATGTCATCTGGAAACATGAATTGTATCTTCTGATGTTTGCCAGAAAATGTTTATCTTTGGCTGACTGTCCAAGCAGAAAAGTGCGTAGGGGCTCAGGAGGATCCATTAGGAAGTTGTACCTTTCCTCCACTACAGCACATACCTAGGGTTTCACCTTTCCACTTCTTTGCTTCACAGTGTTGGCACGTAATCGTCATCAATCCTACTATGCACAAAGGATCAGTGGCATAATCTACTGATGAGTCGTAATTGAAAGCTGCATTTTCAAAATTTATCCATATGTGCATTCGAGCAGCACTTCTTCCACTTCTGACCTGCAGTAGTCTGGATTGTCTTTCAGGGGTGGCTTCAGCTTCTCTCCTTAGTGCATTGATTTCATGTATTTGACACTGTCTTGATTCTCTCTCCGGGGTGTTTTCAGCTTCTCTTATTCTTTGTTGTCTTTCTCTGTCCTGCATCTGTCTTGACAGCCTTTCGGGTATATTTTCAGCTTCTCTTATTCTTTGTTGTCTTTCTCTGTCCTGCATCTGTCTTGACAGCCTTTCGGGTGTATTTTCAGCTTCTCTTATTCTTTGTTGTCTTTCTCTGTCCTGCATCTGTCTTGATAGCCTTTCGGGGGTGCTTTCAAATTGCCTACTTATTTGATTTCTTTCTCTCATGTCTTGCAGTCTTTCTTCTCTTTGTGAGGAGGTTTCGTCTTCTCTTCTTCTTCGATTTCTTTCTCTATTTTCTCTCTGTATCGATCTTTGACATCTTTTCTTCCTTGGTGGCATTGTTTGATATATAAACAAATTATCATTACCATAAAAAAAATTTCATGAAAAGGCCCCATTAGGAAAAGCGCGCCAAATAAAGAAATATCGCCAAATTTGGCGCTAAAAATAAGTCCCCAAAATTAGGTTTTCGAAGACCTACGACCCATAGAACCTGAGATTTCCAGAACATTACATATCAATGCAACAAAAAGCAAAATTAAACTATTTAACGCATAGAATACGGATTTTAAACTATTTTAAACCCCCCAGAACAGCGGGTTGCTCCCAAAATTCGTTAATTAAAATTTTAAAATTCTGATTCTCAGGTGCACATTATCGACATTCATGGGCTTATATATTCAAATTTTCAGAGTTCTGTGTGCAGTAGATTTATCTGGAGACCGCACACAGACAGATTTACAAACATTCATTTTTATTATTATAGAGAGATAGATAGATTTGGCGTAAACCTGATGAAATTTTCGTGCCATTTCATGCTTCTCAAATGCAAACGGTTTGTTTTATAGTAGCATTCGGGTGAAACTCGCCAAGCATGGCAACGTAAAAAACGGTTTTTTACTTTTGCGGTTACTACTCACTTCCAGCATAAATCTTTTCATGAGGCCAAAGTTCGCCAAACATGACAATCTAAAATTGGTTTTTAATTAATAATTTAAAAAGTAATTAAAATAACAAAATTCTGAGCCTCAGGTGTACATTACCGAAGGAATGGGCTCATATGTTCGAATTTTCAGAGTTCTGCATCCAGTAGTTTTTTCTGGACATCGCACGCATGCAGATTTTCAGACATTCATTTTTATTGATATAGATTGCCGCAAAACTGACTAAATTTCCATGCCATTTCATGTTTTCCAATGCATGCAATTTCGTTTCACAGTATCATGCTGGCGAAACTCGCCGAGCATGGCATCCTGAAAATGGTTTTTAATTAATAATTAAAAAAGTAATTAAAATTTTAAAATTCTGATTCTCAGGTACACATTATCGGACTCATGGGCTTATACATTCAGATTTTCAGAGTTCTGCATGCAGTAGGTTTGTCTGGAGACTGCACACATACAGACAGACAGATTTACAAACATTCATTTTTATTATTATAGATACACTTACACTCAAGCGGGAGCACACACCGCTTCCACTGGGTATCAGACTTCCTAGTTTGTGTGGAATTCTTCGAAACAATTGACACACACAGTCCCACATTGCATGATACAGACGTGCGTTTATTAATTCCTTTCAATTTGCAAACCACGCAATGCCTTTGAACTTTCTTCTGCTCTGGCCAATGGTTTTCTGATTCTTTCATCCTTTTATTCCACAAGGGAGGGCTATAAAGTAGTTGAGAATTTGAGGCAGCCTGATTTTGAGAATTCTCCGCTAATTGCAATATCAAATTTTGCCGAAATATTTTATGGCTAATTTTTGTTTGACTTTTCATCTGATATAAAATAAATGCATTTAATATAGACAAGTCCAATAAATGGAAAAAAAGTTTTTTCGTCCATTTCAGCATCTTACGACCAAATGTATAGCTATTGGCCATACGATCACTTAAGTCTACATATCCCATGTGTTTGTTGTACGATTCAATTAATTGAGGCTTCTTAATTGTATCATCCTGTATAGTTGAGGAATCCATAATGGGGTCATGCATGTTACTCAACATGAAAATTTCTCGTTTGTCCTTCCAGCACATGGCTGTCATACCTTTTCCAAATTTAACATTCAAGTCTCCCTTTTTCATTTTTGGGAGGGCTATTTTTTTAGGGAAATCTTTTCTGTTTTGGCACATCGTTCCACAACAATTGATTTTGAAATCTTGATGGAGTTCTAAAAATAATGAAGGAGAAGAAAAAAAATTGTCCATTTACAATTTATGGCCTTTTTCTTTTATGCAGCTCACCAATTCTGTAACGGTCACATGTGAAGCAGGCTTTTTTTCTTTTCTCAGTATCAGTTTTATTTTATCCAAGATACACACTCATGTTGTACGTGTATCCGTTTTTGTCTGCAATTTTGTAGACCTTTATTCCAAAATGCTTTTTTTTTTTTTTTTTTGGGAATGTATTGACTAAAAAGGACTCTGCCTTTAAACTTAACAATTACCTCATCTACGGATATCTCTTCGTATGGCTCGTAAACAGTTTTATAACAATTATTTAGTTTATAAAAAAAATGAATCTTAATTTCCACAGTCTATCGTAATCTGCCGAACTCTTATCTGGCAGTTTATCATTATCTTCAAAATGCAGAAAACGAAGTGGCGCAATAAATCGATCCCTAGGCATGACAGTTCGAAAATATGGTGTTTCTAACATTTTATCTGTGGTCCAGTATTCTTTTATATTATCCTTTTCTATATGGCCCATTAAAAGGATCAAAGCCAGAAACATTTTCATCTCCTTTATATTCATTTCACTCCAGTCAAGAGTGTGCTTTTTTGATGCCGTTGGGCTAACCTAAAATTCTCAAGGCATATCTGTTCGTTTTTTCACCTATTTTTAACATTAAATGGCTCAGGAAACATACATTCAAAAAAGTCTTTTTCTAAGATAGCGGTAGTAGCATTTCCTTTTAAATTGTTATTTCCAGTAAATTTAAAAATCTTTACTTTGTTGTGGAATTCTGGGGAATACCAAACAATCCCTTCATTTTCTGTATTATCTGGAGCATCTTCCAATTCTTCAATTTGGTGGTTCTCTTCATTATTGTCAAATTCATATTCTGAATCGCTGTCATCAAAATCTTCATCTAGCTCAGCTAAAAGCTTCTGTTTTCGTCAGGAGTAAGTCCTTTTCTACGCCTTGACATTTTCACGGAAAAGTGAATCAAATATCAAAATTAAAATTTATTTATTAGACGAGGGTTTACTTTTTCGTTGTACATATATTTTCACACCTGAAACTCGAAAATAATGTCTCTCTACTGAGGGCCTGACAGAGACCTAAACTGTAATGAGTAATAGCAGCTTTTTTATTTTCTGAAAGCCTTCACCGTTAGCTAATCCCCAAGCTTGTGCAGTTATCAGTATTTCACATGGCCAGAAGGCCAAGAACCTGCCCTAGGTATTTCCACTTTTTGTACATGCTCTATTATTCTTTTCACTCCCCCCAGCCCAAATCTTTCTTTTCTGAACATCCAAGATAAAGTAACATAAAAACCACCTACTGTTTGCCGTTTGCCTGACTTTGAAAGTATGTTTGAAATCTTATAGTGCAAGTTTGCCCAGATTCTTTGAATTTATGCAGTAAAGAAATATGAACATGTTGGGGGGGGGGGGGGGGGGGAGAGAGAGAAAACACGTCTCGAACTCATTCTACAGCGGAAATAAAGAATATAATAGTTAGTAAACCAAGGTAAAGTTATCTTTCGTTTTGAAATCTCTGAACATATATGAGTTTTATATCACAGTTAAATTTTCATGTCATTTTTACTTGAATATATAAATAAAAATTAAATAATGAAGCAGAAATAAAAAGTGAACTATATTTAATCGGATCAAATTAGCAAGCACCCTTCCCTCATATTGATCATGCTTACCTAATAAGAAAAGGTGTTCTTCATTATTCGTAACATAATATTTAAAATATTCTGTTACATTATACTTAACCTTTCTCCGGCGGGGAAATTTTGGCCGTGCTTTTTCAGAGGGACGGGAGCATTTGAAAAATGCTTTCCCCCATTTCAGTGACTCTTAGTTGAAGCTGCTATTTGTGCAACAATCATTGATGGATTACTCTTTCCCGACCCCGAAGTAAAACGAACTTCTTGAACAAGGGGATTACCTTTGCGCATATATTCTCCTTTTCAGGAACTGGGGTGCAACTGAATTGATGGATGGATGTTGACATCTCTCCCCGCCGGTCCAGTACAGGTGAACAATTACAGAAGGGGAAAGCATTAGTTGGTCGAAATATGAACCAAGCCCGTCCTTTAAGGTGTTTTACTGCTTGGTTGAAAAATCGACCGCCCGTCTTCAAAGGGTTAAAGGCGAATTTTTTTAAATGTTTAATTTTTTTTGCTATGTTTAAAAGAAAAGTTTTAAGCATAAAAATTTCTCAACCGCAAAACCAATACAATACAGCTTGATAACATAAGAGATAATTCAGAACAATGTATAATTTGCTATTTATGTTAAAACACAATTTTTTGTTCATTATCATTATTATCAGTTTTGGACCATTTGAAAACAGGTGAATATACATACTATAATTTATAATGTTCGGCAAGAAATGTACTGCTTACGTCATGTCTGTCACGAATAGGATTGGCTATAAGTCACGAAGTAGAAAAAAAGATTAAAATAGCTTGGACAAAATTTTAGCGCACATCGTTGCAAAGACGCAACGGCCGAGAGTTTGTTTTTGTCAGCACTGTTGCTTCCCGCTTAGTCTTCAAACATCTTCATTAAATTTAACATTTACTTTATGAAAAATATTTTCAAAACAAAATGTCGCACTTGTGCTTAAATATTAAAATTCAAAGTATTTGTACTTGATCAGAAAAATAAAAAAACAAGTTTCTTTAAAAATTAGAAAAAAAATTCAAAATGACAGAAAGTGCTTGAATAAGAAAAGGCATGAAAGTATCTTCTTTCGGCGATAATTAAAGCTCGATAAATTACTTGTTATCCAATTGCATAGAAGAGCTATCTTTAAATGCTGACAAAGTAAATCTGTGTATACTTGTAATATAAAATTATTTCGGAAAGAAATATTACCTTTGTATATTCATATGAGCTTTGAAGTTAACTCACCAGTCTTCAGCCCTTCCGGGTTAAACAAATCTATCTTAATTTGCATTGATTTTGCATTTAACTTTTTAAAATGAAAAATCAATATTTTCTTTGATTGTTAGACAAAATATAAAAAAGTTCCTACTTCAGAATTACTGCCTGCTATTTCTTTGCACTTTTTGCTTTTAATTATGCAAAAATGTCCTTTCGTTTTTTTACTTTTTAAAAAATATTTTAGCTGGAATTTAGTTTTATGATCTAGCGTTCTAAGATTTCATTGTTTAATTACCACAACGGTATAGTAATAATGAATAGCATTCAAATAAGAACTAACCAAGCATTTAAAGATTAATTGTTTTAAGAACACAACTTGGATTGAATTATCTTCATCACATTAAAAAATATATGACTCAATTCTTTTCAGAATTTCACATGTCTGAAATATTGTGGATTACCACAAATCTCTGAATTCAACCATAAAACGGACTGTGTTAAAATTATCTCTCTCTCCGTATAGGGAGCAAAATCGGACATTTTTGAAGCTTGGGGAAACGAAAAAGGGTTGAGTGCGGTGCATGCGGGGAGAATGATTGATGTTGACATCTTTTCCCCACCTTGAAAACTTAGCAACAAAAGAAGAGAGGAATGCATTACTTGGTAGATATATAGCCAAGCCCGTCTTCTTGGAGGGTTTTTACTTGGTTTAAATATTGACCACCCGCCTTCAAGAGGTTAAGAAAAAATAAGCACACATCCATATACTCGTTAGGGAAGTTTTTATTACTTTCATAGTTGGAATTTTTGACAAAAAAGCAGAAGACAAGCTGCGCTGAAATAAAAGAGTTCTCTATCTGTCATATATGACAGAATAAGTCACAATATATATGTATGTATTGCTGAATTACTGCACAAAAATATCACAAGGGTTATTAAATCTACAATCAATAAAATAATAAAAATTTAAACATATTAACAGAACGGTTTTTGTGCAGTCAGAATGATTTTCTATCTCCCAGTTAAAAGGAATTTTTCAATGACAATTTTTGAATGAAGAAAAATAAAGAAATAAATTAGGTAGAAAATCATTCTTAAAACGAACACTAAGCAATACATGCAAAATATTATTCTGTTACTATTTTTAAAGCTTTTATAACTTAATACTATGCACAGCAAGAAAAAATAATGTATGTATATTGAAGTGGCTAACCATTAGCAAAATAAATAAATATGTACATAAATATCTTTGATCCCAACTATAACTCTGGGAACTCTAGAAAAAGCTCTAACTGTTATACATGTTTTTGTACTACAATGTGTATTTGATGCCAAGTCTTTATGAACAAAATAAGAAAATGCCATCTATAGAGCAGTCGAAACATACTTTTGAGCATTTTCCCTTTAATACTGCTCTAAAGCAATACGCTAGATTTTATTTTATTTTTTCTTAAGCAGGCACTGGCATTTTCTGATAAAGCTAAACTGACTTAAGCTTGTACACTGATAGATCTGTTTAAACATACAGCACACACCACAGTGACAAAACATGACTAAACCAACATACTTTGATCACAATTTTAAATGCAACAATAATTCCTAACAATATAAAATTAGACAACATCAGGTTTAATATTATGAAACAGTGACAAAGCACAAGTGCTGTATATATTTTTGTCAACCAACATGGACAATAAAATAATATACAAAATAATTATTTTCATACAAATTGCAGTAAACGGACCAAAAATACTGGTAAATTGTTATTTCTACTAAATTTATAAAAATGTTTCTTCAAAAACATACTATTTGATTACCGAAATATCTTTGCATTTCGTATGTACTCTGGTAAACTATTTTACTAATGACAAAACACCAAAATGTATATGACATAACAGTGGCATAGACAATCCTGCAACATCAGACAATGGCTTACATTTATATCAGATTCCACAATCATTTATAAATAATACAACACAGACCAATGCAACAAAAACTTAAAATGTACAGTGCCAGAGTCTCTTTAATAAATAAGAACTGAATCTGACAACATTTATGTATTTGGTAAAAAAAATAATAATAATAAACCTTAAACACACACCATTTACAGGTACTGTTGTGCATTTTTAAGCACCTTAAACACTTAATCTGTTTCTGCTGGATCCAAAAATAAAATAAGTAGAATAGAAACACCCCCCCCCCCCCACTCCTCCTCCTTAAAAAAAAATTCAAATGTAATTTGGAATTTTGACAAAACAAGTCTTAGGTAACCACTTCAATATACCCATCAGGAGATACCTTCTTAATAAATAGTTATAACTTTGTTGAATATTTAACAGTCAGACAGAAAATGTTGTAAAAAATTTTTCTTGCCAGCATATTTTTGGAACATAAGTCTCGAGTTTACTAAGTTTAATGTAATCTATTGCAAATGAGGCCTAGATTGTGTCTGTTGTGATTGAGAAGGCTGTGCTTGGGCTTGATCTTTAAAATGTTTTTCCACCTAAAAGCATAAAAAGTCTGTTAGCATCAATTCCCCAAACTGACATGAAACAGCTATAATCACTAAACTTCTACTATTTAAATTACACTAATTTTTAATGCATAATGAGTTAAAAAACATTTTAAAATTAACTATTCTCAATATACATGCACATTACTAACATTTGGGCACAGATGTCCATTTGCAAAAGAGAAACATACTCCAAGAACAAAACAACTAAAAATGCATTGTCAATTAGGAACATGATACTGCATAATATTCTAGTAATCAAAAATACTTAGTTATTATTTCCCCTTTAAATAAGCACTTTGCAGATAACATAATTAAAAAATAATTGAAATTCATTATGGCATTGTAGAAGTTAATAACAAGGCCATACCCAGAAAAAAATAAAAATAATCAAAGAGGATCCAAACAGTGAAAAAGACTAAATTTTTCCACAAAAATGTTTCGTCAGAAGTTGCTAAGGATGAAAATTTCGATTGAGGGTTGAGATATCATATACTGGCCACCCTCAGGGTAGATATTTCGTAGAGACCTGTATGAGCCGGGTACAGTATTAATAAATCTGTTGTCAACAGGCTGGGCAGGACTTGTGTTAACTTTTCTTTTTTTGCCTTCCAGCATTGTTTCAGGGGGGTGTTTTTAGAAAATAGCCTCTGTAGGTAATAATATGGAATCATGGGCTGTTACTCCACTTATTTTGAAAGAGACCTAGTATATGGGAAAGTTTTCCAAGTTTGTTGCACTTACAAAAGGATGTCATAACTATCCATTTTCCTTTTGTATACGATTTACCAATAGTGGCACTAAACTTTGCCCGACGAGTGAGTTACCTTTCGCGATAAGAGGCCAAATAACAAACCAAAATGCAAACATTGAATTTTAAATTTTAATATATAATAGCATTACTTTAATGTAGTATTTAATATTGATAACTTTGCTTAAAATAAAATGCCTAAGAATATTTATTTTTATCAATCTATTGATTGTCTTTACATTTTTTTAAATTTCTCAAATTTTTATTCAGAAATTAAGGGCCTACAAATTCAAGAATCATCAGGCTCTGGCTGGGACTCAAATTTCAGGCTTATGCAGGCCTCTAATATCTGATGAATGGAGAAACAGGCCTTGGTTAATAATTAAATCTTAAAATCTAATTCTTAGCTTGACTTAACCACTCTTTTTCTAATACAGAACAGATTTTTTTTATTGTATTATTAAAAAAAAAAAGGTTAGTTTTGCTTGAAAAGTTTATGTATTCTCTTTTTCTGCAATTGTTCTCTATACCACACCTAGGCATGAAACACATTGTAAACATTATCAGATTCTAAGAAAGTTTGGATTTTTCTCCCCACGTAGTTTTATTGCTTGGGTGATGGATAATGAAGGTACCGGTTCTTCTTGAAAATTACTATAAGCTTCTGTATCCAGTGAATCGTCTTCAGATTAAATTTCTGTGTTGTTTGTTCAATTACTTGACGTATATGTAAACTTACATGTAGAATGTTCGTCAATCATATAATAGTTTTAGAAATCTGACATATTCATTTTATTACTAATTTTTAAAAAATTCACTAGCATATTTATTGATCCTCCTTGCTGTTTCTTTGTTCTAAAAAGGAAACTTGCTTCGAAAGAGAAAGTTTTGAAAATGTTATCATGAAAAAAATGTTTGCTAAATTTGAGTTATGTTAGTAATAACCAAGTTTTATAAAGGGCTTTTGTTGAATTCGAGCTTGCAATAATTAAGTTCAACTGTATTAATTTAAAGAGCTTGTTGTATCACTTCAGCTTCACACTTCACAATTATTTAAGAGGAATTATCCGTTTACTTACTTCCTTTTTGGTGAACGCATTTTTATCACATTTTTAAGTTTTTAGCAGATTCCTAGAGTAATAGCTAAATTTTTGCCATCAATTTAATGCAACATCAATAACTTTTCTGTGAAATGTGCTTTTTGTCACCCTTTATTATTTTATGCAAATCTCATTATCATCTGGTGAATACACATAACAAAAGTTGACCAATAATCCTGAATTTTTTAAATCAGCAGCATAAGTGTCATAATTATGTGATTGGATTGTCTAGACACAGTGCACGAAAGTTTAAGGCAATGAATTGGTGAAAAAAAGTAACTTTACTATGCAGAGATCAAACTCAACATTTCCTCACTGGCAAACTGATGCCTTTATACATAAACTAACTGATATTTTTAAAAATAAAAATAAGAATGTCAAACATTACTTAAACTTGTGGTATGCACTGTGGTAGTTCTCAAATGTTTAGCACGTGATTTCTTGGGATGATGGCTAAGCAGTAGGTCTTACAAGGAAGAGGCACGGCTTTCGGGAAACGGATTTCAATGATCTTTAGCAGAGTGGTAGTATACCATGTGAATATACTACGTGTAAGATACCAAGACACAATACTCAAATACAGTCGAGAAAAATTAACATTTATTTTCAAACCACTTCACCAAAACTTTAAATACAAGTTGTGCACATATCTAATTAAGTGCCATGGCAAAATGGTTAGAACAATGGTCTTCTACTCTGGGGTCCCAGGTTCATATCTCATGCTGTGAACACGATTCTTTTCTGCTCACTCTTTTTTTATATACATCAATACTGGTAATTAATTCTTTTTTCAGTCCAGTAAATATTTATTTATTGTTTCATTTATGCATTTATTTATTTTTACTACTTACTGAATTTTTTTATTACTTATTTACATATTTTTTAAAATTTTATTTCTACTACTAGTCGCCTCCGGCAACCAGTTGGTTTGGAGAGAATCCTGTTTCTCACCGGCTTCCTTGGCATTGAAATCGCTCAAATTCGGAATGGAATTTAAAATTAAGATGTTAAAAACAGGAGCGGCTCTAGGGTAAGTGGCGCCCCCTGCTAATATAAAAAAGACGCCCCCTTTTATGATTTACTTAGTTTTTGTGTTCGAAATGACGCCCCTTCAAAGCCGGCTCCCAGATGCGATGATTACTGTTTCGGGCCGTCCCTGGTTGCAAAAATAAGATGGTTAAATGATAAAAACCTACAAAAAGGAACAAATTATTTTGTCCTATATTAATTCTGAAGAGCTTCTGAATATATTGGCCTTTATAAAAAAATGGAAATGAAAAAAAAAGAAGAAAATCTGACACTTTCAGATTTTAAATACGCACTTAAGTTCTATGTATTAAAAGCATATTATAATGCATGGGTCTTCCCTATTTTCTTTCCTTATTCCATTAAGTTGAAAAGTATATCATTATTGATGAGTGTGATTAAACACAATTAAAATTCATATTTCTAACAATTTTCTTTCTGGATGTAATACATTAGAAATAGATGGGAAAAAGCTGCGTAGAAAAATGTACAATTCAAACTGAAATAAAGTTTAAAAACTCATTCAGGTGTATTCATAATTCAAGTAGCAAAAGCAACGATAAATAGCGCTTGGCGCTAGAATCATATCTTCTCAAAATCGCACATCAACCCTTTTATTTTTCGCCAAATTAAAAAGTTGCACATTTATTTTCGGAAAATTTCCAAATTCTATTTTTCTTTTGAGTATAAATCATTTCATTCATGCTCTGATTTCACATGCACACGATATTTTAATTAAGAAATAACCTTACAAATAATCCAAAAAAAAAAAAATCGTTATTCTTTTATTTTTACTTCAAGAGTCTGAATAATTTAATAAACTTGCCAAACATGGGAACCTAGATATGCTCAAACCTCGCTCTTTCCACTGCGGGGTTACAATTGCGAAACAGCGAAATCAAAAATGATCCTTTTGCGACACGTTTTTTATCGATATCTCCTAATATAATTCGAATTTTGAAAAAAAATCGCTTCGAGGTGTGTCGGGACCCGTCCTGGAGAATTTCCGTACAAAATTGGTAGGTCTACGATCACTCATCTGCGAGCTACACGAGACACAGACAAACTAACTAACTAATGGACAGTTTACACATTGCTTTATTTATATAGATTTAAAGTCTATTTTTACAATTGATTATACTAGTTATGATTATTTGAATAGAATAATTATCATCAATAATATAGTTATGACTAATTTAATTTCTTTTTTTCTCCCCATCTGGTACATATTCATCAGATGAGCTATCAAACTGATTCGAAACTTTCTTCTATACACTCTTCTTGAGCATGAATCAATTTCTCATCAGTTACAAACTTCTTTTCATTCAACATATCCAATGTATTATTGCACAATTCTGTGCCTATCATCATAGCTTCTTCGGGTAGTGTATCAGAAGCTGGCGTTGCATTTTTTTTTTTTTTTTTTTTTTTTTGAGAAGTGAACTTTTGAATACGCTACTCCATTTTTTAGTCACTGCTTCAAAACATCACTGTATGTAGAACTATCAGTAGCTTTTTCATTACAACAAAAAGAACTTGTTTGGCCTAGTGGCATATTTGTAACTATAATATAATTCTTCAAAATAAGTTTCATTACTTAAACACGTCTATTCAAAATGTTCACATGTGATATTTTAAATTTGACAACCCATCAACAGATGACAGATGATTAAAAGAAATAATGCTGTTGCTGTGGCATCAAGAATGGGCGAAATCAGAAAAGAAGTCTGTCGATTGTGACCAATTGTTACAAAGTGAAATGTACCTTAAATAAACGAGTTTTGCGAGTGTTAAAAGTGAATTATTTTAAATGTGTAAAATTTTGATTCCAAAGTAAAGATTTTGCAAGTAGAAATAGTTTAAATAATAATAAAAAAATCAATAAGTAGGTACTAAAAAAATAAATAAATAATAAGTGAATAAATAAATAAGTAAATTATTCACTTGACTAAAAAATAAATTAATTACCAGTAATGTTGTATTTGAAAACAGAGTGAGCAGGAAAAAAAAAAAAAACGCTAGCACAGTAAAAGATTCGAACCTGGAACCCCAGAGTAGTGAACTCCCATTTTAACCATTGCACCACGGCACTCAAGCTGATTTCAGCGTAACTTTAAATATAAGTTTTGGTAAAGTGGTTCAAAAATTAATATTAATTTTTCTTGCCCGTATTTGAGTATTGCGTCTTAGTATTTTACATGTAGTATATTCACATGGTATACTATGCTCACTGTGCCAAAGATCACTGAAATCCGTTTCCCCGAGGCCTTGCCTCCTCCTTGTTAGAATTTGTGTCAACAACTACACATCTTAGCTACATCCACAAAATATTTTGTTTGAATTGATGATTCCAATGCCATACATTCTTCACTAAACACTATAAAGATAATACCAGAAAGGTACAAATGACTAAAAATAGTTATTTTTAAAATCACAGAATAAGTTTTATACTTACGATTCTTCGTACATGATTAACAGCATCTCCATCTCCCTTTCCTACTGGCTTACAATTTTCTGGCCGATATGGAGGAGTTATGGTAACTTGATTCATAACAACAATATTCTTTCCTTGCCAAGTTACTTCTGTGATTCTAGAGAAAGGGAAAAAATGTAATTCATCAATTTTCAATACATTAATAAATCTCATAACAAGAACAGCTGAAAAACAGAAATATTAAGTGAAGTGATACATACAATAGACCAACGTTTCCATTAATTCAGATCAGATTTTTCATTAAGGTGCTTTTAATATGTAAAGTCAAAACTTATGGCACAAATAACAACTACTAATTTTTTCCTCCAAAACAAAAAAGATAGCAAATATTGTTCTAAAATAGTGTTCTCAGATCTTTTTAACTGGGTGCACCAATCTAGGACTGGGAAAATAATAAGAGACAAAATTAAAATTTTGTGAAGAGATACTTAATAATAGCATTGAAATTTTTATTTTTGAAGCATTCTTTTCAGATGACTTTAGTTCAAAATTAACACACAATTCAAGCACCACCATAAAGTCTCTATACATATAATTTTTTTAATAAAAAATGTTACTAAAGGTTAAATTAAACTGTATATTTTTGCATTTTTAACATTCAAATATGAAGTGTTTAACATTTTTTAAAAGGTGTTGTACTCAAACTTTTTCTTAAATTTATTACAGATGGCTCTCTATTTAATGAATTTCAAGGAACAGGGAAAAATCATCCTTAAACAGAATTTGTAGAAAAATAACATCATTCACACTTTACGGGCTAAGGTCTGTCATTATATTTCTTAATATTTTGGCGTGATCCTTGACTCACTGACTCTTAAACAATTTCAGACAATTCTGTCTCACTTCTGGTGGTGTCTATATTGAAAAATAGCTGAATCATTGCTGTATTTGTTGCCAATAAATATGTTCCTGAAAGCGTGAGTTTTTTTTTTTGTTTTTTTTTAAATAGGGAAAATTACTTTCTGGATGCCCCTCTTAACATCTACACCTAAGTGCGATCTGCTTGAAATTTTTCATAATTGTGTATAAAAATAATTGTGTTACTTGCGCACAAAAAGGAAAAAAAAAAAAAAAAAAAAAAAAAATCAGAAAATCTACCCATTCTCTCATTTTTAAGCATTTTTTTTTTGCTCTTTTCTGCTCCATTTTATTTTCAAAAGTTAAAAAAGTGAATAATCTGCGTGACAAAGCTGTTTCAAGTAAGAATGACGTCATACTGAAATCAGGCTTTAAAAGGAAAGTTGCAATTTCAATTTGTTTAAAATAGTTTTTCCAGACAGATTACAGTTTAATTTTCTCCTTAAAATGATTGTCTGCTTGAAGCATTGATATAAGAGGGGCTGTGTACACAAAACGAAACTGTTCAAATGCAAAAAGTTTCTGCACGCTTCCAGAAGAGCATGAAATTCGATTTCAGTAATAATAAAAATTGAATATGATGTTATATTTTTTAGGTGGACGAAAATTAAATATACTGAGTGTAGACATATTTTTGTCACATGTTTTTACTAGCACCCACAATGAGCTTTGACTTCTACTTTTTTTAATATCATTCACAAAACACCATTTAAAGTTACATTTAAAAAAGAGTACAAACTTAACAATAAAATTAGGATTAAAAAATAAAGTGTTGATTGCTTCATTTTTACTTTCCGAACATGTACCATGTAAGGAAAGTATTGTAATCATGAAAAAATTCGAGATTTTGGTGTATTTACACGTTTTGAGGTCTTCTGAATTCATTTATGCTATTTTTACGAGATGTATGTGTGTGTGTGTGTGTTTGCATGTATGTGATTGAACACTATAGCTCCTGAACGGGGCATTCGATTGAGCTCAAATTGGGTATATATGTTATAAACCACCGTCGCAAGACCGGAATTGATTTTGTGTGTATAGGATTTATAGTTTTTCTACAGGACTACGACAAAGATTTCTTTTACATTATGGGAGGAAATTCTTGAAAGTGCGCTAGCGTTTAAACGGTACATTCGATTGAGCTCAAATTGGGATACATGTTATAAACCACCATTATAAGACCGGTATTGATTTTGTGTGTATAAGATTTATAGTTTTTCTACAGGGCTATGACAAAGATTTCTTTTACATTATGGGCTATGGGAGGAAAATCTTGAAAGTGCACTAGCGTTTAAACGATACATTCGATTGAGCTCAAAATGGGTATACATGTTATAAACCACCATTATAAGACCGGTATTGATTTTGATGTGCATAGGACTTATAGTTTTTCTACAGGGCTACGACAAAAATTTCTTTTACATTATGGCCTATGGGGAGAAATTCTTGAAAGTGCACTAGCATTTATTTAAAGGCTTACGACTACTGCACTGGACTTACGACTACTACTGGGGTACGACTACTGCAACTCATATATATGTATACGTGTGTGGGATAAGCGAGTGAAAAATATACATTTTGTATAGCAAAAAATTCCTCATGGGGGGAAGGGGAGGGGGTTATGATCTTCATAACCACCCCACCCCACCCCCCTGGCTATGCCACTGATGTCCTACATTCTCATTTTCCCTTTAGTGCTGACACACCTTGTCCTATAGAGTCAGGTAGGGGGAAATTGGGAGTATATAGAAGATATTTCATTTTTTTTTTTCTATGGAGATATATTTTAAGAGCATAACAATGTAGTTTAAGGATATTTTAAACAACATTAATATGTACGAGACTTCTAATTTTTGCTTTAAACATACTGCTTGTTAACAAGAGATATTGAAAACTTTCTTTTGAATTCCTTATAATCAGATAAAGCATTTATATTTTGATACATATCATTGTAATATACCGTTAATTCACCCCTCTACATTATAAACAAATTGGAATTTTGAAAACTCCCAAGGTGCCCCCCCCCCCAAATAACTCTGTTCGTTAACTGTATTTTATCTCTGAGAAGAGAACAGCTATTTTCGCTGTGTGAAAAAACCATGTGGGGTCTCTAAACTTCCAGTGCCTTTGAAAGCAGACTTTATTCTGACTACAATACACTATCTGGCCAAAAGTATCCAGACACCCCCTAAAACAGTGATTTTGGCAATTGACACAATTGGATGCGTAATCGAAATCTATAAAAATGTTGGTAGTGGTTTGTCAGGTTGTATGTATGCGTTTGTGAAGCAATGAGCAAAGTCAAAGGAGCTTAATGAGTTCGATCATGGCAGTATAGTGGGATGCCACCTTAGTGGGAAATCAGTTCATGAGATTGCGGACATTCTACAGAAGCCTAAATCCACTGTGAGTGATGTAATTGTGAAGTGGAAACATCAAGGCAGTGAAACTGCAGAAAAACGGAGTAGTAGGCCAATAAAACTTAGTGAGCGCAGCCGCAGAACTCTGAAAAGGGTAGTGAAAAAAAATCGCAAGTCCTCGTTGGTGGAAATTTTTCAGGAGTTCCACAGTTCATTAGGCGTTAGTGTTAGCAACAGCACTGTTCGTCGAGAGTTAAACAACTTGGGATTTCATAGTCGTGCAGCCGCTCACAAGCCGAACATCCTTCATAGAATGCGAAGCATCGATTGCAATAGTGCAGAGATCACCGTCCTTGCACTGTGGACATGTGGAAAACTATTCTTTGGAGTAATGAATGTCGCTTTAAAGTCTGGCAGTCAGGACGACTCTGAGTTTGGCTGATGCAAGGTGAACTTTTTGTGACTGAATTGTGCCGACTTAAGTTTGGTGGTGGTAGTATAATGGTGGGGGGCATTTCTCGTGGTTTGGCCTGGGTTTGTTAGTTTCTGTGGTTGGAAACATGAACTCTGCGATGTATGTGGACATTTTGGACAATGCTGCACTTCCAACTCGGTGGCAATATTTCGGTGAAGGCCCATTTCTCTTCCAGAAGGATAACTGCTCCATTCTCATGACATCTATGCTTGCACAGACATGGTTTGACGAAATGGGCATTCAAAAACTGGACTGGCCTTCTCGGAGACCCGATCTAAATCCCATAGAACACCTTTGGGACGAATTAGAGTGCATATTACATAGACAAGCAAATCGATCGTTCTCACTGCAAGCACTCACTTCAGCTGTGATAGACGCATGGAAGTCAATTCCTATGGCCACCTATCAAAAACTGGTGGAAAGTCTTCCCAGGCGTGTGCAGGTTGTCATCAATGCAAAAGCGGAACCAACATCATTAATGTGCCTCAGGATGCTCCAAGTCCATAGAACTGGGTGTCCGGATACTTATGGCCAGATAGTGTATACACCAGTGGTTCACAATTTTTATTCTCTATGCAAATCCCTTCTAAAATTCCCCATTTTATTAAAGAGTAAGTGACCCCTCTAACTTTTTTATGGCTTTTCCACATGTTTGAGGGGATGGATAGAGCACATCAACACTATATTAAACTTATTTTTCTCTTAAATACTGTGTAAGCGACCGCTCCGTGTTTTTTTAATTAGTTTTTGGCATGTTTGAGAAGGGCGTATTAACAGTATATTATGATAGTAGAAAGACTAATTATTTTTTTTTCTTATGAAGTGAGATAAAAAGGTGTTATGATTAGCAAAGTTATATATAACATTGACATGTGATTTTACTGCTAATAGTCACAAGGATGATTCTCATGAAATGGAACAAAACTAGTCCCTGCTAGTTTTTTAGAGTTACTTTTTCAAGAAGCTGAAGAAGTAATTTTTATTAAAAAATAATAATTTATCGGGTATTCATGATTTTATTTTACATTCTTAGAGTGGTAAAAGACATTTTTGTCATTTTAACCACTGTCCTTATCATTTCCGTCATACCAGAGCTACAGAGAACATTGAAGTGAAGAATGCCAAAAACAAAATTAAAATTTTCATTAGACATCAAATATATCATTTTGCATCAAAAATAAAAATTTTTTTTTCCACTATGGAAGTGGGACAAAAATGATCCAAAACCACCAATCTTATTTGGTCCAATTTCTGTGAGAATCACTCATAAATTAAGTTTTTGGAACTAAATACATTTGCTACATACTGAGTAAACCTGAATTTCATAATCTTTCTTCAGCTAAACATTTGAGGAAAAAATCCTTTTCAGTGCATTTTTTTCTCTTAAAGTACAATTAAGAATACATTGAATACTTCATTCACAGCATCAACATGATTTTTATTAAAAATATATAGTTACCTTTGTACTAAATAAGGCTATCAATACTTGTCTAATTAAAAATGTTACTGAAGAAAAGTATTTTGATAGCATTAAAAAATAATGCTATATTTTCAATCTATAAATGTCTAATGTTTACAGTGGGTGATCAGTTAATGACCATAATATGTCACAAGACTATTTTTTCTATCCGAATTGTTCGTTAACCGATCATCAATTCACTATAGATTTTCTTGTGAAATTGATTAATTCATTCTGGAGACCCTAAAAATTAAATTTTAAAAAAGGAATGGGATGGGTCAGGGAAAGTCTGTCAGCAAATTATCTTCAAGATCCTTTGGGTGCCCTGGTGCACTGTCCAATAACAACAGTGCTTTCAATGGCAAGTCATTGGTACAAGGTAGTCCTTGATACTCGAGGCACAAACTTCAAAACGCCATTCTTTGAAAAGAGCCCGAGTTACCCATGCCCTCTGATTCGTTTTACACATTACTGGCAGACTTGGGAGGAAACTGGGAGCGAAATGAGACGCATATTGTTTCACCACGAGAGGAAAGGAGTCTGCCATCTGGAATTCTTCATTCAAGACTACAAGTATGGGATGGTGTATGAACAGGGGGGGGGGGGCTCAAAATTAAATCAGTTTCGTTTTTTAATGAAATCAAAATCAAAACTGATGGTCTACTTTGGCTATAAATATTCCATTGGAATTCCCCCCCCCCCCAAAAAAAAAAAAAAAATCTTTGAAGTTTAATAGGCAAGCAATATAATTCATAAGAGATGAAAAATGATTTTTGGTCCATTGGGTTTGGCAACCCTGCACATTATGCTCCAAGAGCCAAGAAGCAGGCCTGTCGCTAGCGGGTGTGCAGGTTGTGCACCGCACAAAGGCACCAAGGTATAAAGGGGGTGCCGAAACGACTGAAGAAGTGTTAAGCAAAAAATTAACATTTTTCGGGAAAAAAAAAATTGAAAAAATAAATATTTTTTGTTTAAGTTTATATTGCAGACTTCTAGGAAAGGGTTTTCCCCGTTGAAATGCCCCTCTACAATGTTTTTGCAAGGTTTCATCTTACAAGTTCTTGTATACAGCACTGCTTTGCTTCCCCCCCCCATCTCTTAGGCAAGCGTTTCTCAACCTGTGGCGTGCAGAGCATTTGTAGGGGGGGGGGGGGGGGCGAGAAAACCCAAAGAGCAAGTAGTGATGCATGTTTTTAAAAAATCACCTTATTTATTCTCATTTTTACTCAAAAATATATCCATTTTTGCTTAAAATGTTCATTGTTGAAGATTAAAAAACAATGTATGCTGAAAAATGTGAGGGGAGGGGGGGGGGGGGACGTTAAAAGGCTGAGAACTGCTGCTTTAGGCAAAAATCTTCTCAGAGTTTCCGCAAACTTGTCTTTCAGTGCTATCCAGAAGGTAAAATTTACTGATATGTGATACCATACTTACTATGGTAATGATATGGAAAATAGTTTTCAGATTCCTTCCCATTCATGGGCGTCTGCCTGAGGTCCTAATGCCCCATTTACATTTAGCCCTTCCCACTTCTCTCGCTGCAGCTTTTTTCCCGGAAATACTTCTGTGTCATCTCCAAAAGCAGTGAGCGTTTACATTCAGCTGTACTCGCTTTCTCCTGCATGGAGTCTTCTACCGTACTTCCCTCTTCCTCCCTTAAAAATCCCCTGAAGGGGTATTGTGCAGGGCAAAGAGGTCAGCAAGAAAGTTCATCGCATGAGCAGGACACTCAAGAGAGGTGTTTACACTCCTGTTATTGCCATTTCTCGCGCTCGCTGCCGTGAAAGTGGGCCGAGTGCAAACGAGGGGTGAGATGTTGCAGAGAGAAAGAATACTGTTGCATTTGTTGATGGGAGGGGCTCATCTTGGTAGCGCTTCAGTAGTAAAATAATACAAAAAAGTTCAGTACACTAATTCACTATATCGACGGCTAGGGGAGAGGCTGTCCGGGAGTCCATGATGACAAATGCAAATCTGGGAATGGACATGGACCCAAAAGGGGTGAAAAGAGAAATACATTTTATATTTTTTTTCTAATCGAAGTTGCCTGGTACGTAAATGAGTGCTCATATAGAAAGGTAGATCGTGCCCCTTCCTTAGGTGTTTCTGAATTCTTTTTTTGTTCTATACTGAATTTGTATTGTTTTAGAACAAGGACAGTCTGTAGTATTTTACAGCCTGATAAGAGCATTTCCCTCATAGAAACACTGGTATAGGCATTCTTGCATGGGTCTCAAAATTTAAAATGCTTTATGCTTATTCATGTTACAGAAAAGTAACATGAATTGGCATTTAAATATTAATTATTTTCTAAAATACATAAATGCAATCTACTTTATTTGTATTACATATTTATTGAAATACGAAGTATGGGATCCAAGGGAGGGTGATCTCTCTTTCCCTTGCACGTTTAAAAATTTGCGGAGTTGCTGGAGAGTTTAACCCACTTTTGAATGCAGTTTTATTCTATCTGCTCTCATCATTGAAGAGATGCAATGGAGAAAGCTTTCCTTCTGTAACCAGTGTTGCTTCCCGGCATGGGTCATTAAATGCTCCGCCAGAACGCAGGCCCAGCAGTTTCGAAATCGTTGACAGCATTCAAAGACTCAAGCTGGGAAGTAAAACTAGTCACAAAAGGAGAGACTTCTCCATTGCATACCTGCCAACCTGGGAAAATTAACATCAGTAAAATCTTGTGCTCATTTCAGTAAATTTCCAGCTCGCATCAGTAAAACTAAGTTCATTTTTTGTTAATAACTAGTGCTCTAGTTACTACTTGTTAAACTAAGTTTATTTATTGTCAAAATGCTCTTTAATTTAATTTTTAATATTATTTTCATTCACAACTGAACCTGCTCTACTTAGAAGTTCTTTTTTCCCTTCCTGACTGATTTCCAGGGGGGGGGGGGGAGGTTAAAAATTTAAATTTAAAATAGGAATAACTTTCTATTCTTACGGAATTGGAGCTTTAAATGAAAGAGTACTAAAGGAAAAATTTTTACTCTCAAGAGGGATGGGAGATTGAACTGAAAATCTGAAACTGTCCTATTCAATGCTGCTTTTTTTTTTTCCTTCATTGGTTTCTTCGAGAGAGGAGGGGGAGGGGAGGTAAAAAATTACATTTAAAATCAAAATAGGAATCAATTTTTATTCTTACGGCATTGGACATTTAAATAAACGAGTGTTGAAGGGAAAGTATATATTCTCTGGATGGATGGAAAAAGATTACACTGAAAAAATTGATAACTTCGAAAATCGCCAAACAATCCGTAAAATGACTCGTCATATCCGTACATCAGTAAATTAACACTAAAATCCGTATATTTTACGGATAATCCGTAAAAGTTGGCAGGTATGCCATTGCATCTTTTCAATGATGAGAGCAGCCAGAATAAACCTGGATTAAAGATTGAAAATGAACTGGGCGGACGACCCAACAGTGTAAAAATTCTCTGTGATACTTATCTCTCACTTCCTTCAAGCATTTTTGAATCCACTACTTTTCAGCAATTTAACAAGTCGAGCCACATTTCAATAACTTTTGATTCAGTTAGTATTTTACATTACATATATAAAGAGTGCTGCACCCCCACCCCTCAAAAAAAATAAATCCTAAAGGGTAATGTTTTGTTTTATTATCCATTTTGTACAGGTAAAATGAGCTTTTTTAAAAATTAGACCAAACTGAAACGGATTATATTGATTTAGGGTAAAAGTTTGCTTTGATGTACAACTTGTTTAGGTCAAATAAGCTTTATCATTAAAATTAGCCCTTTCCACACAATTTTTTTTATATTCGTGACTGCAATCAAAATTAAGGTAATTACTATTAACATTAATTTACTTTTCTCCAATCGTATATAGAGTAGTAAATTATTTTGGTCTTTTTTACAGCTACACTTTTTATAAAGAAGGAAGGAGTAGCATCGGTGGATACAATTGTAAAATAAAATAATAATTAATTTTATTGGCATTTGAATAATTCATTTTAAATACACTTTTTATATTTTTGAAACAAGCCTATGTATTCAACACTAATTACGCCTTTTCTTGTGCGAACTAAGGCAAAAAAGGGGTAAACTGACAGTTTCTGCCACGTTAAACAAAGGAATTGTTACAATAGGTGATTGAGCAAGATAATTCGAAGGATTATTATTATATATATTCGTCATAAACAATCTTGTTAATTCAACAATTTCATTCAAAATTTTGGAGAAATATGATATGTTTATACTTATATCACAAATAAACATGTTGTCTGATTGGGGTGAAAAAGAAATCTTAAAACATTTCAAAGACTTGCATTTAAAATTAATTGATGATATAGATGGCGAATTTCTTTTCGAGGAACTAATATCGTAAAAATGTTTTTCAAATACCGCAATCTCGTTATAAATATATTTATCACTTCCAGTTACAGTCGCTTCCAAAGAAAGAAGTTTTTCCAAATTAAAAATTATAAAAAAAATTATTTACTGTCATAAATGAGCCAAGAATGGGAGCCAAATTTATCAATCATTTCAATAGAATATCAAGAATTAGAAAAAGTAAACATAAGTAATATAACTTAAAGGTTTGCTAGTGCAAAAGCTAGAAAAGTTTCACTATAAATAGTATTAGTGCTTCCTTTTAAAAAAACCTCTAACTGAACTAGCTTATTCCAAGCAATACCAGCCATAACTATCAAATAATTAAATTTGTTACTGTAATTTTAAGTTTTTTACTCCTATGAAGAAATATTTTGACATATTAACAAATTATTTAGTTAAAATTCAAACACGGAAATACCTTAGTTATATAATTAAAAACATTAAAAGCCATTAAAATTTCCGTAAAATCTAAAAAACTGTTAGCCCTTACAACACTTTATGTTCTTGCCACTGTTAGACATGTCAAATATATATTACTTACCTTTTTAAAGGATGCTTTAATTTCTTACTATACTTTATGGATAAGTATTTGGACGTACTTGGAGCCAAGTACGGCTCCCGTACGCTCTAGCAAGTCAAAATTATATTTTTCATCACTAACGGCGATGTTTACCATTTGCCGACCGTTCGCGGAATGTTGTGTTTACACTTTTACCCGCCAGGCGGCTGAACTTCTGCGAACGTGTTGCTCTGAGATGACGTTTTCCCGGTCATGCTCATTACCCGTATTTTTACGGTAACTGCGTAGTGCGGCAGGTATAAATACTTGTGCAAATGTGTAGCGTTGAGCTTACTTAAAAACTTGTTAGGAACTTATCAAGTACTTAAGCTTCTTTGAAGCTTGTTTAAACTAGTGTTAGATTACTTTGACTTGTACTTGCATGTGTCTTTTATGATATGATAGTTCCTACGCTGTTGCTGTGGTAAATATGCCTGTTATCTGTGATATTTTGATTTGATATTTTTAAGCATCAATAAACAAAGTTTTTTTAATCTTTTATGTGTCATCAATCCTAGTCATTTTTACACACTGCCAAGTTTAGATTCCACTGTGCTTTTAACTCTCTGCATTAATTTTAAATAGTGTTAGACTATGTCGCTTAGTGAGTGAAGAACTTGATAGTTTATTTTTAAGTCTCACTTAGCGAACAAAAACACTCACCATTTTAGCACTTTCAGCAGTTACTCCACTGCCGTCTTCAGAACTGAGCCCGTCTGGCTCGCTCCCCGCTTCTTCATTAATTCCAGCCACGATGTCTCTATTTGCGCAAGTGCCATGTCGTTAAACCCAATTGCAATATCTTTAAAAGAATTCGGTCAGATAAAGACAAAGTAAACCCTCTAGAAACTGCAGGTATTTACAAAATAAATTTTACTTATAGAGAATCCAACCTTCTCGGATACTACATTGGTGTTACAAAAAGAATTAAAGAACACATAAACGATATAAAATACAATAGACAGAGTACCACAGTTATGGCTTGAAACGGGAAGCATTGGAAATAATGACACAAGAGGGAGCTGTCAACGACATGGCACATGTGCAAATAGAGACATCGTGGCTGGAATTAATGAAGAAGCGGGGAGCGAGCCAGACGGGCTCAGTTCTGAAGACGGCAGTGGAGTAACTGCCGAAAGTGCTAAAATGGTGCGTGTTTTTTTGATTTTACGGAAATTTTAATGGCTTTTAATGTTTTTAATTATATATTAACAAATTTTAGACATTGTAATGTGACTTTCGTGGTTTTCTTTTTGCAAACTGTTTTACAATTTTAGAAAGATCTAATTTAACAGTTGACCTACGTTTTTTTCATCAACATTGAACGAATTTTATTTCGTTTTTATTGATAGAGCCATAATTTTTAATCTTACGTATTTTTATTTTGTACCATGCTTTTAAACATTTTATTAATGCATTGTCATGCCTTTTAAAACATTTTGAACAGTGCACAAATTTTTAAATTCTGTAGTAGAAAAGTGTTTTTTTTCCCCTTTTCCCGAGTATTTTACATTCAAAACAAAACTCAGAATTTAATTTAATAAAATACATAAGTCACGTTCTTTTTACTATTTTTGTTCCATTTTCCCTTTTGTTGCAATAAGAGATACTGCACTTTGATTTGTCAATGTGAAAGTTAAATTAATCAGCCCTTTGAAATGTTTGACTTTTTATTAAAACATCGACTGTTCTTGAAATTAAATTATATAATAACCATCTGCCATTATCTTCTACGCTGAAATCAGTCACTTGAATTTCAAGCCTATCTTGTGTAAATCTGGATAAACAAAAAGCATCCGTTATAATGCTTCCAAATAACATGAACATTTTTGGAATTATCAACTATGTTAAAACTTGTCGTTTGTAGTTTTCCTTGTATTATATTGCTTTCTTTATAAACAAACAGTGCACATATACCATTAAATTATTTTCATGCTTTTTATTTAGATTTAAGGATTTCTCTTTACTTTTGAATCAATGTCATGGTGTCTGTGTAAATCAAAACGTTATACCAAAGTGAGCTTTGTGCTACTTGTGAAGCGCATTCACTCGTTAAACATTATGGCAGTGTTCTGTAATTATTGTTGAGGAAAAAAATGCACTTTATTCTCCTCTCCCCCTTCTTTCGTCCTTTTATTTTGGGGGGGGGGGGAGAGGTATAAAGAACAGGCACCCCTTTGAAGGATACCACCCAAGTCCATGCTTGAACTTAATGAATTCCATATCACTAGAACTCTGCAAAAGACTAGTCTAGATGGAAGCAAATCTGATCTCTGCACCCATGGTAACTGTTAGCTACCTACCACAGTGCTTTTGGTTCCACTACTTTACAAGGACACCCAGGAGCAGAATTATATTCAGTGTTCTGCAGCATAACTTTGAACAGTTGATAATGTTCTGCAGGCATTTTGTCCAAGTCTGACCGACCATGGTAAAATGCAAATTAGATATAAAAATTGTGCAAAAAGCTAAGAGAGAAGGCATAATAGCATAAAGGGCACGTCCCTTTAATTACTCTGCAGAACCTATCATTTTATATATTCTTTCTTTAAAAAGATGAAATGTTCTGCAAAGATTGCGATTGTTCTGCGACGTACATCGCACTTTTACCCACTTTCTGCTGAGGATGTATACCGCATGTACTGGGCGAGTTTTCGGCGGTGCCGGATATCCATCGGGCAACCCTACAGTCCAGAGCAATGCCGTATATTCTCTACTGACTACTAATATGGCAATGTAAAATCATATTTGTTTCAAAAACTGAATATTTATAGGGGTGCCACCTCCCGAGACTCGGTTTAATTATGATATTTTCCAACTGAATAAGCACATGGAATAATAGAATGATACTTTAATTTCGAAGACTGAACATTTTTTTTCTGTAGGGGCCCTAAATCGGTGTTTGCACAAAGGCACCTGACACATCCGCGACGGCCCTGCCAAGAAGTGTTCGTTAGAATTCGTTTTAGTTCGTTATCTGAACACAAAAATCTTCTGTACAGGTACATTTTACAACCACCATTTTAAGGTGACCAGAATTGTTTTTCTTCCTGGGAATGGTCACCTTAGACAGTTTCCGCTTTATATAGTATATACTATAAGAATATAACACTAAGAACAAATTTACAAAGCTAAATATACAGTAATTTGTATAATAGTTCGGAGAAGCAAAACAGTTCCAAATGCAACCGTAGGGATACATTAAAAAATGCTTTAATTTTTTAAAAGAAATTTGCCTTAGCAAAGCTAACTTTTTTGTAAAGACAAGTAATAGAGGACAACATTGATATAAAAGATTTTCAATAAACCTCTGCCACAAAAATTTATAACACTTTGAATATCGGTAAAAAACGATACTTATAAATCTAAAAGCGCATTTAGCTTGCTATATAGCTTAACTATATATACATTTTTTATAAGTACTAATATATGTCTTTCAAAGGACACCTCTTTTGCTATGGTAACTCGAAAGCGAATGCTGTTATCAAGCCTTAAAAATGACAAAAACGTTGAAAATGCACCTCTTTGTGACCTTCAGTGACTTTGTGGCGAACCTGCCATAGATTTCTTATATATTTCATGAAATTCAATCCTCTAACATTCCAAATAAAAAGGAAATTTCTTGACAAGTTGTTCCTTGGTATGTTCTGCAAAGAGTTTTTGACCATAGCATAATGCAGTGGCGGCTCGTGGGATACAGCAAGTACTGCCGGGCTGCACTTGAAATTATCAGCACATACTTTAAAATAATTTATTCTACTAACTTTCTTAAATTCAGATTAGAATTATGGTATTCCTATGGTAAATTAAAAAAAAAAAAAAAAAAAAACATATTGTAGTAACGGCCGGATCGCTCATTCAGAAAAAAAAAAAAAAAAACATTTAATCTTTCCGCAATTCAACTGCGAAAGTCGTTGGTACAGCCCTCGGCGCTGATTAAGGAATTGGCAGCAGCATTGCCATGGTAAAGACTATGTAATAGGGTGTATCACAAAATTCTTTTTTTGGAAAATCAAACTTTCAAGTTGATAAAAAGTTGTTACTGGCATCACATACCTACCAAAAAAAATTTTTTTGAAATCTAAAAATATTTGGGTCTCCCGGAATGACATTGAAGTTGTCAGTTTTTTAGTCAAAACGATATTTTTAAACATTTTTTTATAAAGTATGTATAAATCAAAATTAAATATTCAACAGCAAAAATGGACAATTTCAGATGGAATCTATCAATAAAAAAAAAATGCATTGCGACTGAAATTGAACATTTAGATCTCCTGGAAGCTTAATGAAAATCTCCAATGTTTTGTCAACTAGCCGTATTTAAGAAATGTTGAAGAATCTTACAAATTTTCAATCATTGTATTTATAATACAGACACTGCAGTACAGCGTTCCGAAATAGCAAGAATACTTTTGTAGGCGAATATGGGGCTCAGATTTCAAGGTGATAAAACTGTAGTTGCCCCATGACTTTGGAGATAAGGGAAGCGCAAGACCATCACATGATTACTTCTCTCCCTCGTCCACCCTTTTTTTTTTTTTCAGTTTGTATTTAGCGTTTTTTATGTACGAAGTGTCCATTTAGTGAGCATTTATGTTTTACATTTGTGATTGAGTTCAATTTGGTTTTGTTGTTTTACCATCATGAGTAGAAAAACTCATTCTTCATCAACAAGAAAAACTACTGATGATCCAATTGTCGGTCAACCTTTAGATACAAGCGATAGCTATGTTTTACCTACTAAAATTGATATAGTACGTTATTTTGAATGGGTAAGAAATCGGTTGAAGTCTGAAGGATGTCATCAACCAAAGAAAAAGGTAGTTGCAATGCGAGTAGCCCGTAAGCTAGAAGAAATATGGAAGAAGACTTCTATTCCTGTTTCATCTGTAAGCAACATTGTTTTAATGATTTTAAAACTACACGAGAGATCTGAAAAGATGAAAAAGTCATCAGGGTGTAACGCAAAAAATGCCAAGAGCTTTAAAACGTCCGTTGAAAAGTTCCAAATCTGACATTGTAAATAATCTTTTTGATATTTGTTCATGCAAATATAGAGATTTAGTGAAATGTTCGTGTCCAGCACAAAGGAAAGTTTCACAACTGGAACACAAGTTCTTGAATGACCAACGAAACCTGAGGCTTAGGGTTATAGGAGGAATTGACACAGTAGAGAGTAAAAAAAATCGAGAAACGTGCTAAAAAAAAGGAAAGGTCCATACAATTTGAGTTAAACTGAAGTCTCCAATCAACAAATATCCCTTACGAGATGAAGGCATTGTTAGTGACACTGACAGCAATTCCATTCAACAGGATTCAAGTGTTTTAGCTATAAAAATAAAATACCAGAAAATAAAAAGGAAAATTCTAGCGTTTCAGTAAAGCAAGTCCTTCCAGTAGATCTGCCATCATTTTCTAGAACATATGATCAGAGCAATTTCCAATAGAGCAGGACCGCAACTAGCAAGTGCTCTTTTACATGATTTAAAAGTTGTGACACCAGAAAATCAGACGGCGGTAATTGATAAATCAAAAGTTTTTCGTGAGAGAGTAAAGTACCGTGAAAGTATTGCAACTCGCTCCTCAGAAATAATTTCTCTCTATTTTGATGGTCGGAATGATGAAACTATAGTCAAAGAAAATGTACGTGGCAAATCTGTCCAGAAAACTATACAAGAAGAACACATATCTTTGGTTGAAGAACCAGGTTCAATATATCTTGGTCATGTAACTGCAGACAGTAGTTCTGGGAAAGACATTTTATCATCAATAATGAAACACATGGAATGTAACTGCATTGATGTGACAACTATCAAAGCTCTTGGATGTGATGGTACGACCACAAACACTTGGATTTCTAATGGATCAGGTTGCAGGTTGGAAAAGCTACTTGCGTTTGTGATACGCTGCCTACAATTATCAAAATAAATAGACAGGGAAATCAAGATTTATTTTAAATAACCTTTACATATTCAATGTTCTTTATTTTTAACCTTTATGTGTTTGTTTATATCTTTTGTAACCTTTTTCATCTAAAGATCACACTTTCTGATTTTTAATTTTAACATATTTTTGTTCCTCCAAAATTTTTTTTCTAATGTGTAATTATTTGTAATGTTGCCCCTCCCCCCGCCCCAGAATAAAAAAGAAACTAATAAACTAATGAAAAATTAATATACATTTTATTTGCTCTGTTGCTAGAAGTTTAACAATGTAAAATATCGTCTGGAAATTTTTGAATATTTGATAAAATAGCAAGGTTTTTAAAATTTGGTTCCGGCAGACTAATATGGTTAATGGTACAAATGAATTTTTTAAAAGTGTTGTCTTTCTAAAATTCAAGTTTTTTTACTTAAAAATTATAAATATACTTTATATTAATGTATACATATTTTTTTTAAACTACACATTTTAGGTCAAAAAAGTTGAATTGCAAATTAATTGCGGGAGACCTAAATATTTTTCGATTTCAAAATTTCTTTTTTTCGTTGATATGTGATGGTGACAACTTTTTATCAACTTGAAAGTTTGATTTTCCAAAACTAGGGGCCAAGGCCCCCTGACTCGCTACACTCGCTTTTCGTATGAGGCAGTCAGCCCATAATAAGGCTTATTCGTAAAAAAGACATAATTTCAACAGACAAAACCCGAAGATTGGATCAGATAGAATGTTACTGAGCTACACATTTCATGGTTCTTGCATGCAGTGTTCATCCTAGGCATTTTTCGAAGGGCGCTGCGCCCTGCCCGCCCTTTAAAGCAAAAAATCCCGCCCTACTTGCCCTTTAAAAAAAAATTGCCGCCTTTTTGCCACCCAAAAACAGCGCCCTGCCTGCCGCTCTTCTAGCCCTGATTTCATTCATGGCGCCATCCTCTCCCCTCTGTTTACATTTATTGCATTGCGCCATCTCTTTCCTATTAGTTGACATTAGTTAGCACCTTCACAGATTCTAGTGTTTAGTCTAGATTGATTTGGCAGGGTGCAGCGCCCGGCGGCCCTTTTATCGTCTTTTTAGTGCCCAGCTGCCCAATTTCTCTTCTTTCTGCCCCCCTCCTTTTAAATTTTTATTATTCTTAGTCAACAATCACTACTTTTTTTTCCTACATACCATTTGCAGCCCATCACGAAAATACGTTAAATAAAACGTAATAGAATTGCTTGGTTGGATGACTTTTTAAGGAGTTCTAACTTGTATTGACTTTACATCTGGATGAAACCGACCAAAACTCCAGACCGACAGTCGCGCGGCCGGGGCCCGAACGTGGGAACTTCAACACTTCAGCCGTCAACTATGTTCAGTGGCTTTATCAGGGATGTTAACTCCAACACTCGATTTGGGAGCACCCCGGGGGCAGAAAAAATTTCATTTGGGAGCACCTCGGGAGCAGAAAAATTCCATTTGGGAGCAGAAAAATTCTATTTGGGAGCACCTCGGGAGCACAAAAAAATAGTTTCCGAGAGGAAAACTAAGATTCGAGATCAGAATTAACATGATTTTGGAGCATAAAATTGAAGATTTAGGAACACAATAAATGCATACAAGAAAAGCAAAGTTTGCAAGCAAACACCATTTGCTAAGAGCAAAACACTATTTGAAAGCACTTTAGGAAAGCTCTGGAAAAAAAAGGGTGTATACAGGCTATGCTATCAGCAACTTGGTAAACACAATACATGGATTTACATGGATGGAAGGAATTTTTTTTTGTGTGTGTGTGAAACTGCTCATTTTAATGGTTTTCATATAAATGCTAAATGGAAAGAGAGTGGGAGGGAAGTATTTCTTATATGCAATGGTACTTTTAATGCATGTTCGAAGGTTGTAAAAATACTAATATTTAAATGGTAGAATTAACATTTCTGCCGTTTATATCATTCTAGAATTATGTATTCAAAATTTAGTCTATTTTAAAATAAAGATTTTAATTACGGATCTATAAATGAAATTCGTAACACATTCTGAAAAATTTGCGGACGCACTTTGGCTGAACACGGGCCCAGGGGCGTCGCCCCGTCTGCCCCCTCTCGTAGAGCCTGCACACACACAAAAAGAAAAACAGTGGTGTAGTTTTAAGAAAAAAGGTTTAGGAACACTCGCAACTGAAGACTCAAAAATCATGCGTCCATGATGAAAAGGGAAGAACGCTTACTTTTGCTGACATAAGCTCGAATGAAAAAGTAGTGAGACGGCATCTCCCCGCTCATGATCTTCACGGGCCGAAAATGTCTAGGCCGTCCTGGCATTTAATCAAAATAAAAAATTCAGACCCGGTCCAGCTCGTATATTAATCATGATTTAAGGAGGGGGGGGGGGGGGGAATCACAAGCCAATCGTTTGGTCTTGTCCAAATTTTAGGAGAGCAAAAATTTCCGGAAAGGCTCGATTTTGCAAGCGCAGAGGACCGTCTTTAAGAGTATACGCTTGTTCCAGTCCATTCTAGAAAATGCTGAGGTCAGCCCGTGCCTTGAATGAATCGTGCTGCAAAAGCCTGGGCCCGCACAGATCTCTACCCCCCGCGACTACACCACTGGCAGCGGATTTCCGGATTATTTTGAAATGAAATATTCTATTAATTCAGACAGCCTAGATTCTGATTTCTAAACCGGTCATGCTTCCAATTTTCATTCTTGCTACGGGCCGGGTCATAAACCGTGATTTTTTAGGGGCTGGGACGTCACCGTAATATACTGTTTTCTTTACGGACCGGTCTGGTTTAGATCAGGGGCGGCCCTGCGGTACATGACACCCACTCCACCCTGCAAACGTAGAAAAAGACGTCCCTTTTACTTTTTTCAAAATTGCTTTTATGATTTTAAGTTGGAAATCGTGCCCCTTCATAAACAAAAAACGGTGCCCGTTGCAATGATTACTTGTTTGCCTATCTGGCCGGCCCTGATTGAGGTGACTAACAAAGCCCGACTGGTCCGATCCGGGGCGGGTAGAATGGCTTCGGAATGCAGCTTTCGTACGCAGTTTGAATCTTGCTTTACTGCTAACTAGCTTTCCATACACGCTTTAAAAGATAAATGAGAGTGGCAAAAATTTAACAAAGAGTCAAAATGACGTATTCGGCACAGACCGGCGCAAAAATCGGCTAAAAGCGCAGTTCGGCGCAAGAATTTGTGTTTCGGCGCAGCTCGGCGCAGAATTAACATCCCTGCTTTATCCACTCAAATCGGTCTGAAAATCGAGCGATTTGCGAATACAGCAATTGAAACACATTATGCTTTTGCCAAATTAAGAGCATAATAATGATCTTTTGCTATTGCAGTGTAGCGCCAGGGTTTTTGGCTCCGGTGCGGTCCTTCAGTTTGCCGGCCCATTCTTTTTTAAGTTTCAGCATTCTGCCCCTCATTTCGGCCTTTTAGTTCTCCACCATATTATTTTTAGGTGTCCTGCCGGCCACCATCTTTGTTTTTACCTTGCCGCCCGGGAGGACCCCCCCCCCTTTATTACGCAACAATTTTAATTGTACTAAAGTGGAGTAACTGCAGAATTTAGTAAATCAGACTATTGACAAGATTTGGTATTCTAACTATTCATATTATGTATCTTCCGATTTTAAAAAGTTCTCAACATTTTAATGAATGAAGCAAAATAAATAAATAAATAAATAAAAGCAATAGAAAGCTAGTTCTGGGAGAGAATGTCTTAAGAAAACAAATTGTGTCTTAAGTTATTCATAAAACTAACTGTCATCAATTTAAGCTCATTTTCAGTTTTTAAAAACTAAAAAATAAAAAAATTTGAAATGATTCTGGAAGTCTTTTTAATATGTAATTTGTTTGAGTACTTTTGACAACCGGATGTTAATTATTTTTATTATTTTAAGCTGATTAAAAACATTTGATAGTCAAAATATTTAATACTTTTTTTTTTTTTTAAAGTATTAAAGCAAGGTTGAAGAACGAAAATTTAGTGTTTTTAAAGAGAACTTTTTAAGTATGCTACAAAAAATTAAAAATAAAGCTATGAAAAATAAATTATTTAAAATATAAACTTTATTTCACACATTTGGACAATTCTGTGAGTTAAAAAAATATTTATTTTATACCTGCTAAAAAACTTACATGTAGTAATTATTTTTATTTATTTTAAAGAATAGTGCTTTAAAAAAAACTTATATTCACTTTTTATGAATGAGCAAACATTAAATTAGAAGTGAAAGAGAAGAACAAATATATTTCAGTAATTTGATTTCATATGGTGTACATTCTAACCATTGGATGCAATACAAAATTTGCATGAATGTCATTTATTCTAGCAATCTTCTGTGTTCAGAATTCAATTTTCCCAATTTCTATAGCTATCAATTGATGGATGAGTTAAATTGTTTGATCCAATTTTAAATGTCTAATAGTAATAATGGTAACTTCAAAAATCTTTACTTGGTACTCATTCAATAATTATTGTGAACAAAAGAATTTAAATTCTGATTTATATTATTAAATTTTATTATTTTTATTATATGCTGAACACATCTATCCTAATCCACTTCCACTGACAGTCCTTTTCTGTTTAAAAGTTTGTACCAATATAGGTAAAACATCCTATATGAATGTGATCCAGTAATTGTGGTCCAGTAGTGATAGTGTGATAAAATTGAAGAACATAAATTAGCAGTCCCTCTGCCTTTCCCTACTGCCTAACAAATCATGTCTGGCTAAAAATTTATGAAACCTACTTCAATAAATGTACTATTCTTATAAATAATAAACATGTAAGTTATGTAATTTCGAGAAAAAAAAAAAAAAAAAAAAAAAAGCAGAAAATTCAAAATTACTTTTATTAAAACTTCCTTTTTTTTTTTTTTTTTTTTTTTTAAATCAAAAACTTCTAGTTATCTACAGATTTAATTCACATATTTATGTCATGCTTAGAGCAAAATATTATCAACAAATCCTTTTTCCTATTTCGCTTACACTTACTTCTACAGGATATTTTCTCCAAAAGATCAGGGGAAAAAACTAAGACAAATTGGAAAAAATCTAACTATGCATTGTAGTCAGAACACATATTACAACTCTACATGTTAAAGTTTCGGGGATCAGATAGTTTCAAACCAGTGTCTATATATGCTAGCTACCTGTACATTCTCGTGGAACCCCAAAGTGCCTTTTTAAAGAACAGGGTGCCCTTTTTGAAATTTCCCCCCTGCTGACCCTTTTTTTCTAGAGTCAACACTATTCTAATCACCTCCTCTTGTAAGTTAACCATTTTTTTTATGCCTATATAGCTATACATGAAAAATTTTAAGTGACAATTATTTTATATGTAGACTCCTCACCCCCCCCCCCCTCAAAAAAAAAAAAAAAAAACTTTAGATACGATAAATGCAGATTTAATATGAAAAAGCATTGTATTGTTGGCTGACCTTTTTTCTAAAAAAGTAAATGGCAATGTTTGCTTAATATATACAGGCACGTATCCAGAAAACAGTTTGGAGGGGGGGGGGGGTCCAAACTGTAAAAAAGATTGAATTTTTCACAAAAAAGACTATCATTTTCATTTTAGTAATCATTTTCATTTGGACCCCCCTAAATACATTCTTGAGTATATATATATATATATTCATATAGTGCCTCTTTATATTCTGACGTGCCCTTGAAAGCTTAAATTGCCCATTTTTAAAGACTAGCACCCTGCCCCTTTTTCATCCTAGGATGATCTCTGCTTGCATGTTCATTGATACATAAAAATTTAAACTTCACACTACAGTAGACCCCCTCCCCCTTATAACATGGAAGATATTTTGTTATGGGAATCGGTGTTGTACGGGTCCTGAGCTATACTCCACCTTGAGTGTGGACTCCGCTAATAATCACTGGAAAAATTATTTGCACTCCTCAGAAACACAATGATATTTAGTATTGCCATTCAAAAGTTATATTAATTAGGAGCTAAAGTATAATAAAATCAGAAAATCTGTTTCAGCTGTATTTTTAATAATGTAAAACCTATTGGACACCTTTACAAATTTGCTACCCATGGCGATTTTTCATTATTTGGTGACTTGAGTACATGTAAAGTTAATAAAAGCTACGGAACAGATAGGATAGCTTACCACCAATGGCGACTTTTCATTATTTGGCGATTTACACATGCTCACAACTTATAATTACTCTTCATTTAAGGTTACCGGAAAACTTATTCATATTTTCATTTATATAATCGTTGGCAGATTGACATACTTAGCACCACGAATTATACCATCTCGTCGTGCTAGCAAATATCCAAAGTGTACTATAACTGCTATAATGGCATAGTTAACACCGCCAAATATTTCTACTGGTAGCAAATAATCCAGCTGGACCGAACCGGCTTTAAAATAATCTGCATTTTAATTATTTTTCATTTTCAAGATATTAGTTATTCTGTTTTGGAAAAACGAATAATCGCGAATTCTAAACTCCTGTTGTCTAAGCGAACTTATTATTTGAAAATTGTCAACTTTGTGTAACATATTTTGAGTTACTTATTTCATATTATTGTAACCTATTTATAGAAAAAAACAGGTGATGCCTATTCTACAGCTTACAAAATATTGTAACAATTGATTAAAGCTGTTGTGAACTAATAGTATTTAAATATATGTAAAAAATACATGTGAAGCATATTCTGTAGCTTACGAAATATTGTAACAATAGATTAAAGCTGTTGTGAACTAATGGTATTTAAATATATGTAAAATTATGTGGCATACTTTCATGTCGCATTTTTGGGACACGTTTTTCATACAATTTTCAATAAAGGGAGTGAGAGATAAAATGACATAGTCATTAATAGATGGAGAAAATCTGCACAGAAAAATGCACAATTTCAACTGAATGAAAATTTCAAAACCTTATTCTCAGGTGTATTCAGCAGACGATAAATTGCGCCAAGCATTAGAATCATCTCCTCAAAATCGCACAAAACAGTTTAATTTTTAGCCAAATTAAAAAGTTGCACATTTTAGTCTCAGAAAATTTCTAAATGTTTCTTTTGAGTATAAAACATTTCATTCCTGCTCTGATTTCCCATGCACGCGATATTTTAATTTAAAAACAGCCTTACAAATAATCTAGACAAAAAAAAAAAAAAAAAAAATCGTTATTCTTTTATTTTTACTTCAAGAGTCTGAATCATTTAATAAACTTGCCGAATGTGGCACAGTGGATAAGCTTAAATGTCGCTTTTTTTCCCACTGTGGGGTTACAATTACGAAATGGCGGAAAGCAAAAATTAGCCTTTTGCGATACGTTTTTTATCGATATCTCCTAAAATAATTCGAATTTTGAAAAAAATCGCTTCGAGGTGTGTCGGGAACTGTCATGGAAAATTTCCGTACAAAATTTGGTAGGCCTACGATCACCGCAAGACACATTCAAACAAACTAACTAACAGTTTACACATTGTTTTATTAATATAGAAGAAAAATAGTTTTTATTTTGGTGTAAAATGGGCATAATTCTAACTCATGTTTGTAAATTTCCTGCGATTCTAGATACTTGGAAACGCTTTGTTGCAAAGGAATGAATGATTTTATGCCAAATCTGGCAACCATTCTGTTTATTTTTTCAGTTTTTTATTAATATCTTCTAAAATAATTCGATTTTCGAAATTTAACTCAGCTTAGCAGGTTCCTCGGAATTTTTCGAATCTGTGGGCACCTTAGTCAAAACTTAAATCCCCATGGTTTAGGAAGAGATAAGCTGACAAGCTTTGGCGGCGACAGTGGCCTTTACTATTTTTTAGAATAGAGAGAAAAAATTTTCGTGATACACCCTACTACGTAAGCACTTTCTCCGGCTTAGGATAGCATAGGGTGTTTTAGCTAAGACTCAGCTGAAGAAAGGTTTTCTGTCTTTTGCTGCCCTGGTGAATTGGATGAACTGATTGGCTCGGACGAGAAGTGAGAGAGAGAATAAAGACACAGAATATATGTTCTAGCCCAGCGTTTCTGAACCTGAGGGGGACGCGCCCCCCCACAGAACGTTTGCAGGGGGGGAGGGCGAGAAAAACTACAGAGCAAGTAGTTATGCATGCTTTTAAAAAATCATCTTATTTATTCTCATTTTTACTCAAAAATATATCCATTTTCGCTTAAAATGTTCATTAATAAAGATTACTCAATGTATGCTGAAAATGTGAGGGGGGGGTGAGTGCCACTGTAAGTTAGCCTTTGTTGGAGGGGGGTAGGCACGACATTAAAAATTTGAGAACCGCTGTTCTAGCCCATTCTAACGGAAACAATAGTTTTTTGTTTTTTTGTCTGGGAAGGTTGAAAGTTTTTAGCTTTATTTGCTACTGTGTCCATGTGTTATTGGAATCTATGATTTAACCGTTTTGAAACATGGAGCCCCGTTATTATCCAGTTTGCGTCTTGCTTGAAACTCCGTTTAACACATGGAAAGAAGATTATAAACGACAACCACTAAAAGAAAATAGACCGACACCAAAATTGTCCATTCATAAGAAAAAAGCAGGCTCGTCTGAGCATGATTGTAGCTTCCATTCATCATGATATGCACTATTCTCGTGGCTATGGGGAAGTTTTTATTTATAAAAAAATGTTTTGTTGGCCGTGTTTAATCGTTGAGATAAAAAAGAGCGTTTGGAATGGTACTGGATAGGATGGATTAACCACCATCACACGAGCATGTAAAACACATGAAAGCTCAATCGAGCATTTAAAAAATTCTTTAAAATTTAAGGAGTTGATAAGAAGTGGGAGCTAAATTGCTGACGCATTAAAGGAAAACTTTCGACTTTATATTGCTGAATTTATCAAGAACGTAAGCCTGAATAGACGCTGCATGCAATTACCCATCAAAGCAGTATTGTTTTTAAGTAAGCAAGAACTGGCATTAAGAGGACATGGCGAGCGAGAAAATCCTTTAAACATGGGGAATTTTAAAGAGATTTTAAAATTAATGATATCTGAATTAAAACAACGCCTTTTTATGAGGACATCACTGACTGATTCGCAAGTTTAAAAGAAAGGAGGATTGATTTTACTTATAAAAAATAAGTAAGTTTTCTTTTCTTCTCAAGTTATCATTACAAAAGAAAATTCTCAGGAAACTTCAAATCAGACACGGATTAATGCAATTTTGAGGATAGGAGCGGCTGGTTGAAATTTATGTCCATTTTATGGAAGTAAAATAGGATCTCTGACATTTATATAATTTCTTTTTTTTTTTTTAAATCCTGGGTGAGGGCTTAATCTGCCAGCTTTCGAATTCAATAACAAAGATAATCCATTCCTGTCCGGAGGAAGGGGGGGTGTCATATGTTTCCGGCTGCACTAACATTTTTGACCATGGGCCGCCACTGGCATAAAGTCAGAGAAAAATGCTCATTTTTGTGTGCTGCACGTCTTTTTTTTTTGGGGGGGGGGGGGCATAAAAAATGAACACCTCAACTTTTGAATTAAATATTTATGATTTGTTACATTAATAAGATAAATAACTAACAACTGGGAATATTTTGGCAAAAATCTGAGATAGCATGTTTCACTCGATACTGCTAGGTGTGACAGTTTCTCAAATTCTTGCTTTTAATAATTTTAATGATAAAGCATTAATTATCTTTATAGAGAATGAAATATAAATGACAGAAAAAATGAAATCTTACGTTTTTGTAATAGCTAGATAAAGCTTTACACCTTCATTACTGACTCCTGATGACAGAGCATTAGCTAATCGCTGTCTCTCCTTCACATGTTGTTTTGCACGACCAGATAACTAAAGCCAAGAAATTAAATATTCAGTAATATTAAAAAGAGGATATGTAAACAAGAAAAGGTATATAAAGACAAGAGAAAAATAAAATACATATACACTATTTTCCATGAAGAGGATTCTTGTATAAACTTCACACACACACACAGACAATATTAATTTATTTTGTTTAAAATAATTCTCTCTGAAGAGCATTTTAAGCAACTAGCTGCCAAGGCAGCCAGCTTCGTCGCCCCATACATGGTCTCATTTCAATGAAAATCATGTTTTTTTATTTTAACAGTATTTTTCTTTTAATTTATTTAGGTTAGGGTTGCTACACATTTTGGGTGTCATCATAAACGCCAATATTGAAACAAATGTCTAAAATGTTCTTTAGCCCAATGCATGGTGACATTTTTTAGATGGCCAATTAATGTGCCAAGTATTTTAAATTGATATTTTAAAGCTGGGAAAAAGTCCAAAAGATCTTGCATTTTTGATTATCCATTATTGTTATTTTGTAATCTAGCTACTGCGTGACTTATGCTTGCTCCATTTGACATCACTGAATTGTTAATTTGGATATTTTTGCACATGGGTTATTGTTATTGCACTAATGTTTACATGCAGCTGTTGCCATTCGCAGCGTGGAAATATCGTCGATATTGGTGCTGCGTATGTTAGCATATTATATAAGTAATGTTGCCCAGACCTTAATACCATTTTGGCCTGAATATAAAGCAATGTTTTGTGACTGATCATTTCCCATTATAAACCTGACTCGCCATTAAATTTGAGGTCTAATTATAGGATTTTTCGAATTATCTTCATGAAAAATTTGGGGATTGCATTACATTCAGGCTAATACAGTACATCAAAAACTTTAGATATCCCCAGAGTAGAGCTACTATACAACATGATTTACAGTACATGTTATTTCCCACTACATTATTTACTTTAGAGAATACCAGATAGTGAAAAACGAAATATGTGTATACATGCTAGCATTGTAGCCCGGCATTGCTTGCGCAATGGAAGAGAAATCCCCATTTACCTTAAATATAGATTGTAAAGGAAAAGAATGTGAATCCTCCTGCTGGGAAAAAAAAAAAAAAAAAAAAAAAAAGGACACAGGACTTCCTGCTGCAAAGAAAAAAAAAATGAACATGGCACCTGATAGTGTACAGAGGTTACCAGAAATTGGACGTGGCTAGGCTGGGATGTGATCTTCCTGCTGCAATGATAAAGAAAGGACATGGGACTTCCCACTGCAACGAAAAAAAAAAAAAAAAGAACATGGGACGTGCGAACGTACCGGGTTACTGGGAATTGGACGTGACCAGACTTCTCCCCTTCCACCTGTCTGGGTTCTAATACACAGTCCTTTATCACTAATACCTATGCACCAATGGAAAACAAATAAGCAGTGTCCAATCATCGATATAATAACCAGTCTGCCTGAATTTTGCATAGTGGTAGCACAAAGGGGGATTAGCACATTCGTCATCTAATCTTATCTCTCTCTTTCACCCTGCCTGATGCCTGAAAAAAATTCCTCCCTCCTACATTCCTAGTGGAATTTTTCAACTCAAGATCTTTTCAGAAAAAAAAAATCATATAAAAAAACCTAATTAATATTTTTGCACAGTTGAAAATTTAAAAGAGGGAAATGTTTTATCAATGGTAAAATAATGGAAACTTTGCCAGTTATATTTTTCGATGTGACAGTTTTAATTTCAAATTGCAAAAATTTACCTGAAAAGTGATCATCTATCTAAAACTTCTTAAAAGTCTGCAAATTTAAGTACGATTTTTTAACAAAGTTTGTTTGAAAAACAAAAACTCTGTAGGTTCTGATGATAAGAAATATAGTTTTCAGACGAAAATTTAGCTTGCAATAATGCAAAAAATGGCCAAAAACTGGACAAAACATATAAAACTATTCATCAGATTAATTTCATTTTTTTACATTAGCTTTCTCTTGTCCTATTTAGTCAGTAGCAGACTTAAGAGCGTTTGCAAACACCATACCGCCACTAACAATCTCGGATAATCTGACAAACTCCTTAAAGTCGTCATCCTTAGAACAATAACTTATTTTCTGCAGGGGACCTGGGAGCACACTCAAAATACGTGCCTGGCATGAGCTTCTTCTCACCAGAAAGGTACTGCTGATTCTTGAAGACCACAAAGCCCTGTAGATGCTTGCGAACTGTCATCAGACAATTCTCAACATTGAATATAAGGCAGGGGTCGCGCTGACTTATTTTAAAGTTTCGCCAAATTAGATTTTGCTGGACGTCATCAAGAAATGCAATTGCCAATATTTTCGCCAAACTAATTTTATTATCGCAATTTGCAACATTGGCAATCGACAGCGCGACCCCTGTAAGGTATTCAGACTTCGTGCGATTACACGATCATCCGTAATCGATTACAAGAAGTGATATAGATTACGATTACTAATAATTTCCAAAAATATTAAGACTAGTGAAAGTTAATTTAGTGAAAAAGCAGTAATCTTGATGTTAAAGCAATCAAATATCGAAAGAATTCGATAATAATGCAATTTTATCATAGCATTTTTGTAAAATTTATAAAATATTACTTTTGTCATAGATTACAGTCGATTGTAATTGGCACAAAGTCTCAAGGTATTCCAATTTATCGGGATTGTAATTTGGCGGACTGTCGACATAATAAGATGTGAAGCACCAGCTCTTACTTTTTGAACCACACACGCTCATATTCAATTCAAAAATGAGACACTGGGATCAGTGGCGTTGCGAGTGAAACTGGTGCCCAGGGTACGACGCCTCTTTGGTGCCCCTCCCTACCATTTTTTGTCAGATTTTCTATGACTTAGGGACGATTTGGTGCCCCTTTGTAAACGGATCGCGGGCATGATAGACCCCTTGCACCCCCCACACTACGCCACTGACTGGGATGCTTTGTGTGTAATACTGAGCTGTCAATGCCCTGTCTCGAAATTATTTCCACTTACCCATGCCACCATGATTAACACAGGGCTACGAATGGTAAACCATCTTAAAAGAGAGAAAAAGAGACATTTTCATAGGAAAAAGAGACTTTTTGGCAGAAAAAATAACTGAAAAGATACCAAATCATCTAATACTGATATATGTGAATTTCCTTGCCAAAAATGTTGATAATTTTTTTAATAATCCCCAACCTAAAAAGGCTGGTTGAGAGCAGAAAAAATTGAAAAGCGTAAAGTACATACAAATAGAGGTCAGCATCGCACGGAAATTTGCAGCAGCGCACCGTGCGAAAATTTTTGAAAAAGAGCATGATGAAAATGGGTGTATGCGTACACACATATGTATAAATTGGTGCTAAAATGAGATCATTTAAGACTAGAATGAAGACTACAGTTTTTATGAAAACTAGCCTTGAGTATGATGATGTTTATGGCCAGTTACTGCACATGGGCTCTTGGCTGAGGGGTGTGGTGTAGAGATCACGATTATGTTCGAGCTTGATTATATTTGTCTTTAACTTGTACAAACGGCAAAATTTATGATATTCTATCAATGAAGTAATTGTCTTTTACTTATCTATTAGCTGAAATTTCGGGCTCAGGCTCCAACTTAAATAATATCACTTGGATGGGCTCAAATTAAGTTCTTGGGTTCGGGCTTTAAAAAATGAGCTCGAACTCGTCTCTAGTGGGGTGCTCTCCATAGGGGGTCTTTCTAAGAGGTCCTAACCCATATCTACACTAAGTTTCGAAGGAAATCACAGAAAACTCTGAGCGGTTAAGTCGGCGGATGCAACCTGGTTTTGAACCAAGCCTCTTCCATCTCCCAGTTCTATGCGGTCGGCCACTGGCGGTTCTTCAGGATATGAGCTTGGCATTGTGGTGCTCTTAAAATATTTCTACTGCAAAAATGAAACAATAGATTTTATCAAAATCAGATAGGTTTATGTTGTTATAAGCACATTCACAATACATTTAGTTATGAATGTACAAATGATGCACCAGACCCATAATGTTATTTGAGGTATAATACAATGTTTAAACAGTGTTTAAAGAAATCAAATTACGCCACTGACTCAAAAATTTACATTGTATCTTTACAAGTTACTAGCGTTAAGAAGTATCCAGAAAAAATAAGCAACTGCAAGTTAATGTAGTTTTTTTTTTTTTTTTTTTTTTAAGTTTTGAAGCCGATTGTACACGGTGTTGTAAAATCAGCATTCTCTGCCGGCTTACACCTCGGCAGCGGCGCAGACTTCTAAGTACACACAACTTTGTGTAGTTACACAATGATAGGGAATAAAAATTTCTTCTTAAACTTAACATGGGTTATAAAATTATCATAATAATCACCAAATAATAATAACCCTGTAGGTTGATATAATATAGGTTATAATAATTTATATACACAATGTATAGCTTAATGCTTTTCTTACTATTCAAATTTCTTAAAGTTTGTGAATTTAATTACTTTTTACAATAAAGTATGTAATATATAGTAGTACCAGTAGAATATTTAGTACTATATGTGTATACATCAATACATAATATATCATTTGATATTTTAAGCTAATCAATTGTTTCTGGTCCTGGATGAGGTATGGCTTATTTATTATTAAATAAAAATGACAATTAGACTATTTTTTATTAATTGAAGTGCAATTTTACAAGATCTAAAGTATAACAACAAATTTCAATTTGGGGGGGGAAAAAAGTTATTGAAAGAATCAAAACTTTTTCTAGCACAGAAAAAAACAGAAAAAACTGGCAAATACATTTATCATCAAAAATTAAAATAAAAACAAATCAAGAATTCTTGGGTTTTTTGACCATGAAAGCAGTAATCAAATTATTTTTCCTCTTCTCTACAACTTTCTAAAGAGTTTCCATTTGTTTAAGCTTTTGTTGCTCAGTTTCATGCATAGTTTTAACACCCTCCAACATGGCCTGTGCAATACTAACTTCAATTAAATATTCAAAGCAGCAGTTTTCCTTTCTTGACCACTTGAAGCAACAAAAAGATAAAAAAAGAGATTTATTCTGAAAAAGAGATTATAAGAGACAAACCTAAAAAAAAAAAAGATTAAAAGCTAAAATAGAGGCCGGCTCCTAGGCCTTTTAACAGCAATGTGCATAGATAAGTACAGCTGAAACGCGACAGATAGACCTTGAGAATGAAGAACTAATTTTTCTATCACCATGCTAATATAGTGCAAAAACATGGACAAAACATAAAATTATTAATCCAATTAATTTCATTTTTTTGACATCAGCTTTCTCTTGTCCTATTTAGTATTTAGTCAGTGTGCCAAATTTCGTACAGATCCAATGAACAGCCTAGACAACAAACAGACAGACAAGATTTTTCTTTTATAAATATATATACAGTGTAACTTCTCAGGAGCGACTATCCTCCGTTCCAAAAAAAATTGGTCATTAAGAGAGGCATTCATTCACTCAAAAAAGTATGAACATTTGATACCCCGATACCCCCCCCCCCAAAAAAAAAAAAAAACTAAAAAATATTGTTTGTTTTGTTGTTTATGAAGTTGTGTACTAGCACATAAGTAATTATACAACACATTTTTAAGTCAAATTTTAATAATATATTCAGGAATTTCAGATTGTTTCATTCTTTTTTCTCTTTCCCAGAGTTGTAGTTCTCTACTTTATTCTTTACAACTGACAAAAGAGCATTTATCCTGGTATTCTTCATGCATTGCCACAAAAAAAAATCTATTTGCTTTAAAATTTGCTTTTTGGATTTTCTATAGCCAAAAGTAATCACTAAGATCCTCCCTGAATTTCCTTTTTCATGTGACTCGAGCACATCACTGCATTGCTCCATCGATAAAATCACTCATTTCTGAGACCTATTTCTTCTCTAACCTACAAGATGTGTGTGATGTGTACATGTACTTCCATCAGCTGCCTATTTGCAGTAGAGTAACTGTTAAATTCCAAGCATAACGGAGGGGAAATCACATAAGTATTTTACTCTAAAACTTATTTTAAAAAAATTCTAGAATTATATGTTACTTTAAGGAGCAATGTTTAGTTAAATGACTTAAAATATTTTAAAAAACTTGATGATTCTTTAATGATAAATTAATTAAAATGGTATGTAGCAGAAGGGACAAATAAAATCCTTCATTTTTGGCTTGAACTGTAATTCATGTCAAATTCTGTGATTCGGAAGTCCATAATTTTTTAAATCAACACATTTCAAGGTAAAACAATTTACTATGGGGTTGCACAAATTGCTAGCACATTTTATTTAAATGCAAATAATAAAATGTAACAGAGGGGACATCTTATGAATTTGATAAACAGTTACAGTAAAATATCATTGTCAAAGGTAATATTTTAGTTGTTTAATGTTAAGTACTGTTATAATATCTGATATATGAACCCATGCTACATCTTTGTAGTTATATTTGAAAGTTTTCAATCCACTAGATAGTGTTTGAAAAACAACATGCACATTCTGTTTTTCAATTTCAGTTACCAGGGGTACATTTGACTGTTCTGTTTTTCCCTTGCATTTTAACAGTGGCAAAATCACCAACAGTTACATTAGCAGACATAAAGAACTTTGATTTTCAGCAGATTCATTCATAGCATACTTAAAGTAGAAGTGTACTCCTTCTTCAGAAGACACAAATGCATAGGAAATATAATTCCCTACGACTCTTGCGCAATGAATCCACTGTAAATGTGGTATGCTTTTTATGTTAGACATCCATTCCTCAAAGGCTGCAATGTCCCTTTCAATATTCTCTTTTGTACAGTAGATTGTTTCCACCCCACTGCAAGTAGAATTTGCGCATTCAGCAAACGATTTGGCATCATTTGGTGGAGGTATCCATTTTTCTGACATTATTCCTCTGTAAACAGTCCTTTTTACAGTACCTCCAACCCCGTCAACTGGACCCTTTCCAAGGTTTGTGGCAAAGAAAAGCCAGTTGACTTTAAGGGATGAAAAGGGGATATTAAAAATGTATACCTTTGCTTGAATTGGGATGATGGCCCATCACTAAAAATGTCGATTTCTTCTACTACTAAGAAAGGCCTTTCTTTTTTAATTTTATTAAATAGGATTTCATTAAAAGTATGGATTTCATACTTGTCGTGCTGCATATAATCACTGGCTATGACGTAACTTACAATTTTTCTTCCATACAATCACTTTTAGGTAGCCATACGACAGCAGTGTACAAAGAGCACTGCTTTGAGTCCAATGGGCTGATTGGATCTCATTTTGTGAGAGAAAAGTAAAATTCTCACTAAAGTTTACTTATAAAATGCACTTGTTGGATTCTGTTTGAGCCGCTGAAAGTAATCAGATTGTGTTGACTTTTTGTAGAGGTGTAATATAAATTTTTCCATCTGGTTCTCCAGTTCAATTACATCAGAGAGTGTGCTTTCATTTAAAAATTTAACATATTCTTTGTTGCACTGATACCACTTAAGGAGTTCTTGCAACTCCTTAAGGTCTTCAGGTCTCAAGAATACATTGTCAGAATTTGTTCTCAACAGCCAACCAATCAGATTTATTTACACTTTTGAGTAACAGAGGGGACATTTAGTTCTGTCCTCTCTGTTACATCCCCTCTGTTATATGTGTATTTAAAATAAAAATAATTATTTTTTAGAAAATTATAACATAACATGATTGTATTAATAAACTTTATTGTAAATACCAGTTATTAAGTCTAAGCTTTTTCATATAATGAATCAAAAAAAACTTTTTAAAAAATGTAACAGAGGGGACAGATAAATAATTGGAATAAATTTATATTTAGAAAATAAGAAAAATTTCTTGTATGAAGACAACCATTGCACAGTTATATTTAAGAAAAATTTAATTTGCATTAAAAGTCAAAGAATACATGAAATCACTATATTTTAAATAATTTATTGCTTTTTAACCTCTTGAAGGCAGGTGGCCGATATTTAAACCAAGCAAAAACCCCCCAAGAAGACGGGCTTGGCATATATATCTACCAAGTAATGCATTCCCCCTCTTCTTTTGTTGCTAAGTTTTCAAGGTGGGGAAAAGATGTCAACATCAATCATTCTCCCCGCATGCACCGCACTCAACCCTTTTCCGTTTCCCCACGCTTCAAAAATGTCCGATTTTGTTCCCTATAAGAGAGAGAGATAATTTTAACACAGTCCGTTTTATAGTTCAATTCAGAAATTTATGGTAATCCGTGATATTTCAGAGATGTGAAATTCTGAAAAGAATTGAGAGTCTTATATTTTTTAAATGATGATTTTGAAGATAATTCAATCCAAGTTATGTTCTTAAAACGATTAATCTTTAAATGCTTGCCTAGTTCTTATTTGAACGCTATTGATTATTACTATACCGTTGTGGTAATTAAACAATGAAATCTTAGAACGCAAGATCATAAAATTAAATTCCAGCTAAAATATTTTTTTTAAAGTACTTTAAATGGGCCTTTTCAAAGATGAGAAGTAAATTACTAAGGGAGTATTTTGGTTTTTATTAATGAATGTAAACAGACAACTCAAAACGTCCTTTAGGTTTTTCTTATTAAATAGAAAACGAAAGGACATTTTTGCATAATTAAAAGCAAAAAGTGCAAAGAAATGGCAGACAATAATTCTGAGGTAGGAACTTTTTTATATTTTGTCTAACAATCAAAGAAAATATTGATTTTTCATTTTTAAAAACTAAATGCAAAATCAATGCAAATTAAGATAGATTTGTTTAACCTGGAAGGGCTGAAGACAGGTGAGTTCACTTGAAAGCTCATATGAATATACAAAGGTAATATTTCTTTCCGAAATAATTTTATATTACAAGTATACACAGATTTACTTTGTCAGCATTTAAAGATAGCTCTTCTATGCAATTGGATAACAAGTAATTTATCGAGCTTTAATTATCGCCGAAAGAAGATACTTTCATGCCTTTTCTTATTCAAGCACTTTCTATCATTTTGAATTTTTTTCTAATTTTTGAAGAAGCTTGTTTTCTTATTTTTCTGATCAAGTACAAATACTTTGAATTTTAATATTTAAGCACAAGTGCGACATTTTGTTTTGAAAATAATTTTGATAAAGTAAATGTTAAATTTAACGAAGATCTTTGAAGACTAAGCGGGAAGCAACAGTGCTGACAAAAGCAAACTCTCGGTCGTTGCGTCTTTGCAACGATGTGCGCTAAAATTTTGTCCAAGCTAATTTAATCTTTTTTCTACTTCGTGACTTATAGCCAATCCTATTTGTGACAGACATGACGTAAGCAGTACATTTCTTGCCTAACATTATAAATTATAGTATTATATTCACCGGTTTTCACATGGTCCAAAACTGATAATAATGATAATGAACAAAAAATTGTGTTTTAACATAAATAGCAAATTATACATTGTTCTGAAACAACCTCTTATGTTATCAAGCTGTATTGTATTGGATTTGCGGTTGAGAAATTTTTATGCTTAAAACTTTTCTTTTAAACAAAGCAAAAAAGAATTAAACATTTAAAAAAATTCTTCTTTAAGTATAATGTAACAGAATATTTTAAATATTATGTTACAAATAATGAAGAATACCTTTTCTTATTAGGTAAGCATGATCAATATAAGGGAAGGGTGCTTGGTAATTTTATCCGATTAAATATAGTTCACTTTTTATTTCCGCTTTATTATTTAATTTTCATTTATATATTCAAGTAAAAATTACATGAAAATTTAACTGTGATATAAAACTCATACATGTTCAGAGATTTCAAAACGAAAGATAACTTTACCTTGGTTCACTAACTATTATATTTATTTCCGCTGTAGAATGAGTTCGAGACGTATTCCCCCCCCCCCCCTCCAACATGTGCATATTTCTTTACTGCATAAATTCAGAGAATCTGGGCAAACTTGCTCTATCTATAGGATTTCAAACATACTTTCAAAGTCAGGCAAACGGCAAACAGTAGGCGGTTTTTATGTTACTTTATCTTGGATGTTCAGAAAAGACAGATTTGGGCTGGAGGAGTGAAAAGAATAATAGAGCATGCACAAAAAGTGGAAATACCTAGGGCAGGTTTTTGGCCTTCTGACCGTGTGAAATACTGATAACCGCACAAGCTTGGGGATTAGCTAACGGTGAAGGCTTTCAGAAAATAAAAGAACTGCTATTGCACATTACAGTTTAGGTCTCTGTCAGGCTCTCAGTAGAGATACATTATTTTCGAGCTTCAGGTGTGAAAATTTACGTACAACGAAAAAGTAAACCCTCGTCTAATAAATAAATTTTAATTTTGATATTTGATTCACTTTTCCGTGAAAATGTCAAGGCGTAGTAAAGGACTTAATCCTGACGAAATTCAGAAGCTTTTAGCTGAGCTAGATGATGAAGATTTTGATGACAGCGATTCAGAATGTGAATTTGACAATAATGAAGAAAACCACCAAATTGAAGAATCGGAAGATGCTCCAGATAATACAGAAAATGAAGGAATTGTTTGGCATTCTCCAGAGTTCCACAACAAAGTAACGATTTTTAAATTTACCGGAAATAACAATTTAAAAGGAAGTGCTACTACCGCTATCTCAGAAAAAGACTTTTTTGAATGTGTGTTTCCTGAGCCAGTTATCTTAAAAATTGTTGAAGAAACGAACAGATATGCTCAGAGAATTTTAGGCTCACAATCTAGCCCAACGGCATCAAAAAAGCACACTCTTGACTGGAGTGAAACAAATGCAAAGGTGATGAAAAGGTTTTTGGCTTTGATCCTTTTAATGAGCCATATAGAAAAGGATAATATAAAAGAATACTGGACCACAGATAAAATGTTAGAAACACCGTATTTTCGAACTGTCATGTCTAGGGATAGATTTATTGCGCTACTTCGTTTTCTGCACTTTGAAGACAATGATAAACCGCCAGATAAGAGTTCGGCAGATTACGATAGACTGTGGAAATTGAGATTCGTTTTTGATAAACTAAATAATTGTTATAAAACTGTTTACGAGCCAACCGAAGAGATATCCGTAGATGAGGTAATTGTTAAGTTTAAAGGCCGAGTCCTTTTTAAACAATACATTCCAAAAAAAAGAAAGCGTTTTGGAATAAAGGTCTACAAAATTGCAGACAAAAACGGATATACGTACAACATGAGTGTGTATCTTGGACAAAATAAGACTGATACCGAGAAAAGAAAAAAGCCTGCTTCACACATGACCGTTACAGAATTGGTGAGCTGCATAAAAGGAAAAGGCCATAAGTTGTATATGGACAATTTTTTTTCTTCTCCTTCATTATTTTTGGAACATCATCAAGATTTCAAAATCAATTGTTGTGGAACGATGTGCCAAAACAGAAAAGATTTCCCTAAAAAAATAGCCCTCCCAAAAATGAAAAAGGGAGACTTGAATGTTAAATTTGGAAAAGGTATGACAGCCATGTGCTGGAAGGACAAACGAGAAATTTTCATGTTGAGTAACATGCATGACCCCATTATGGATTCCTCAACTATACAGGATGATACAATTAAGAAGCCTCAATTAATTGAATCGTACAACAAACACATGGGATATGTAGACCTAAGTGATCGTATGGCCAATAGCTATACATTTGGTCGCAAGACGCTGAAATGGACGAAAAAACTGTTTTTCCATTTATTGGACTTTTCTATATTAAATGCATTTATTTTATATCAGATGAAAAGTCAAACAAAAATTAGCCATAAAATATTTCGGGAAAATTTGATATTGCAATTAGTGGAGAATTCTCAAAATCAGGCTGCCTCAAATTCTCAATTACTTTATAGCCCTCCCTTGCGGAATAAAAGGATGAAAGAATCAGAAAACCATTGGCCAGAGCAGAAGAAAGTTCAAAGGCGTTGCGTGGTTTGCAAATCGAAAGGAATCAAACGCACGTCCGTATCATGCAAATCGTGCAATGTGGGACTGTGTGTCAATTGTTTCGAAGAATTTCACACAAACTAGGAAGTCGGATACCCAGTGGAGGCGGTGTGTGCTCCCGCTTGAGTGTAAGTGTATATGTAGTAAAACCCTTTTATAGTTACTTTTGTTTAATAAACAATTAATTAAATATGAAAAGAAATAACATGTTGTAAAAATAACTTGCATTACTAACAGTACAATAAATAAATACAAATAATGTGTAAGGATTTTTAATTATTTTTTTAAATACTATTTGGCATAAAGAAACGACTTAGTTTTTATAAGGAAAAAATTATCAAATAGCTTTATTATTTCTTTAATTAAAATTTAAAATTATTTAAATTATTAGTTATTATTTGTAAAAATTTGACGTGTGTCAGACAATAATTATTCAAATATGTTGTCCTTCTAATTTATTTTATCTTTCATTGTTTTATTTTGGATTGCGTCACTAGTGATTAAAAAACAATCTACGATGAATGTACTAGTGATCCGCAGCTGGAAAGAAAGACTTATAATCAACCCGAGCTTATCAAAACAAGATTAGTTCAGTGAGTATTATTTTCTTGGATAACTACATGCGCCGCGCTTTTCCAGCACAGTAGCAGATCAAAATGTTTTCCCTTCAGAAGAGGGAAATACACTGATAAAGGGAATCATCTTGTTGAAAATCTTCGTTTTACTTCGGGGGGGGGGGGGGGGGGGTGAGAATGGGTAATCCATCAATGTTTGTTGCACAGAGTAGCCTCAGCCGAGAGTCACTGAAATGGGGGAAAGCATGCTTTCAGATGCTCCCGTCCTACTGAAGCAGCAAGGCCAAAATTTCCCCGCCGGGTAAAGGTTAAGAAAGACACTTTTTTGACAGGCTAAGTTAATATCATAAGAGTCCTTTACTTATCATAAATTTTAAATATAACCAAACACAACTCCCAAAAATAACTATTGAATCCATAAACTACAGTAAATTTCCTAAAAAATGATACCAAATGTAAGGATATTGTTTAAACTTGATAAAACACTATACTGGTTTCAGTTGGCATGGAATATTTATTCCTAGAAGAATGCCAGAAAATTTTTGGATAGGGAACCGGGACTGGTCGCTGTTAGAGGGTTATGTGGTTTCTTCTAGAGGTCTTTTTAACATTAAGTAGATAGGATAAAAAATCGGTGCCTTAAAAAATTGGTCGTTAAAGAATGAGGTCGGTTAATAGAGGTGGTCGGTCACAAAAGTTTCACTGTATATATATACCAAGGAATATACCCAGAAAAAAAATTTCAGAAGTTGACCAAATGGTGAAAAAGGCTAATTTTTTTTCCAAAAAGACATTATTATTATTTTGTTAACAAAATTTAATGACGAAGTCATTTTGGGAATTTTTAGAAATTTATTTTTTACCATTCATATTTTATCTTCATAATGTTTAAATAATTTATGATATGAAGTATATATCAAGGCCGTATCTCGGGGGAGGACAGGACCTCCTACTCCACCCACCTGGGTACGGCCTTGATATATACTTCATTCCATAAATTATTTTATCAAGTTTATAGCATTTAATGCTTACACACAAATTAAATTAACATTGTTGAAAAGGCTTTTTAAAGGTAGGTCAGTCTTTAGTAAAAAGTCACTGAACTAATTTCAGGTTTCTTAAAAGTTGTCATATGTAATACTGTAATTTTATAAGTTTTCAATTACAATAACTAAATTTTTATTTTACTTCAATAACTGAAAAAGAAGCTATGTTCACTGTCACAGATCTAAGTATAGCATAGACATAACTTATTAGGGGTGCAAGAGGGGGCAATTGCCCCCTTACCAAAAAAAGAGAGAGAATTCAGATATTACCAACTTGAAAATAATATTTTCTACAATAGGCAACATTTTTTGGCTCTAATATTGCATGGCAATTTGCTGTGCAATTGGCAAGTGTAATAGAACATTTGTGATTCTAAAGCATGACTTTAGAAACATTGTCTCTGGTGTTTTAAAAGAATTTTTTTTTTTTAAAGAGAAATTAGACCAAATTGAAATTTACTAGATTTTTTATGTTAGCTCAAGTGCAGTAGTCTTCATTATATAATTAAATTTAACTAGCCACCTTCGGCTAGCAGTTTTGGCCATCGATAGTCACTTCACAACCAAAATGTGTGACCTAGAGCACATGCGCTGCTTCGCGACTGGCTTGTGCAACCTGCAGCACACGGGCCTCTTTGCGAAACCAGCTTGTCCGACCACTTCACGTCCAGCCTTGGCAACATACGGGCCGCTTTTACACGTATCGGTGAGCAGCTGCATCCAGCGACCAGCTGGTCTGCAGACAGCCTCTTCGCTACCAAAAAAGGCAACCTATGGGCTACCTGCCTTCGGCGACCAGCTGGTCTACCAACGGGCCACTTCAAAAAAGAAATGTGCAACCTACGGACGGCTCGCCTTCGGTGACCAGCTGAATGAAAGCTCAATAGTTTGTTCGTAATCTTACATTTTTTTTAAATTCAATATGCCCTTTCTTTCTGTTTTCTAAAGATATTGGATTCAACAGAAAGAAATTCTAAAGTTCAGAGTTGAGTTGTTAAAACACGACTAAAATTTTTAAAAAATAAAATCATAGACGCGTAGTCTTTAGACTGACTGGCACAGTTAAAAGACTCATGAAGTCTACTTTACTGGTCAGCAAATTTTTAAAGCGAATTTTCATGGGCCAGCGATGCTGGACGGTTTGCAGGCTAGTAATTATAGATTTACGACAAAAACAAAATAAAAAACACCATAATTATAGATTTATGACAAAAACAAAATAAACGACACTTAATTTACCTATGATCCAACAACTTTGAAATCGAAATCCATTAAAGTAAGTTTTCACAAAAACACTACATTTAAACACCTTTAACGTTTAAAAACACTGCGGTTTTTTAACTGAAGAGAGCCATTGGTAACTTTTTAAGAAGTAAAAAAAAAAAAAAAAAAAAACAAAAGTTCCACTTGTTATGGAATCGTTGTTGAGTGACAATCCAACAACGTTGTAATCAAAATACATCCGGTTAAACAAATTCAAAATAAACGCTTATAACAAAAACAAAATAAACAATCTAAAACTCTCAAACACTTTTAAAATGAGATTTCAAAAATGTCACACCGTTAACATTTAAAAACACTCCAGTGAGAGCAATGAAGGGGAAAAAAAAAAAAGTGACTTCCAAAAGCAATAACAATATATGTTTATATTCTCAACTCAGAGAGTTGCCGATTTCTAAAAAAGAAATCTTAACAAATAAGTGTTTAAGTGTTGTGCAAAAAAAAATTTACACATTCTGAATAAATTTGCCAAAATCTATCAAAATTTTTCAATTAAATAGACTTAAATATTAAATAAACTGTCCTTGCATTGCTTATCACACAGAAGGAGTATGACGTTTCTATGGCATCATCTAATCGATCTATGCCAGAGATTATGTTCCGTGATTTTTTTTCAAAGAATCAAGGAATGAATCGTCTATGCTTCTCACTTCTCAGTTTACTTTTTCAAGGCGTGATATCTCGTCAGATATTTAGAGTCAAAAGGAGCTGCAAGTTAAAAAAAAAAAAAAAAAAAAAGATTAAGTTTTTAGAGACCTTTCGAACTCTATAAAAAGTTTTTGCTTTTAATTAGAGATAAAAATGTTGTTTTAATCAAAATTTCAACATGGTGGCAGATGCGGGAGCGATGAGTCGATCCCGAAATTGTCACTAACAGGACTTTTATTATTTAGATTTCTCAGTGAAGAAGTTTACGAATTTTATTTTTTTTTTAAATCAGGTAAATATCAAATTGAGTATTAAAATACCATTCAATTATTTTGGAAATTAAAGTTTAGAAAAAAAAAAAAAAAATTTAATTTGAAGAATTATATTTTTCCTCTCCCAAATCTGATTCCCCCCTCCACCCCAAGAAAGTATGTTTCTTAAACCAAAACATACTGCAAGATAAGTAATCAAAACTGAAACCAAAACCAAAACCTTGAGCTAAACAAGAAAACCAAAACTTAAGTTTAGATTTTTAAAGACTTTCAGGGGGAAAATGAATTACAACCCACTGAGGAAACAGAGGATGATGCCAAATGCTGCAATGTAAGGCACCCTTTGGATTACAGCTATCCAAAGGCTATATTCACTCGAGTAGCTTTGCCTTAATACACAATACCAAAATTCTAAACACTAATGACTAATTAGGGCATATTAAAGTTTTACTATTTGTAAAAGAACAGTGTTACTATTTAATTTAAAAACTTTGATTTTTGTAACAAAATACAGAAATATGGCAATCAAATAATTTGAAATTCTCTCTCTGGTAAGCAATTCTTAAGAGAAATAATCATTACGAATTCGCATACCTTACATACGAAAAATCACAAACTTATCTCTATATAACTTTAAATCTCATACATTATCCATTTGGGATTAATCCTTAAATTCATCAGCAAAATGACAGCATCATACAGAAATAGAATAGATTTAAGTTTTTAAAACACAGCTCTTGGACGCATAGACATAGGATGAAGGGAGCGGCACCCCCAAACTTTGAATGAAAATCTTTCGATTTAAAACATTTGTTTCAAAAATTAAGAGCACTCTTCTTACCCACTCTTGAGTTCGATCAGCGACCACTTCCCTTTCCCCGGAATTTTTTTTTTTTTTTTTAAATACGGTCAAGCGACGTTTATTGACAGGTAGATTTGAAAATTTAAAATAAAATAAAAATCTAAAATTCAACACACGTTTCAAAACGTGAGAACAGCAAATGGTTAGATCCATTAAGCTTTTATTCATATAACATCTGTGTATTTACACTGTTAAATCTGTGTATATACAAATTCTGACAGGAAGTACTTATGAAACTGAAATTTCCTATAATCGAAATATCTCTCCCACAAACTCTGGCATTTTTCAGTGTTAAAAAGATTCGCTATAATTATATTGGCGTTAAGTTATAACAGTCAATAATTGTAAGCGAGTACACACGGCTTTTAATGGCTTTATCATTAATAGGGGTACGTGTTAAGAAAAAGATACACGTACCTTTTCAATATTAAGAGGAGTAAGAGCTTGTGTTCCGTTTGCAGGAGTGGTAACTTCTTTCTTGATAACAACATCCTCCACAAAATCTAAGTTTATCATTTTCATATCTTGAACATTTGCCTTCCCAGATTTGCTCGGACATTCTGAATTCAATTAAGGACAAATTCCAAATATTAGCAACAATCTACATCATCTCTTCATAAAAATACACGGTCAAATCAAAAGTAGCCGACTGGAACAAAAACACATGCATTATGATACCCATGTCTCAGTGCAGTTTTTTAGTACAACATACCATGAATTACATGAATATACAATAATAAAAACGTTATAATAACTCATTTAACAGTTAAAAAGTACCGACTAAAATTACAACACATTTCTCATCAACCAATATTATAAATTTCGAATTAGATTTAGTTGGGTTCGCAAGCTCATGCAGCAGTGATCATTTTTTTCGTGTACTTTTATTAAAATTCATAATGGATAAAGGATACTTAAAAACAGTATTTTTGTCTGGTAGTCAAAAGCAACAACTTCTCCTTCGTGATCTTCGCCAAAACACGTTTTACAGCTTACAATTGTTCCAACACTAAATAAATTGAATTCTTCATTATCATCAGCCATAGTACATTTCATTTTGGCAAAGGACCGCAGCTTTGTCAACAAACCTATAAAAGTAATATAAATAACATGTGCTAAATAAAATAATATAATTTTCTTTTTTTACGAAAATAAAAATATAAATTAATAAAAATATAAATTAAAACGAAATTCATAATTTAATAATAAAATAGTTATTCTGCGGGGTTACCATTTTGATCTTCCTTTATGTATGTTGCCATTTAATTTTTTTTATATGATTACGGAGATCCGGAGATCTTTCTGTCTCTTGCAAGGAGGTTTAATCGGGGCCTTCGCAATTACTAACGGGCCTGCGCGGCCTACCAAAGAGGCCTACGGATGCTGGAGTCTTCACGTATACATCAGGCATTTCTTAAGCTTCCCAGTGCTTTCGAACGTTATTTAATGTAGTTTTAAGTAGTATTTGTGTTACTAATTCAAGTACGAACTCATGATTAATTTGTTTGCTATGATACATATTTACATATAGATGCATATAATTTGAAGGAAAAATAAAGTAGCGCTTATTCTCATGATTCACGATTACTTATTTTAGTTTCACAAGTGGGTATTTAATATATTTTAAAATAACTAAATACACAAATGAGAAAGACATTTTTATAATGAATATTTCATGAACGTAATCGTATTTCTTACGTTATTTTAAACAATTTAACATTAATCTTTAACAAATGATGTATTAAAGCGCATTTGTGTTTTCGGGATATCCTGTATATTGGAGAAAATTGATAAAATAGGCTCTATAGCGCGATCCCTGAATTAATTATTCTTTAATAAAGACATTTCATGTAGTATATGTTATTCTTTTGTCGCTTTCTCAATCGAACTTTGGAATTGAGCAAGCATAATGAACGCTTGTACAAAATAACGGAAAAAACACTCAAAATACTGGTGTTAAACAATAAAGTAAATAAAAAAACTTTGTAAAAAACACACATAAGATGTTATAGGTAAGAGGATACGCACGTTTCAACCAAAAAAAAAAAAAAAAAAAAAAATTGTGTTCTGTTTGTTTTGTTTTGTTTTGTTCTGTTTTCTCTTTTTGTGTGTGTGTGTTTGTATTCGTGTGTTCCTTTTTTATTATTTATTTATGCCTTTTTATTTCTGTATTTTTGTGCTTCTTTCCTTTCCTCCTTTTTTTTTTTATATTTTTTTTCTCCCCTCTCTGTGGTTTTGTTCGACTTTTCTTTGCCCCTTGTGGCAACATCTTGCTTGTTTTTCTCACGTGCGGATAGGGGCAGATGGAATCCCAATACAAGAACTTAGACTTTTCTACCTTCCCAGTTTGACAGGGGAAAATACGAGCGCGTGCAGGGAGAAATGTATTAGAAGATGGGTTCGTGGGGAAAAGGACATCCAGGTTTTTAAGCAAGCGCATTACATGGCTATGTATTAATCCTGCGATCTATTCTCGTTTTTTTTTCTTTTTGTAATTGAAATGAACAATTGCTATTACAAATGTATTTATTATATATTATGTGTGTATACTTAGACCTTTTTAAGCATGGGCAATTAATTGTGCAGTCTGTTCTCGTTTTTTTCTTTTTTTTTTTGGAAGGGGGAAGGGTAATTGAAATTAATAATTGTTACAAATATATTTATTATATATTTATAATAAATACATATATATGTGTGCATATATGTATTTACTCACATATAAAGTAATGTATTGTCCATAAAGTAATGTATTTATTATTTATATATATATGAATATATCAGTGGCGTAGCTACAGGGGGGGGGGTTAACCCCCCCCGATAAGGAATTTTTTTGTCATACAAAACATATTTTCTTCACTCGCACAACACACACACACACATATATATACACATATACATGAATCGTTGATCGTTGTAGTCGTAACCCCCCCCCCTATGAAAAATTTCTTCCTACGCTACTGGAATGAATACTTTTTAATTTACTATATACAATAACTTAGACTTAATAATGATTAGAGGTCAGAATAATTTTAACTAATATTGCAATGGCCACTATATTAAAAAGGATGTCAATAAATAAAAAGAAATAAATGAGATTACAAATGACTTCCTAAAAAAAGTTCATACGTTTTTTTCATTTTTAAAATAAGGGTTACGCTTTTCAACATACGTCTCTAACCAGTCTCTTAAAAGAAGTTAGTGTATCCTTCCCCTTCTGTGTCAATCGTTGCATTGCATTTGGGCAATCGGGAAACAACGACGATCAGGGTTGAGAAATTCAAAATATTATTACTATAATCTTAGAAAACTTGACGCCAGAATTATTTAAACTACCGTTGTAATTTCATATATTGAGTCTTTCACACAGCATCAAGATATTGAGTTTTTGGTACTGCTGAGACGCAACGTGTGCGTTTGGGCCATCGGGGAGCAACGACGATCAGGGATGGAGAATCGCAGCCACCATTTCTATTCGATAAGAGGTAGCAGTAGAAACAAAGGCAATAAATTATATTTTCATTCTGCCATTAGAGTGTAATCTATGAGAGCTATTTTGTTTGCTCCTGTTAAAGTGCTTTAAATACTACACTCGCTACATTCCTGGCAGACTATATTTTTACGAACGCCATTTACTGCACAAACTCCAAAAACTAGTTATTGCTCGTGAATTTTTTCGTAAACAAGATGGTTGCCTAACCTTGCTTGCGTAAACTAGATTCAGCAGTATAGGCACCCTATAAAAAATACTGGTCCTAGGATACAGGCACGTATCTAAAAAAAACACTTCGGGGGAGGGGGATCCGAAAATTTCGGGGGGGGGGGGTCCAAACAGTATAAACGGCAGAATTTCACACAAAAATACTATATCATTACCATTTTAGTAACAAAATTCCAATTTTCGAGGGGGTCTGGACCCCCTTAATCTCCCCCCTAAATACGTGCTTGCTAGGATACGCCCAAATATTTTCTCTCTTATGACTGGTTGCATTAAACAATTTATTTATAATGAAGCGGGTGCTGGAGACAGGTGAATGAGAGGGACTGTTGCACATGATCCCGTGGACATCGAAAGTCTGTGCTTAGTAAATTGAATAATTTCGAGTTTTATAAAACGATAAATAAATAAATAAAAATAAACCAACTTTAATTCTAGTAAAAAGTAAATTTCCTTCTACCTCAAAATAAGTCTTATAGTCTTCCAAATAAAAGTAAAATCACACCGAAGTACTGAGCGAATTATACCTTCATCCATGGGCGCCGGCAGAATATTTCCCAGGGGGGGGGCGAAGACTACTTCAACGCATGGTTACCTTGTTGGAAAGAGCAAAAAAGCAAGGGAAAACACTGCATACAAAAATCCAGGGGGGCATTGCCCCCCCCCTTGCCCTATGCTGCCGGCGCCCATGCCTTCATCTCAGATGTTGGAACTATCTTATCTTATTTACCTATCCTATTGTATCTTATTATTATCGTATATGTTCTTCTTATCGAACTAAAACGTCAATGGTTACGATTCCCCTTCCCTGATCGTCGTTGCTCCCCGACTCCCCAAACGCACACGTTGGGTCTCAGCTGTACCAAAGACCTAATTATGTTAATTATGTTGATGCTGCATGAAAGACTTAATATATGCAATTACAACAGTAGTTTAAATAATTCTGGCGTCAAGTTCTCTAAGATTATGGTAATATTCTGAATTCCTCAACCCTGATACTCGTTGCTTACCGATTGCCCAAATGCAACGATTGACACAGGAGGAGAAGGGTACACTAACTTTAAGAGACTCGTTAGAGACGTATGTTGAAAAGCGTAACCATTATTTTAAAAATGAAAAAAAAAATGTATGAACTTTTTTAGGAAGTGTTTTGTAATCTGATTTATTTCTTTTTATTTATTGACATCCTTTTTAATAAAGTTAGTGGCCATTGCAATATTAGTTAAAATAATTGTGACCTCAAGTCATTATTAAGTATTGTACTTATTATTAAGTATAAGTAAGTAACAAATTATTTATATATTCCAGTGGCGTAGACAGAAATTTTTCTGGGGGGGGGGAGTGGTTACGACTACTGCAATTCGTGTATCGTAATGAGCTGTATACATATGTTGTGTATACGTGAAGAAAATGCATTTTGTATGACAAAAAATTCGTCATGGGAGGTTATAACCCCTCTACCCAGTAGCCATGCCACTGATATTTTCCTATATATAAGTAATAAATGCATTACTTTATAGTAACAATCGTTCAGACACATATATATGTATTTATAAATATATAATAAATCCATATGTAACTATTATTAATTTCTCTTCGGAGCAATCGAGACGACAGCCTCCTGGTTAAGGGTCTCAATTAACAAAAATCTCAAATCAAATAAAATTATTAATTTTAATTACCAAAAGACAAGAAAAAAAAGAGAGAACAAACTGCACAATTAATTGGCCATGTAACCGATGCTTAAGAACTTCTAAGTGTACATACATAATATATAATAAATACATTTGTGGCAATTTTTTATTTCAACTACCAAAAGAAAAAAAGAAAGAGAGCAGACCGCACGATTAATAAATTAGCGCGATCCTTGCTTAAAAACGTCAAAGTACTTTTCCCCACGAATCCATCTTCTAATGCATTTCTCCCTGCGCGCGCGCGTGTTTTCCCCTATCAATCTTGTGTGTAGAAAAGTCTAAGTTTTTCTGTTAGGATTCCATCTGCCCCTATCCGCACGTGTTTTTCTCTTTTCAGTTCCCTGTGTTGCTTGCAACGAAGGGCTTGGACTGACGAAGGCCAAAACATTTTTTGGTTGAAACGTGCGTATCCTCTTACCTATAACATCTTATGTGTGTTTTTTACAAAGTTTTTTTATTTACTTCCTTGCTTGTACAAAATATTAACTACATTTGAAGTTTCTATATAAATGGGCAAAAATCAATAATTTATAATTTACTGTATTTCTGCACTGTAACAGATGTAAGGCTTAATCACATAATCAAGGCATATATAACTGATAAATAACATTTTCAACTGGCAAAATTAAATTGTCTAAATAGTATCACAACGTCAAGCTTATTTACAAGAATAAAAACTACTCAAGTAATACGATTTCTGATTAAAATAATTTATTTATAAATAACACATGAGTAATTATTCACTAAACATGATTTACATACATATTTTTAGAATTTCTAAATACATTATAAGCGTTCACTTACCTTTACATTCAGAGCAAAATGTTCGAATTTTAGGATAAATTTTCATGAAAGAAAATGGCGCAAGATTCACAAAACGATTACCTACATCTAAAGTTCTTTAGTACGACAAAAGTATAAAAAAATTGTTTAAAATAATAAAATAATATAACATTTATAATACTTAGAATAATAAAATAGAATACTGTGACTGGGGAAAACAGGCCTCAATGATAAACTCATTTTTAGGGATGGCAACTCATAAGCAGGCCCGTTGCTTAGCGATGGCCCCGGCTTAATGGAGGCGCCCATGTTCCCCATTTTTGAAGCCAACGACCACGCCCCTTCATTATCTCAAAACATTCGATATCGTCACTGGCATAAATGTAAATTTTCATGAACAAAACTGCTGTATTTCTCATTTTTTTACTGATTGTAAGTAAGTTTATCTTAAAGCCATATCTTTAGGCATAATTTAAATCTTAATTCTGTAATACTTTTACTGTTTATTTTTAGATAATCAATTATTTTTAAACACGTATTATTAATTGAACATCAACCGAGAGCGTTTTCACAACTTTGTTCGCTTTGTTACATGGGCGTCCATAAGGGAAGGGGGGGGCAAGGTAGGGCGCTTGCCCCCCCCCCCTAGAGTTTTAGGTTAATGTCTCTTGATATATACAATGGGTTAAAACAGAACTAAATTTGTTAAAAGTTTGAAATTTGCCCCCCTCTAGAAATTTTTTTTGAGTTTGCCCCCCCCCTAGAAAAATTCCTATGGGCGCCCATGCTTTGTTATAATTACTTTCTTTCAAGTGAACTATGTACAGCTGAGGGAAAAAAAATGCCCACTTGCTCTTTGTTTTGCCGTCGTTCGTCATACAGGAAAGCTATATATATACCATTCGCTTGCAAATAACGCATACTTTAATTTGCAATTAATTTAATTTGCATAAAGGGCCGTCTTCATATTTAATTCTGCATCAACTTCGTTTTTCTCAATGGCAACACTGTATTTTGATTTTATTGAACGAAAGAAAACCTTCAAATTACTCCAATAAAATTTCACCAATTTTCTAGGATAATTTCCCGAGATATTGCGAATTATTTTTTGCGCGGTTGTAAGGGATTTTCTGCAAATTGAAAAACGCTATTTGTAGGTTCTTAACTTTTCGCCTTTCATTAATTTCGCTCGCAAGAAATAAAAGAAATAAATATTATTTTCAAGGAAAATATTTTTTTCATCTCTCTTGAAGTTTTTTGTACTAAGAATATCACGGGTAGAAATTAGAATATTTAGTCAGTGACATGTGAGCAAATGACATGTGAGTTCATAAATTTGTTGTTTGGTTCGTGCACATCATTTAAAGGATAGATGCAAAACGACTGCTCACGATTTTGAAAAACCTTTCTAATTTTGAAATTGTTATGTAGTATTTCCCTTGATAGTTCTCTTAGACAGGTGAATTGTTGACAGGAGTAAGAGGCTGTTCTCTGCTCTTCTGACTACAAGCATGAATGTTACTTAGTTACAGTCGAACTTGAAGAATGGTTTCATGATTGAAAATTTATTTGTTTGAATTTCATGTAAAAAACGCAATTACTTTTTTGCCGACCCAATGTAAGACTCCTATATACCGAGCTGACCTACAGAGGAGCTATTCGGACCGGCCGGTGCGGATAGCTTACAGGCTATTCGGCCCGTTCTGTAGTGCTGCCATCTATATTTAAATGTTCGTACTAATAATTCACCAATAATTTATTTAAAATTGTATGTTTACTTAGACCAAAGAAAACGAATTTCGTCCGCAATTTCTATTTTTAAAATTTATATTTAAGCTTTGGTCTGAAATGAGTAAGCTTTTAATATGAGGTATAAAACTACAAAAATTTAAATTCCCGTTAATGAAATTCAGTGTAAGCTTTACAATAAAGGCAATCGTAAGTTTTCGAAAGGTTTGACGACTGGAAATAGAATTGCATGAAAATTCTTTTATACATATTTAATGTATTCATGACGTTATTTTATACGTATGTAAAATTATCAAATGAAACAAACAATTTTGCAAATTTTTATACAATTCCAATTTTAACGATCATTAAATTCAACGGAAATAATCCTCGCTTGTTAACTTTGCTTATTATTTTTTTAATGAATTTTACATATATTTTTATGTAAACTATTATTTTTTTTAAACATACTTCAAGTTTGCAATATATATAAAGCTTTGGTTTAATAAAATTTAATTAACTTTTACATAAGGGATGAGGGCTCCTCACGTCGTGTTCGTTTTCTTAAAATAAATTTAATGAGGCAAACAAATACAATTCTAAAGATGTAGTATCTCACGAAAGCAGGGCCCGATTATGAGCATCAGGGGCCTGGGGCATTGATGGACTTGGGAGATCCATCTATGAAATTTGTTTTACTTTACATAAAATTTTGATATAAAAAAGAATATTTCAGAACAACATTTGAAATTGGGGCCCTGGGCAAAGTCCCTATTTGCCCATTCGATAATAAAGCCCTGCACGAAAGTAACATAAATATAATAAAGTCAATAAAAAACACAGAAATATTATATTCTGCTCCATATATTCAACTTTCTAAACCAATCATGCAATTAAACAGGTTTAGCTTTTCGAAGAATAATTCTTTTATTTTATTTATTATTTCCCCCACCCCCTTCTTTACGCGAAACATTGGAAAGAGAAATTCTAAAATGAAGGCAATATAAATTAGTTTATTTATTAATAGGTATTTCATTTAATTTTTTGTAACCATGTCCATGTATAAATGTTTTTGGAGTGCTGTAACATAGCTCAAATATAATTTTCACAGTGACCTTTTGTGTGCTAAGCAGATAATATTTTTGCACTTATTTAATTGAACAAACTAGTGTCAGGTTTAACAATATAAAAAAATCTGGAGTGACTCAACTCGACTTTCCAAACACTTACGATTAAGATCATTACCAAGCATTTTTATAAATTTTAATCGATGAATAATTCAAACATATATACCAAATTGAAGCTCAATGGAATGCGCCGTTTAAACGCTAGCGCACTTTCAAGAATTTCCCTCCATAGGCCATAATGTAAAAGAAATCTTCGTCGTAGCCCTGTAGAAAAACTGTAAGTCCTATGCGTACCAAACTCAATACCGGTCTTGCGACGGTGGTTTGCAACATATATACCTAATTAGAGCTCAATCCAATGCCCCGTTTAGGAGCTATCGTGTTCACTCACATACACACACACATACATACATTACACCTCGTAAAAATAGCATAAATTAATTCAGAAGACCTCAAAACGTGTCACCAAAATCTCGAAGTCGAATTTTTACTTTCCGAACATGTACCCCTCCAAAAAAAGTATTCGAGCAAGAGAGAAATTTCCTACGTTGGTTTCGTATATTAAAAATTATTTATCATAGAATATGAATTAGGCTATGTATAAATGCGACATTTCGTATTTCCGTAAAGTTGTGCATTTTTCAAAAACTCAATTATTATTCGTAAATCTAATATAGGAAATTTCTCTCTTGCTCGAATACCTTTTTTGGAGGGTGTACCATGTAAGGAAAGTATTGTAATCATGAAAAAAATCGAATTCGAGATTTTGGTGTATTTACACGTTTTGAGGTCTTCTGAATTCATTTATGCTATTTTTACGAGATGTGTGTGTGTGTGTGTGTGGGCGCCGGCAGAATATTTCCCAGGGGGGGTAAAGACTACTCCAGGGGGAAGCAAAGACTACTCAAGGGGGGGGGTAAAGACTACTTCAACGTATGGTTACCATCTTGGAAAGAGCAAAAAGCAGGGGAAAACACTGCATACAAAAATTCAGGGGGGGCATTTACCCCCCTTGCCCTATGCTGCCGGCGCCCTGTTTGTGTGTATGTGAGTGAACACGATAGCTCCTGAACGGCGCATTCGATTGAGCTCAAATTCGGTGTATATGTTATAAACCACCGTCGCAAGACCGGTATTGATTTTGGCGTGTATAGGACTTTTAGTTTTTCTACAGGACTACGACAAAGATTTCTTTTACATTATGGGAGGAAATTCTTGAAAGTGCGCTAGCGTTTAAACGGTACATTCGATTGAGCTCAAATTGGGATACATGTTATAAACCACTATCGTAAGACCGGTATTGATTTTGGTGTGTATAGGACTTAGTTTTTCTACTGGGCTACGACAAAGATTTCTTTTACATTATGGCCTATGGGGAGAAATTCTTGAAAGCGCGCTTAGCGTTTAAACGGTGCATTCGATTGAGCTTCCATTTGGTATGTATGTTTGAATTATTCATCAATTAAAATTTATTTAAATGCTTGGTAATGATCTTAATCATAAGTGTTCGGAAAATTGAGTGGAGTCACTCCAGATTTTTTCATGATTACAATACTTTCCTTATATGGTACATGTTCGGAAAGTAAAAACTCTCAGGTCATAAAATGAATGATTTTTAATTTTAAATAGTTATAAGCATAGTACATTTAAGATTTTAAATTTTCACTTTGCATTGCGCTAGTTACAAGTACAGTTGCACACATTTAAGTAAATTTTAAAAATGTTTCCCCTAATAAAACACATTCTCATAACATTTTTCTTTTTTAAGTTTTATGAGCACTTTGTCCTATGGCGTGAAATGGTAAAATGAGTAAGTATTCTTATAGATAAATTGTCATATTTAAAGAATATTAAGCAAAATACTAAATAAACAATGACGTTATTTTATTTATTTTGCAGCACTTATATTTAAGTAATTAGCATTTCATTTGTTCTATTCATACATTTAAAACATCGAAAATTGGTTTTCAGAATTCAGTATCATCAGTATTGTCACCAGTCATTCAAGGATTCTGACCTACCGTGCGGCTGTCGATCTGGAGCTTTGGTCGGTTTTCTCTAGATGTCACGTGAATAAGCGTTTGAACCCCTTAGAAAGTTTGTCGCCTGAGACATCCCTTAGACAGATTATCCCAAGTGTAGTGTTTGCCTTAAATACACAATGCAATACAATGTATCCATTCATTTTACTATCAAATGACCAAAGAGAATATGGCACTGCGAAATATTCATAAAAGTACTGTATGATCTGTTTTGCATAAATGTTATCGGTTATGTACTAGTAAGGTTCAGCCATTATAAGAACGGACTAAGGTATCCTCCTCCATTTTTCCAAGCGCATATACTTCTTCAGAAAAAAAAGGTACTATACAATTACCAATATATCAAATTAACTATATTGTTTTACTAAACAAGAACAAGGGTCGCTGATCATACTGCAATACGATAAAATAAAAGGCAAGTCGTTTCGAAATAGTACCCTACACTTTTGAGTACCATCTCTTATCTTCCATATGACAGTAAATCAACATTAAATGAGTACTAATGAATTGAAAGTTTAAATTTTATTAACCCATTTATGCCTAGCGTCCCTTCTTTGGGACGGCATTTTCGCTATCAGTCGAAAACGTTATTTATTTTTCCTAGCCTTTATTTGCGAGTATTGAACCTCAATTCCACAAAATATTTTAATATGGCCAAGTAGGATGTTGACATTTCAATTTTTATACATAATGATTTTAAATGAAATCATCCCTTGTTCAAAAAGTTGACATCAGAAATTTATCAATTACTGCTGGTGTTAGCAAAAATCGAAGAAAGTCGCAAAAATATCCAGGCACGAATGGGTTAAAATGTAAATATGTAACCATAGGAAGTCGGAAAAAAACGCACAATATTGAAGGGGTTATTTTTCCCTGTTTGTGTGTATGTGAAAACACACAAACAGGCAACCCCTAGATGAGCAGGGAGGGGGGGGCGTGAAATAAAAAAAATGTAAGGCAGGAGTGGGCACACGAAAGGGCGCAAACAGAAGTACTTTCATGTATTTTGTATTTATCTCCATTGAAAATTGACATTCAGGTAATTTTCCAAGGACAGTTGTCTGATTTATAAGTGCACAGTATGCACAGTAGCCCCATTGCCCCCTAGGTTTTGGTGAAGTGAAATTTTTTTAAGCATTTGAATTTTTTTGTATCCGTTTTGCAGTAAAATGTTTCATACTCTGAAAGCCCCCCCCCCCCCCCCCAGTAGAAACATTAGTATTTTCACTTAAATCCTGGTTTCAAATCAAATTTGTAGAAGAGTGGGGTGAAGGCGCTTTTTCCAGCTTCACATTAAAAACATAAAGAATGTAGGACAAACTCTAACGGAAAAAACGCCAACCAGAAAAAAAAAAAAAACTAATCCTCCCTTCACCCCCCCCCCTTTAAACCAATAATTTTTACTTAAATATTGTACATGAACTTATTTCGTTGTTCAGTAAATATGATAATATATTTAATCAAATATTGGCTTGCCCCCAAATTCTTTTGTTTTTGAGTAAAGGAGGTGCTTTTGTAATTTCAGAGCATTCAATTTTAATCTATTATCATATTAATCACAAAAATTTAAAACCAAGCCACATGTCAAGATCATGAAGGTCATAAAAGGGAGGAAAGGAGGGGAGGGTAATCTTCCCTTCTTTTTCCTGGAAAAAAGGAAAGATTCCTCCAACAAAAGATACTATGACCGCCGGAAACAGTGTACGGTCAAGCAATTTCTTTGAGGTTGATTCCTGTTCAACTCACAAAATACATGTACTGTACAAACATTTTGCATTTAAGAATATTATACCCAGTAAAAACATTTAAAAGCTATGTGATAATAAATATTTTATCACATTTTTTATATCAGCTATTCTATCTAGAAAGATACATCCTTTTATTGAGATTTTTTTAAACAAAATATTCAAAATTACATAAATGAAAATTTTTAAAAGCTGAATAGAAACTGAATTGACTTCAAACGATTTATTTAAATTTTAATGAAACTTAAAATCATAATAATTTCATTTTTTTTTTCTCTAAAATATTTAAATCATTTTTATTTCCTAGTTTTGTGGAACTTCTAAATAGTTATGAATTATATATAAATGACAATAAAACATTCAAACTAATATCAAAATATTCAGAAGCCATGTGCCTCAGATTAACTAAAATCTTAAAGGTAATATGATATATTCTCTTGAAAATAATAAAATAAAGAAATAATTTAATTACTGAATTATTAATTTAATTAACTGATTGTTCAATTTGTGTGTATTCTTAGGACAAAGTCCTAGTCATTCGGTAACAAATTATAACATTTTCGAAAATTTTAAATACCATCTCTCACCTAACAGGCAATCCTAAAAAAAGAATATAAGACTCTACAGATTTAACATGCACGTTCTCTGTAATATATTACCACCTTTAGTCTGATTCGTAATCAGTTATGGATTATTATTACTGGTTTTCTTTTTATAAGTGCAAGAGTTTACTCTGATTCATGGTAATTTATCATTTAACTCTTTGGTTTTAAATAATAATTCTTAAAAATAAAGGATTTATAAGTATACCGTTACCGGGTGATTCAAAATAGATGTTAAGGCAATTATTTTTTAAACCGTAAGTGATCGAAACATACTTCCAATTAGAAAAGTTCGTCAAATTAAGACTAGCTTTCAGATATGGCATTTTTTTACTAGGGGTTGTGTACATTTAAAATACGAAATTTAGTTTTTATACGGTCCCTCTTTCTTACCCTTTATATTTAGAAGAATGTTGCTCTTTGTCTAAGAAAATTAATGAAACAAATCCCGTGTCTCTAAGTGAAATAGTTAGCGAGAAAATTAATTTTGAAAATGATGACTTATACCACTTTACCGACGGTGTTGGCGTCAGTTTTCAGTCAGTTTTAATATAAATTTTAAAAATAGAAATTGCGGACGAAATTCGTTTTCTTTGGTCTAAATAAACATACAATTTTAAATAAATTATTGGTGAATTATTAGTACGGACATTTAAATATAGATGGCAGCACTACAGAACGGGCCGAATAGCCTGTAAGCTATCCGCACCGGTCGGTCCGGATAGCAACGGCCGCTGACCTACGCCTTCTGAAAATTACGAGACGCTGGGCAGGGCGGATTAAAGTGCTCTCTGGAGATTGGGCGTGCAGTCAAGACTCCTTTGGCAAGTCCGCGAAAAACAGTAGAGCTTCCACATTCTTTTTCTGTTGCAGTATATTTACATACAGCATTTCAATAATCCGTTTCTGTCACTGCTATGGAATAGAAGTAAGGTGTTAGAGGGGGAGAGGGGTGGGTTTTTAAAAAGTACATATTTATTTATGCAATAACAATAATGGAAAATTGGGAAATTCAACGTTTGAGCATGAAATTTTATATTGAGCGGTTCTCCATCCTCTAAACCTAGCTGTAGGAATTTTCGATTAGAATAGAACGACCTCAGAATTGCTAACATTAAGATACTGTATAGGATAATTTAGGATTTTGTTTGTTTAAAAAGAAACATACAAATATAACAATTTTAAAAGCCAAAGTAAGGGGGAAATAAGAACGAATGAATTTTAAAAGAACAGATAATTAAGACAAAAAAATTTAAAAAAATTATAATGCAATATATATGCCTGCTAAGTGTTTTATACTGTTGATTTATAAACACTTAACGTAAAGATTTCATAGGTATGTCTTGAATTTCATAAATGATTTTTGTTTTGAATTTGTACGTGCATATTAAATGCCTTATGTGCTTAGTTTTCCTGTCATATCCTGTGTACCGACGTTAATTCATACTCAAAATAAATGATTAAATAAATATTATCACGCCATAAGTGTTTAACAGCATTTTAAAAGAATATTTGGTGCTGAAGATCATAATTTTTATTTTCACTTTGACTGAATTACAGTAAGTTGTATTTAAAACAAATAAGAAATCTTTTGCGGTTTAAAACAAAGTCAACAGTAAAAAAATTATCTAGAATTTGCTTTCTCATTTAATTTTAAGTTTTTAGCTATTTACCTTATTAATTTTTCACTGAAACAAAATGGTCCAAAGAAAGTCTTAAAAAATCGTTCTTGAATAGGAATTAGTTTTTTCTTTCATTGAATTAGTAGTTTGTGCTTGATTAAAAGAATTTAGCATTTTATAAATATAGATTATATGTAAATGAACTTTACACAAAGTTTAACATTTACTTTCTTACCGTTACAAAGACGAGCGGTTATTATTCTTTGTTGTTACACACATTATTGCTAGCCCATATTAATCTTTCAGTATCCTACAAGAATCAGTAATGCAATTTTCGTCCTCGCTTCAAACTGCATCCATGGGAACATATAGGTTTAAACCCGAAGAGTTTATCTGCATCTATAATCCATATCTATTAATTGCTAAAACCCCGGACTAAACATTTAATAAAGAAGGGTTTTCTCTAATCGTATGTAAATTTCATACAAAAGCCAAATGATGATTACTTTTTAACTGTCCACTGTTTCTTTTTTATTTCCGTAACATATTACCTTCAAACCTAAAATTTTTTATTCATATTTAAATGCATGCATTTAATTTAAATATGAATAAAAATTTTAGATTTGTAATTTTAGACTGCAATTTTAAATGCATTAAAATATATATTTAGAACAATTAATCAACAAATAAAATAAAAAAATATTAGGAAAAGAACATGGAATTTCTAACTCTACTGTTTTTCGCGGATCAACTTGCGGTGCGGGCGGCAACCCCTAGCGTGCAGTGTATAACAGTGGAAGAAACGACTCTTGCCAAAGGAGTCTGACTGTACGCCAAATCGCCAGAGAGCACTTTAATCCGCCCTGCCCAGCGTCTCGTCTGAAAATTGCCCACATTAGGCTTAACACAGCACACCTTGGCGACACCGCTTGGTGTTCTTATTCTGCATTTTAAACCAATAAATTTGTTATTATGGGTGGTTGTGCCGCCATAAATTGTTCTAATCATTCAAGAAATGGATTTAGAATGGATAAATTCTCTAAAGATGAAGAAAAAAGAAGAAAATGGGTGATCAACATGCGACGAGATCCCGGATCGTCTGCTCAAATTTGCCTTGTAAGTTCGATTTTATTATTGAAAATTTTTACTGTTAATTTAAAAAATGCCGTTTTCTTGTAAGTTTATCTTTGTTATTTAATTTAAAATACCAAAGTTGTTCGTAGCTTGTTTAGTTTTGTTAAAATGCAAATGTTATGTTAAGAGTGCATTTTGCATTATCGCCAAAGCTCGCCCTGTTTGTAAACAAAACCTTGTTCTTTAGCATTAAAAAATGTGTTTAAAAAAGTAATAGACAACATATATGTTAATAAATTTAATTAAGCATCATGAATATTGTTGTATACCTACAATTATTTTCGCAATCATAATAAAATATTAAAGTTTGTCACTAATAACGTTTACTTTAACGAAATGCCAAAGTAGCGAGATTAATATGCCAAAGATAGCAACCCCACCGAGCTGACCTACGCCTTCTGAAAATTGCCCACATTAGGCTTAACACAGCATTCCTTGGCGACACCGCTTGGTGTTCTTATTCTGCATTTTAAACCAATAAATTTGTTATTATGGGTTGTTGTGCCTCCGTAAATTGTTCTAATCATCAAAGAAATGGATTTAGAATGGCTAAATTCTCTAAAGATGAAGAAAAAAGAAGAAAATGGGTGATCAACATGCGACGAGATCCCGGATCGTCTGCTCAAATTTCCTTGTAAGTTCGATTTTATTATTGAAAATTTTTACTGTTACCTTAAAAAATGCCGTTTTCTTGTAAGTTTATCTTTGTTATTTAATTTAAAATGCCAAAGTTGTTCGTAGCTTGTTTAGTTTTGTTAAAACGCAAATGCTATGTTAAGAGTGCGTTTTGCATTATCGCCAAAGCTACTTGTGTTTGTAAACAAAACCTTGTTCTTTAGCATTAAAAAATGTGTTTAAAAAAGCAATAGACAACATATATGTTAATAAATTTAATTAAGCATCTTGAATATTGTTGTATGCCTACAATTATTTTCGCAATCATAATAAAATATTAAAGTTTGTCACTAATTACGTTTACTTTAACGAAATGCCAAAGTAGCGAGATTAATATGCCAAAGTAGCGAGAAGTGCGCCAAAGATAGCAACCCCATAGTTTCGGTTTGGGCAACTTTTCGAGACGTAAGCCGGCCTGTATTATAGGGCGGGGCCATCGCTAAGCAACAGGCCTGCTTATGAGTTGCCATCGCTAAAAATGAGTTTATCATTGAGGCCTGTTTTCTCCAGTCACAGTATTCTGTTTTATTATTCTAAGTATTATAAATGTTATATTATTTTTTATTTTAAAACAATTTTTTTTATACTTTTGTCGTACTAAAGAACTTTAGATGTAGGTAATCGTTTTGTGGATCTTGCGCCATTTTCTTTCATGAAAATTTATCCTAAAATTCGAACATTTTGCTCTGAATGTAAAGGTAAGTGAACGCTTATAATGTATTTAGAAATTCTAAAAATATGTATGTAAATCATGTTTAGTGAATAATTACTCATGTGTTATTTATAAATAAATTATTTTAATCAGAAATCGTATTACTTGAGTAATTTTTATTCTTGTAAATAAGCATGACGTTGTGATACTATTTAGACAATTTAATTTTGCCAGTTGAAAATGTTATTTATCAGTTATATATGCCTTGATTATGTGATTAAGACTTACATCTGGTACAGTGCAGAAATACAGTAAATTATAAATTATTGATTTTTGCCCGTTTATACAGAAACTTCAAATGTAGTTAATATCATGTACAAGCAGTAGCGGATCCAGAGGAGGGGCTAGGGGGCTTCAGCCCCCCCCAAAAGAAATTGCTTAGGGGTAACATTATGCTTTTTTATACACTTTAAATAGCTAAAATGATCATATTTTATTACTTAGCCCCTCCCAAAAGTTTAATACATTGGTTTACACTAAACTTTTGACTTATAGTACATTTTAATTGGGTGAAATAAGCTTTTTAAAAAATTTAGCCCCTCCCAAAAAAAATTTCTGGATCCGCCACTGTGTACAAGCGTTCATTATACTTGCTCAATTCCTAAGTTCGATTGAGAAAGCGACAAAAGAATAATATATACTACATGTAATGTCTTTATTAAAGAATAATTAATTTAGGGATCGCGCTATAGAGCGTATTTTATCAATTTTCTCTAATATACAGGATATCCCGAAAACACTGAAATGCGCTTTAATACATCGATCATTTAGTATATTAAATATCCACTTGTGAAACTAAAATAAGCAATCGTGAATCATGAGAGTAAGCGCTACTTTGTTTTTCCTTCAAATTATATGCATCTATCTTCTTTATGTAAATATGTATCATAGCAAACAAATTAATCATGAGTACGTACTTGAATTAGTAACACAATTACTACTTAAAACTACATTAAATAACGTTTGAAAGTACTGGGAAGCTTAAGAAATACCTGATGTATACGTGAAGACTCGAGCATCCGTAGGCCTCTTTGGATGGCTCATCAAAATACACGCGCAGGCCCGTTACTAATTGCGAAGGCCCCGTATAGGGGTTCTACCCAATATTATCACTGTGTTTGTTATTTCACTTTCGTCATTTAATATTATCGTCTCGTCTGCAATGTGCAATCCTTATAGAGCATTTCGACGTGACGTATCTGTGACGTCAGCTGAGTGACAGCTTCGCGCATCGTTCTGCGCATGCTATTTCTTTACCTAAATGTTTTATTTAGCAATCTCAGGGCGCGTTCGAGAATTCACCGGTCGTGCACCGGTAACACCGGTGCACGACCAGAGCGTTCGAAAAGGCGGAGCATGGGGCGGAGCTCTAGAAGTAACCGCGTTCGAAAACGTTTCGGTCATATAGCGGTTGTCTGCTCAGCGTGACCAGAGCGCAACCAGAATGACCCTGCTATACTCCAGTTCAACTTAACCTGACAGTGCGTGGAAAGGTACGAGTGCCTTATTGCGCCGTTTGTCAAGTATTCGTGCGCGCTTTCTGGTCTTCCTCCCTTGTACTCTTTGACTAATTGCCCTATTTGGCGATCTATCGCCCGTCCTTCGTACTAATGCTGCTCTAGTACGTACACGTGTGGGAGTATTTAGGGGTGATAAGAAAGGAAGGACATTCCTTCAATCACCCCTTCTTGACCTTCCCCTGAAAGGTACGCGGAGGTCAGAATTGTTCTGAGAAATGTCTCTTTTTTTTTTTCTTTTCAAAGCAAAAATGTGACTGGGATGCGTGTGCTTACAGATTAATATACATATTCTTTTTTTAAATATAAAATAGTTTAAACAATTTTCTATTTTTTTCGGCGTTTTCTATTGCAGTGCAAGTCCAGTCAAAAAAGAAAGTGAGAAAGAAAAACAAAGAACGTAAGAAAATCCTCTAATTTAAATGACTGGATTGTGAAACTCGTAATGCTTTTTCCTTTCTTTCCCCCGAATGTGGCAATATTGAAACAGACATCGATGTGCCAGTAAAATATGCTTCTTGAGACAAATAAGGCGTTCAAAGCACTCTTTGCTGAGAAAAGAAAAATTAAAAGGAATTGAGAATGGTCGACCCTACCGCTATCTCACTAAGATGAAAGGCAGTGTTCTGGTAACTAAATTACGTGCATCATAAATTAGACTTTAAAATACATATGGGCAACCTCCGGCCCGCGGGCGGAAGGGGCGGGCTTTTGATCCGGCCAGCGGATCAGAAACCCAGTCGAACTTGCTCGCTCTCATCGTTATAAAAACACAACGGTATTTTTTTTTAAATTCTTTGCCAGTGTTGTTTCTCAAACCAGATCTTCACATACAAACTGACTGCATTCAAAGACAGCAGGATGAGAAATAACGCTGGGTACTGAATAAAATCTTCATCGTAGTATCTTTGCAAACGATGGGAGTGAACAGGTTAATCCTGATATCCCCTTCTCATCACTTTACATATACAACTCAGGGGCCGATCCAGAAATTTTTTCTAGGGCACCATTTTTTGTGAATTTTTATGACAATTTTTAATAAGTCACTTTTTTGGTTAAAATAATTGATAAAACAGATTAAAATACAAGGTAAAATGCGAATGAAGGGCCGTTTCAATTGATTGTGTTGTGAAAGGGCCGCAAAACGGACCCAGTTTTCGTCTGCACCGACCCCTACACTGCTTGAACTTTTTTGTTCCTTTCAAAGATGGTCACAGGGATCTTACATTTTTCAAAGCCCCGAGTTTAAAGTTACCCCCGAAGTTAAAATTAACCGCGAGGAAACGTCACTGCCGGCAACGGGGGGATGGGAGTCACTGAAAGATGACAATTTTAAAAGAAGAATTATCTTCTGTAAAATGACGACGAAGGATGGGTGGGGAGGGGTAAAGAAAAGGGCCCGATTAACGCACGGGCCAACTGGGTCACGGCCCTTTTTGTTTTTTAGTTTTAATCTTTTAATTAAAAAAATTACAAATATTCCATAAAATATTATTTCATGAAAATTCAGTTTAGTTTTTTGTCTTACGAACATAGTAAAACAAGCAATGAATATGTTTTAGTGCTGATTTATATGTTTATTTAATATAATGTAAGGTATCAAAATTTAAAAAAAAATTGTAATAATTAAAAGAAAGGGATAGGGCCCGAATGCAGAGCCTTATTATCGCATTGGCAAATCGGGACTCTGCCCAGGGCCCCCGGTTCGAAAGGGGCCCAAATTTCAAATGTTGTTATGAAATATTCTTTTTTATGTCAAAATTTTATCAAAAAGAAAATAAATTTCATAGATGGGGGCCCCCAAATTCATCAATGCCCGGGGCCCCTGTTGGTCATAATTGGGCCCTTCGGAACTTCTAAGTGGTGTTCCAGCCTTATGCGGTTGGAACGTAATATAATCATCCAATACAGGAGCAGTAGCCATTATTACCGACGTGCGAAAGCGGAGATAAGGAAGAAAAGAAGTAAAGAACGGAGAATGTGTAATGGATTTTCCCGTTCTGGCGTGGGGGAGGGTTGCGCTCCTTAAAAATTCTTCGCTCCTTAAAAATTCCGCCAAAACTTGCTTTGACACTATTGGATGGCAAAGCGTTGACACAATAAACACATTTTCATTTATATAAAGGCGATATATTAAATTATTGAGCACGCTTTCATTATATAAACATGTTTTTTCCCCTTTACAGACGAATTTAACATAAAAAGTAATACATATACTGACGAACTATATTGTAAGGTCGGAAGAACACAAGGCATAGCCTTCCACGTACTGTCAGGTTAAGCTGAACTGGAGTATAGCGAGGTGGGTTATTCCGGTTATTAGCGTAGTGTTGCCAGCGTTTATTTTTGTTTTCTCGGCTTAGAATCCGATGTGGTGAGGATGACCGAAACCGGTTGACAACCGTGACGTCACTTAACCGAAGAATGACCGCAACCGGTAGCACCGGTGCATAACCAACCGGTGAATTCTCGAACGGGCCCAAAGTAATCCGTATAAACTACGTGTAATCTGAGGAGGTTCACTGGGTTTTCGGATTACGAACGCAGTCCCACTGTGAAGAATGTAAACAAACTGCAGAATAGCAAGCAATAGAGATGGGCGGTTCGACTCATTTTACTGATTCGAATCTCAACTCACTCACTACTTCGATGAATCGAATCTTGAATCAATAAAACAACTAAAGAAATTTTCCCTCTCTCTGCGCCGAAAGCCGTACTATTCAAACACCCTTCACCCATTCATCGGGTTCCTTCTCCGCTGAGTTCTCAAGCAGCTAGCATCTCTCTCGCCTTGCTCGAGTAAAACTAGTGTTTAAACTGCCCGAAATGAAAATACAGGGGAGCTTCGTATGACCCCCTGGGCCTGTAAGATTAAAAGGTTAAGTGTGGTGTCAAAGTATTCGAAATTTTATGTATCGATGGGGGTGTACGTCTAGGGGGGGTCGATGCCGCCGGAGGAGGCTAGTGTTTAAAATGCTCAAATAGAAAATATAGGGGAGCTTCGTATGACTCCCTGGGCCTGTAAGATTAAAAGGTTAAGTTTGGTGTCAAAGCATTCGAAATTTTAAGTGTCGGTGGGGTGTTGAGTCTAGAGGGGGTCGAGAATCAATAAAAACGCGCTCCGGTGGATAGTTTCCGAGATATACGTTAATTAATTATGGTAATTAGACTAATAAACCATGGAGCTGTTTATTCCGCGATCCGGCATCGTCATTAACGGAGAGAAAGCAGTAGCAAAAGCATCACAAGCTGGTATTAATCTCAGGATTTTCTTATCGCCGGCCTCAGAGGCGTAGCCAAGAGGGGGGGTTAGGGGGGTCATAACCCCCCATGAGGAATTTTTTGCCATACAAAATGTATATTCTTCACTACATTATCACACACACGTATACATATATATGAGTTGCAGTAGTCATAACCCCCCCCCCACATGAAAAATTTCTGGCTACGACCCTGGCCGGCCTGTATTTTTTACCTTTATCGAATTCGAGATTTCACTGAAATGAAAATGGGAATATCGGATATTTGATGTTGAAATAAAACCGATATGCCGATATTTATCGATTTTTGGCCCAGTCCTACTGAGGGGCTGCTGCCCCTCCCCAAAAAAAAATTGGACCCTTTACTTAGCTTACAATTTAACTTTATCTTTAAATTTGATACCCAGCCCACCCCGAAATAAAATCCTGGCTACGCCACTGCTTTAGATCGTATTTTGCATTTCTCTGAATTACGAAAGAAAATAAAATCATTCCCCTTAAACGACAAACAAGGTAAAAAAAATATCTTAAACGAAATCTGCAGCAATAAAGCGAAATGTTATTTTGCTTACTACAAAGTCCTTTTGTGAGAGCGCTTAATACCGCCCCTGTATCCTTCATTAAAAGTGACAAGCACAATCCTAACTTTATTTCATTCTATTTCCCTTCACATGAAAACCCGCCACCATGTAAACTTAACGTTCCGTTTTTTTTTTTTTTTTTTAGGGTGGGGGCAGGGGGACATATATTGAAGTTAAAAGTAGAAAAGGGATGTTTCATTAAATTTTAAACAAATATTAAACCAGCCAGACAAGTTGGAAGGAAGGAGTCCCCCCGAAGGAAAAAGGTTTAAACAACTTTGAGACACCCCCCGCTCTTCCACGAGCATTGGCGTAAATTGGCATGTAATATTTGGATGGGGTGACAAAATGTTTCCGATTGTAGAAAATATCATTATTATAAATAGCTCTGATACTTGAATTTTCTTAATTTTTTTTCGGGGGGGGGGATCACTGGCGTAGCCAGGGGGGCCCACCGGGCCCGTGCCCCCCCAAAATTTTTTCAGTTGTTATATATATATATTGCAATTTGTAAAAATGGATCGTCTCAGAATCCTTGTGTGATATTTGTCTAATCTTTCTGATAAATGTTTTCTAGATCCTTTCACATTGAGAACGAAGGAAAAACAAGTCACTACACACCAGAAAGATATACATCTGCCTAAATATACATCTGGGCAATATCCTACTCCCGGGATACTAAAAATTTCTCCCTCCCAGGGGCGTAGCCAAGGGGGGGGGTTAGGGGGGTCATAACCCCCCCCATGAGGAATTTTTTGCCATACAATATGTATATTCTTCACTACTTTATCACACACACGTATACATATATATGAGTTGTAGTAGTCGCAACCCCCCCCATGAAAAATTTCTGGCTACGCCCCTGCCCCCTCCCTATAACCTCTTCAGCTCGTTACCGTTCTACCCTGTGAAGTATGTATCCCTAAGTGTTATCAGCTTTCATGGCCACCTGTGGTATTTTTAAACTATGGTGTATGCAAAAATATTACTTTCTACTAACAATAAAATTACAAGGAGGGGCACAAGCTGGCCTTTCCTCATCATTCCCAAGGTCCAGACGCTCCTGTCTTTTTGACTTGTGTGTTGCTCTGTCCAGTTGGTGGGTTCGAATAAAGATTATGGCCTCAAGAAAGTGGCCGTTGAAGAATAGGAGAAGTATAGGAGAAAATTTTAATAAAATTCCAAAAATTATACATAGCCCGCTAACAATGAAGACTCAAATCTACAGGAAGCGGAAAAAGCCATAAATGAACAGATATTTTCAGAAAACTACAGAAAGCACATCAGGAAATAAACTAAAGTAAATACTCAATATTTCATTGTCTGTTTTTAAATGATAATATAAACGATGACATAAAAAAATATGACATAATATCTTAAGTATGTTGAAAAATTTGTATTATCATATTTTCATTAATATGTAATTTAAGAAATGTTTCCTTTATACTCACCCTTTGAACTGACAAGAGGGTAAATCTGTAATTTGTTTTTCTGTTTTAAAGTTTTATAAAATATAAATACTATTTTATATGCTCTGGTAAAGAATAATAAATCAATAGTATTTGTAATATCTAGGGATGCACTTGATATTCGGCTAATTTATTAATATCCGAAATATCATCGGATTTCCGAATCACAATCACCAGATATCCGACTTCTCTTTCGGATATCCGGGTCACGACTAAGTAAGGTCTATCCACAGTCCACTAAGTCTGTATTTTTTAAATAGAAACTACTCTCAGTAATGTTTTCTTCTTAATATTTTTACTACTCACAGTTTTAAAAAAAATTAAATATTCTTAAGTGCTTTCCTTTGTAATTTAAAATCGCAACCAATGAGAACAGCAGTTTTGCTTTGAAATTAATCTGAAAAATCGGAGCTTAATACCAGGCCCGGACTGGCCAAGGTGTACGACTGTCTGCAGACTGGTGGACCCCCACCCTCGGCGGGCCCTCCCAGCTGAAGGCGGCCCCACAAACAGAAAAGAGAAAGAAAATAAAAAAAGTGATATACCTATAGCATTGGAATGAAGTTTGACACATACAAAATTTTTTGCAGCTGCAATTGCGCCCCAGAAGACTTCAAAATACTTCATTTTAAATGCAGTTCTCAAAATTTCTTGAGTGAGGGTTCCCGAATGAACAAGGGATTAATTAATATGAATGATGCATATTAATTAATGGATCAATGTTTTATTAATGCATTAATTATCAAGCATAATTAATTAATAATAACACCATACTTCCCCCCCGCATACCCCGAAAGTTAACACATCCTATTATTTATTGGTTACACAATAACCCGGGCCCCCCTTTCTCTTGAGACGGGCGGGCCCCTACCCTCCCAGTCCGGGCCTGCTTAATACCTTTATTTTCTGATTCTAAAATAAGACACTAAGTTGCTCATTAAAATGTGAATTTCTATTAAATATATTTTTCTTCTAAGTTAAACAATTAAACAGACCTATTTTCAGTTTTTGTTTTTTAAATTGTACGTTAAAACTTTGTACTTATGCAGGGTGCCGAAGCCCGAGCCCGAAATTTCAGCTAGGTATATAAAAGTCAATGACGTCATTGGTAGAATATCATAAATTTTGTCGTTTGTGCAAATTAAAGACAAATATAACAGCAAACTATTAATGCACTACCTAATTCGTTATATTAAAGTTTATCAAATAATATTAATTAGTTTATTTCTCCCGAGAATCCCGTTTTAAAATCTGTTTACAAGAAATACGTTCAACAAAAGAGAAATTTCTCACAAGCCCGAGCCCGGCATTTTGAACCAACTTTATTCCAAAAACCAGAATTTTCGAATATTTTCCTCTAGTGACGTCTGTGTTATTTTAATACGTATTTTGTTAGCAATGTGCAGAAAATTTTAATCTTGTGATCAACCTTATTCCAAAGAGCAGAGTTTCGGATTTTTTTTTCAAGTGATGTCTGGGTTATTTCAATATTTTGTCTGCATTGTATACGTATAATATTCTAATCCTGTCACCAACCTTATGCAGTGGTTTTCTCCGAAACTTAGCGTAAATACGGGTTAGGACCCCTTAGAAAGACCCCCACGGAGGGCACCCCACCCTTCGGCCTAGAGCCCACGAGGAGCTAATCGGCCGTAATCCCACAAGCAAACAAACAAACCTTATACAGAAGGGCAAAGTTTTGGAAGATTCTCCTTAAGTCATATCTTTGTTATTTTAATATTGATTTTGAATTGTGTAGGGTATTTTAATCTAGTAATCAACTTTATTCCAGAAACGAGAGTTTTGGATGATTTTCTTCAAGCTATATCTTTCTTATTTTAATATTGTGTTTGCATTATTTAGAATATCTTAAATTTGTGAGCAAGCAACATTATATTAAAAACAAGCATTTTGAAAAAATAAAAGGTAAATAAAAAAATCTAGTCATAAGATTTTCTAGGTTAATTATGTGTTACTGCATAAAACTGTACATTTTGACTTATTAATTGCAATAAGAAACTGAGTTAGTACAGCCTGTGCATTATAATTAAAGGTTTATTTTTTTTAATTAGCCTCGTTGTTCTGTGGCTGTTAATTATAAAAATAATAATAGGTTTGTGTTTGCGTGATCTTCATTATAAAATACAGGTTGATTCAAAAATAACGTGACCAATTTCAGAGCATCATAAAATTTTATTGAATTAAGTTATTTACACGAAATTTTCAATGTGGTTTCCTTTAGCATAGTACGCTTTACGTAAATTTTTAGGTCAAGCCAAAAGAGCTTTTTAGACCATTTTTGGAGGTATTTTTCCAACTTCCTCTTTGATTGCTTTTTAAAGCCCTTAAAGTGTTCGTACCTTACGTCTATTTAATTGTTCTTTTAAGTATCCCATAAAAAAAATAATCGCAATTAGCACAGTCAAGGGATGATGGTAGCTATTTTTCAGGGGAAATAAAGTTAATTTTTTTAAAATCTTTCAGCCATTTGACAGTTGACCTTCCAGTATGACTTGGTGCAGAATCTTGGTGTAAAACTAAGTTTTCTTCGGGGTAAAGACGCTTACTTTCTTTGATCATGTGCTCCAAAACTTAATTCTGCTAGAATTTAGCATCAATTTTGACCTTTGGTTCTACAAAAAATGGTTTTATTAAGTCTTGAAAGGACATTCCCATCCATACCACAGTACCCAACGTCCAACTTGCCTTCTGCAAAACAGCTGTGTCTTTGCGAGGCTGTTCGCGTGAAATATATTGAACCTCATTTTGCCAGACTCCTTTTGCCTTTTGTGAATAACAGAACGTTTTCTTCGTTTTTCTAAAGTGTTTGCAGATATTTGATGCCAAACTATTTTCTTTAATTTTTATAGGCAATTTTCTTTATCTCACGACAAATTGTCGACTGGAATACCTGTAGTTTCTTTTATAAAGTTCTTTGAGGAAGAGGATTTTCTACAACGATAAGTCTTTTCAGCTTCTTTTTTTCTTTTTTACCAAGGACTTCCTTTCGTCCACATTTCCCCCCTGGAGCTCTTGATTGCCAGCCAAATTTTATTTCTTTTCAAAGTTTAGATAGTTATACACTAGAAAAATACCTTTTCTGAATTTTAAATGCTTTATTTATAACAGAATTTGAGCAATCATCCTACAAAAGCTTAAAAATTTCCTTTCGGGTTTGAGGATCTAATTTCGAAGTCACAATTTACTCCCACTAATAAAAGTAGTTCGATTGGTAATTTAAACGTTTAATTTTTAAAATAAAACTGGTGGTAAATTAAAATTTACCATAAATAATTATACACTTTTAAAATTGGTCACACTAATTTTGAATCAACCTGTATGTATTAGTTATATGCAGCTGCAAATGAGCTGATTGAAAATCCGGGATAGATTGATATATTTCCTGTTTATAACAAAAAAAAAAATTACATAGAAATATTTTTTACTACGTTTATTGAGAATTAAAAATCATTTATTTAGTTTTCTTTTCAGTATCTTCCTTTAGATATATTTATTATAGAATAAGACTTTTTTTTTAATCCAAGCCCGTATCTATAATAAAACAAATCTTATCTGGTTGAGATAATCTCCAGACAAACCGGTACATAAGCATCCATCTACAGATAATTATACTGAAGAATTATTAATTAACTCGCGAAATTAATACTGAATAGCATCTTTAAACATATATTTAAGGATATTTTTGTGAAATTACTAATTAAGTAATATTATATTTGGAATTAACAATTAGAATCTTATTTTTAGTTATAATTAGTACTTAGAATATTATTTCTAATTATAATTAATAATTATAATTTTTTAAAATTTAAGATTAATTAATAATTAAAATATTTCTAATTACAATTAATAATTAGAATTTTAATTAGTTGGACGAAACTCTCTGTGCCCCTCCCGAAACAAAATCCTGGCTACGCCAGTGGGGGGGATTGACCCCTCTTGCCCTTAGAAAGTAACGCCTATGCCCCCCCCGCCAAAAGCAAACGATGTTCGACCCACTCCACACCCACAGACAAATAAAACTATAAATCCGACCACCAACCAAGAAATGAAACACCAAAGATTCGAAAAAAAAAACTTCAATTAAATGAAACATCCTTTCAACTCTTTTCGACTCTGAGTCGATAGAAGATTCGAAAAACTAACGAATCTCAACGATCGTATACAATCCCCGAAACAGAGGGAAACACTGAATCAGTAAAGATTCGTTGCTGCACCAACTCAGTGACCAACTCACCCACACCCACTCATTTGCTGTTTCAAATCATCTATCGACTCAGAGTCGTAAAGAGTCGAAAAGAGTTGAAAGAGTAAGGGAAAATCTCTGGGAACGGCAAAGGGAAAATAAGTTTTCCTCCCTTCGCACTTGGAATGTATTTCCCCACAGTTGAGGGCTTGTGATTCGAATCAGTAGAGAGTGAGTGTAAAGACTGAGCCACTCAGTACCAAGATTCGAATCACTGATTCGACTCATCGAATCATTGGCCATCTCTAGCAAGCAACAGGCGTTTCAGTTTAGACAGCAATCCACGACTGTGCACGAAAGAATGTACATTATTTATTTAGAAATATGGAAGAAATTTTAAAGCTGTCAGCAACTAATTTAAACTCTAATTGCAAAATTAGATATTGTTTCTAGTTTAGGATTGTGATATTTTTTCATGATTTTTAAATATATGGATAATTTGTCTCCAATGTAATTTGAAACTATGACTATGACTAGATAGGTTTATCCTTAGATTGACATGAATTTTAGTGCATGCTTTCTGTGGATAACACTTTCTGGTGTGGTTTCTGTTATTAAATGTGCATATAAAATGCATTAGAATAAATCAAAAACATGAAAGAATTGGTTTGTTGATTATTTTTTAAAAACATATTTTGATTAAAAAGTCAATTTATACATTGTTTACAGAACTAGTTTTGTACCAGTGGTTGGTTTATTAAAAATGTTGAAACTGGCATGTGATGCGTTAATGTATGATTACTTATTGTTGCTTATGCTAAAAAACAAACTATAGAATCTACTTTTTCAAAATCACTAAACTTGGATACCAGCCTTTTTATTCTTTTGCAGTATTCTAAATTAGGTATGGAGTGGAACTTAAATATCTTGAATAAATGTGTTTTTTCTATTAAACTGACACTCTCTTTTATTTCACCTTCTTATCTCAATTCTTTCTGTTGTTTCTTTGACTTCGTGAAATCAAGATTATACTGTTGTTGTTCTCGTGTCCATGGACAGCTGATTAAATGGTTAAACTGTACTTCGTTAAAATAAATCTTATTCTTTTACCTAAAACTATTTCCACTCTGTTCTGTGTGGAGCTGATATTAGGATTAGAAATTATTCTGAAGATTTTTTGGTACTTACATATTATCCCGGTGGTCATTTCCGACAAAGTATTTTTTCATCAAATGTGCTGGAAACTATTGCCAATCGTATTCGAAACCATTAATAATTTCATGTGATCGGCATTTATCTTGGCGAGAAATCACTTGTCTTGTTTGAGTGCCGGGATAATACGCCAGTAGCAATTTTTCTATGAATACTGTTCTTATCTGCTGTTTAGATTCAAGAACCTAAATCATTTTATGCAGCCAAATATTGTCAAATATGCTTTTTTTTTTCTTTCAATTTTTTTGTAAATAACTTCTAAAGTAATTTAAATTGGCTGACTGACATCTGATTTTTTTAATATCTATCGCTTGCATGTAGTCTGGTTCCTGTGTAAATTATGTGAAAACATATTTTCAAGTAACACTGTAATTTACGATGTTGAAAAAAAATTCTCTTACATACAATCATCATGGAAGAATATAACTGTAAAAATCTATATACTACTCCTTTTATTATGATTGTTTTTTTTTTATATCAAATCATTGAACTAATAAATCTGATATGGACACCACATGACTTCCTTGTACCTCTATTAAACCAGAAATATTTTCGGGGCACTTCATCTAAACTTATTTCATTTGAAAGAGACAAAATACTACAATTCTAAAGTTTACCGCCAAGCTGAGTTCAATTTTAAAGATTTGTTTCACTTAATTGGGCAATATTTTGACAAAAGCCAATAAGCTTGTGATAGCGAGATTTCAGTCCCAGCTGAAACAGTTATTCATCACAGATTTTTAATGAAATGACAGTATCTATAGACCCTTAATATATTTTAAGTCTTTTGGGTGACCCTGTAAATAAATTACTCAGTTCACAGCAATCAAAAGCACAGTTAGATGTTACAATAGTTCTAAATACAAACTTTCAACATTCTACGGTTAAAAGTTTTAGAGTCATGCAAAATTCATTATTACTTTCCGAACATGTACCATGTAAGGAAAGTATTGTAATCATGAAAAAATTCGACTTCGAGATTTTGGTGTTTTTACACGTTTTGAGATCTTCTGAATCCATTTATGCTATTTTTACGAGATGTATGTGTGTATGTGTGTTTGTGTGTATGTGAGTGAACATGATAGCTCCTGAACGGAGCATTCGATTGAGCTCAAATTGGGTATGCATGTCATAAACCACCGTCGCAAGACCGGTATTGATTTTGGTGTGTATAGGACTTATAGTTTTTCTACAGGGCTACGACAAAGATTTCATTTACATTATGGCCTATGGGAGGAAATTTTTGAAACTGCGCTAGCGTTTAAATGGTACATTCCTTTGAGTTCAAATTGGGTATATATGTTATAAACCATCTTTGCAAGACCGGTATTGATTTTGGTGTGTATAGGACTTACAATTTTTCTACAGGGCTACCACAAAGATTTCTCTTACATTATGGCCTATGGGGGAAAATTCTTGAAAGTGCGCTAGCGTTTAAACGATACATTCGATTGAGCTCAAATTGGGCACATATGTTATAAACCACCATCCTAAGACTGGTATTGATTTTGGTGTGCTTAGGACTTATAGTTTTCCTACAGGGCTACGACAAAGATTTCTTTTACATTATGGCCTATGGGGAAAATTCTTGAATGTGTGCTAGCGTTTAAACGGTACCCTCGATTGAGCTCAAATTGGGTATATACGTTATGAATCACCATCTTAAGACCGGTATTGATTTTGGTGTGTATAGGATTTATAGTTTTTCTACAAGGAAACGACAAAGATTTCTGTCATATTATGGCATAATGGCGTATGGGGAGAAATTCTTGAAAGTGCGCTAGCGTTTAAACGGCGCATTCGATTGAGCTTCAATTTGGTATATATGTTTGAATTATTCATCGAGTAAAATTTATTTAAATGCTTGGTAATGATCTTAAGTGTTTGGAAAGTCGAGTGGAGTCACTCCAGATTTTTATTTTTGGTGTTAAATTAACGATATTTTGGCAAAACTCAACACGGTGGATGACAAATAGCGAGATTCTGAGCATGGACCAAACAATGAACAACTACAGACATAATATATTGAAGACAGTGACGTAGCCAAGGGGGGGGGGAATAAGGGATCACAACACCCACACACACCCTGAAATTTTTGCAATACAAAATGTATATTCTTCACTCCCTCACCACACACATGTATACATATATGTGAGTTACAATAGTAACCCCCCCCCTTGTAAAATTTCTGGCTACGCCACTATTTGAAGATGTCTATAGACATTAATGTATTGGAATTCTGGTCTGGTAGTTGCATATTATCCTGATAGACATTTGTGTCAAAATATTTTTTCGGAAATTGTGCGGGCAAACTGTAGCCGATTGTATTCGGAACCATCATGATTTCATGCAACCTGCATTTATCAAAGCGAAAAATCGCTCGTCTTGGCAGACTGCAAGGATACATGCACGTACCAAAATTCTTTTGGGTGGTCCTGTAAATAAACTCTCCAGTAGATTGGAATAAAAAATCTAGGTGTACAACTAGATGTTACAGCAATCTTATATATAAAATCTCAGCAATCTACGACTAATAGTTTTTGAGATATGCAAATTAAATATATACATATATACACCAAAAGTTGCCAAGTTTGGTGACTTTTAATGCAGTTTTTGAGGGAGGTGGCTGAACGTCACCGGACCATTATCCAACCATATGGTAAGATGTTATTCTGCTTGAAATGAATGAATGTTTCTAAAACTGCCATTGGCTGTAATTTGTTGGAATTTTTCTGAGTGCTCTTGTAGAACTGTAAATGATAAAGATACTATTTTTGATGGCAAGATTCATTTTGTAATCCTTAACAACATATATCACTTTTGATTCATTTGAAATAACTTAATAGCTCTAAATTACACTTTAAGGAATTTCTGCCCATAAAGCATAATGAATGGATTTAGATGTTACAACAATCCTAAATATAAAATTTCAACATTGTAGGAGTCATAGTTTTTAAGATATGTGAGTTACCTACATACACACGTACGTACAGGCGCCAGGAAACACTGATCAAAATGGTCTAGCTGTCAGTCAGAATGCTTGTACATGAATTTATATGAACAAACATACATGTGTACAATGAGATGTCAAGCAAAAACTCAGTAAATTTAGATGAATTCTTTTTGCGATCACATTATTTCTTTGTACGTCATACAAAGAAGTAAAAATATTAGTGTTTATAAATTGTATAGACACACACACACGTACAGTGCCCCTAGAAAGTGATAACATGCTTTAATTCTTTATCTATTAAAGATAATTAGGCAGTGTGAATTGAATAAATGTTTAAAATAAGGTTAAAAAAAAAGACTATGTTAAGAGAAAATTCCTCTTGTTAATTTTCACAGAGTTACTCTTTTTAAAATTTCCTAGAACTACCTTACAAAAAAATTCCTAGAAAATAAAATGTACCCCATGCACAAATGAGGTGATGTACAAAATTTCATCCTTTCATCATATAACGTCTTAAGGGATATCTATAAACAAAGGTGACTAGGGTCTATACTTAAATTTGAATGTAAAATATCTTATATAATAAAATGAGAGTAAACATTGTATGTAGCTATGTAGGTTTGTAGGCAAGTTTGTGACCACCGATCTTCTTGCGAGCGTCTCTGGATCGCATTGCGCCGAGACGGTTGGTCGCAGACCTACCGAATTTTGCATGCGGCTTCACTAGGACAGATCCTAACACGCCTCGGAGCGATTTTTTCGAAATTCGATTTAGAAAATGTTTTATTTTATGTTTTGTCCTATTTTTAGCGATTTTTCTCGCTTAATACGTAATAACGCCGGTAATTACACTCGCAAGAAAACGAAATTTACATCATCGGATAGAGGTGAAAATTTTCTTTTAAAAATTGTTTGTTCGGACTGTGTAACATATTTTTCAGAATTTTGGGAATTTTTCAAATAAAATTAAATTTGACGCTGACTTTCGTAAAATATTTTTAAAACTGCTGCATCTTGAATTCTATCTGTCCTAACTGTTTTTATATTTCGCAAAAGACGGAGCATACAATTCGCCCACTTTTAAAAGAAGAACGGGGGAAAAATATAAATTAGGAGATTTTTTACGAAATTTTATGTAAAGAAGGATTTTGAATACAAAAGCAGGTGCTTCAAGATTTCATTTGATATTAAGCTTGCAAATTTAGCCGTCATAGTAACTAAAACTGAATAGCTGCCAGTTGAAAAAAATAAATAAAATTACTTTAAAATAACTGAATTTTCGCATGCGAAATTCATACGTCATTTTGATGTAACGAGTTTAAAACCCCTTTCGAAACTCAATCAGAATAACGGAGTCACAAGCAAAACATACGGCACGTACGAAATAATTCCATTTTTACTTCCTTGTACGTAGTATAAGGAAGTAATGTGATCCCGAAAAATTTTGGGGGCCAAATTTCGACAAAAAAACCGATTTTGACTACCTCTAAATTGAATTTAAAATTTTTTTTCGATGCATCTCATCGTACGCTAGCATGCACGATCATATTAACGCGTCTGCAACTCATTTTGACCAGCGGCGAGTTTATTGTGGTCAGTTTTTCCATGCCGTCTGTACGTACGTACGTAGGTACGTACGTACGTATGTATGTAACTCGCATATCTCAAAAACTATGGGTCGTAGAATGTTGAGATTTGATATTTAGGATTGTTCTATGATCTAGTTGTGCACCTCCCCTTTTGGTCGCAATCGAATGAATAGTTTATGTACAGGACCGCCCAAAAGATTCGAAATACATTACGCTCTATGGGCCGAAAATCATTAAACTCGCTTATCTCAAAAACTATTAGGCGTAGAATGTCGAAACTTCATATTTTGGATAGTTGTAACATCTAGTTGTGCACCTCCCCTTTTGGTTCCATTTGATTGGATAGTTTATCTACAGGACCGCCCAAAACATTCGAAATACATTACGCTCAATGGGCCGAAATTCATTAAACTCGCATATCTCCAAAACTATTAGGCGTAGAATGTTGAAACTTTATATTTAGGATTGTTGTAACATCTAGTTGTGCACCTCCCCTTTCGGTTCCATTCGACTGGATAGTTTATCTACAGAACCGCCTAAAAGATTCGAAATACATTACGCTCTATGGGCCGAAATTCATCAAAGCGTTTTTTAGAGGTATTGGGCTATTTCAAACGACTCAGAAGTGATATATGCTGTAAAGAGTTAGAAAATGAATTTCTCCATTAAAAAAAGTGTGTTTATCATTTACAGTTCTGCTACAGGAACACTCAAAAGATTTCCAATACATTACGGTCAATGGCAATTTTAGGAGATTCATCCATTTCAAGCACAATACCGTCCTACCACATAAGTTAGGTAATGGTCCGACCACCGTCACGTGCCTCCCTCAAGTACTATGCCAAAAGCCGCCAAGCTTGGCGACTTTTTTGTGTACGTGTGTGCATATTTAACTCTCAAATCTCAAAAACTATTATGAAATTTCATATATAAGATTGTTGTAACATCTAGTTGTGCATGTCGGTTTTTGTTTAAAATCTACTGGAGAGTTTATTTACAGGACCACCGAAAAGAATTTCAGTACTTTAATGTCTATGGACATCTTCAATATAATACAATTGTAGACAGTCATTGTTTGGTACATGCCCAAAATCTCGCCGTCTGTCCTCGACCTTGGCGAGTTTTGCCGAAATGTCGCCAAATTTGGCGATAGTCAGTCATTTGGTCCATGCCCAAAGTATCGCCATTTGTCATCGTTCTTGGCGAGTTTTGGCGAAATATCGCCAAATTTGGCGATAATCTGTTATTGTTGGTCCATGCTTAATATCTCGCCAAATGTCGTCGACATTGACGAGTTTCGCCGAAATATCGCCAAATTTGGCGCCAAAAATTATTTCGTATTTTGTATAACTCTAAAACTTTAACCCGTAGAATTTTGAACTTTTGTATTTAGAACTATATTATAATATCTAACGGTTTTCAATATCTTTTTTGACAGCAATCGACTGGGAATTTATTTACAGGGTGAGCCAAATGACTTTAAATACATTGAGGTGTATGGATGCATTCAATTCATTGAAAGTCTGTGGTCAATGACTACTTTGGCTATCCCCAAAATCTCGCAAACTATCTCAAGTTTGTCGGCTTTATGCGAAATATCGCCAAATAAAGTGTCAGAAAGAAATCTTTCAAATTGAACTCAGCTTGGCGATATCAAAATGTTTGGCTGGAAATCGCTATATCTTACTATTATTGATATTTTATATCTTTCAAACAAATAAGTTTAGAGGAAGTGCGTAAAAAACATTTTTGATTTAATAGACGTGCAAGGAAGTCATGTGTTGGACACATCAGATTTTTTATATTACGTTGCCAGAAAAAGAATTGAATGCTGTTTTTACAACAATGAATTACCCAGCATTATTTTCGATTGAGTTTCTAAACGGGACAGTTTTCGAATCGCAGGAAATATTTTGCAGTGCTAAATACGTCAATCTGACAAGAATTATGCATAGAAATGTATGGAGAGCCAGAGGCGCAGAGAGCCAAGTCGGGGCCCCGGGGATAAAATCTTATGTGGGGTCCCTTTGCTATCCAGAAATCCCTTTGATGTCGTATTAGATCAATCATTTATTCCTTATTAAAATTATTAATCATTTAAAGAAACTTTAAATTAATAGTAATTGGCAATTAATTAATAGAATTAAAATTATTAATTTAAAAGAGTATTATTCTTTAATAAACATCCATTCTCGAAAAAATACCAACATTTTGTTTTGAAGGTTTCGTCACCTCCATAGAGAAACAGTATTTGCAATGTTAACATTTTTGCAAGGCATGTTTCCTCAGTATTGAAACAAATAATATTTTTATTCATACTTCCATGCAAGCAGGCAGCAAAAAAATTTCATAAGGCCAAAAAAGTGGAAATTTCAAAATTTCGGATGTTGGTTGATCCCCATAGTCTCTCCTCTGGCTAAACCCTTTCTTCCACTATTTAACAATGTGTCTCGGAAAAAAAACAATTTCTTGTTAAATAAATCTTTTCTACTTTTAGTCATGGCAAACCGTTGAATAATACCGTCAATTTCTATACCTTTCTTGCAAAAAAAAAAAAACTCAATCAGAAACACTTCTCATTTTTGCCAAGTGGATGGTTTTTGCTCTAGCTGGCTTTTTGTAATTTCACTCAAAAATTAATTTGAAGCATACGGATAATCTAAATTTGGACTTTTTTATTTTACAAAATTGACAACACACAATTAAGTATCATATAAACAGCAAAGGGGGGGGGCCCTTCACAAGCTGGGGCCCAGGGGATTTTTCCCCTGCTCCCCCTCCCTCTCTGCGCCACTGTGGAGAGCTGTTTTAGTGACAACGATAAAGTGAAGCGATTAATGTTTTTGCTAATGCGTAAATTGCAAAGAATCGCCAAACAATAAAAGACTACATTCGTAGCAAATATCTAAACCGTTTCTTTAAATTAAGCATTAAAGATGGAAAAACGAAAATATATTGGTATCAGTAAAAGATGGTATAATTAATAGTTAGTAGATATTACGACAATACTAATCAAAGCACAATATACTGCATTAATAAATACTTCGTGAAACTATTCGTTTCCATTCGTTTTTCAACAGCTGTCTTACATCACAGCTAACTAAACATTAAATAACTTTAAGTCGCGTTAATACATCCCGCGGTAGTTTCCACAGAAAAGACTGTACCTGAACTTTTTTTTTCCTTGGAGAATCTGTTTTGTCACAAGTAGTTATGATCACATTTTAGGAAAATTTTCTCTTCTTGCCTTGCGAATAGCGGGTACACAGCTTTTTAATTATAAAATAAAACGGTTCTCCACATCATGTTGTATCTAAGGTATTAACGGTATAACTTAAACCTAAAAAAGAGTATGATGTAGGAATGTGACATTTTGAAAGTTAGAAATTTTTAGGAACCGTCAAGCTTTTCTTTTTCTGATCGCGAATGACACCAACATAGTTTTTTGTGTCATAATATTACAATGGTCTCAGGTCAGTACTTATACTAACTTTACCAATAACTAATGAGTAACAGCCATGAGTCTAATTATTTTGCTTATTTTTAGATTCCATATCACTGGAATCAATTCGAATTATACATGTAAGAAAAATTTCCGTTCGTACCGTGCGGAGAACGGGTACGCAGCTAGTTCTTTCATAATATCTGTATGACCCTTAAAATGTGATTGTGATTTTTTTCCTTTCAAGAGCTACTGAAAATTGGTTTAAGTCAGTACTCATTATCTTCACACCTTTGACACTTTTCAGGATATAATTCTCAAATTTTGTACATCACCTCATCAGAATATGGAGCACATTTTACTGATTGGGGATATTTTTGTATGCAGGTTATATACAAAAAGTGTAACTTTTTGGAAATTAATGAAAGAAATTTTTCAATGAGAAAACATTTAATTGCTCCAGGGCTAGCGACAATTTCTAGCAAAAAAAGGTGCCGGAGCCTTAATATTCTTATGTTAATACTCAGTAGCGAACTGCAAACCCCTGCAATATGGGGTTGGTAGCACATTTAATTAAAATAACTATAATTTAAAGATTTTCCCATATAATAATTATTTCACAGAACAGTGATATAAAATTAAATAGTCGGAAATTAGCAGGAAGAAATATAAACATTATACAGAAAACACCCAAATTCTGGTGGTCTCAGGACTCTCAAAATTGGTCGAGGTGAAGCGAATATGATTTGTCTTGTCTGCTAAAATCAGTTTGTGCTTGAAAAGGGGAAAATTTATGAATTAATGTACTAGTGTTGGGCTTCGGAGCAAAGTATTCATGCGCTTTGCTGGGTTTTGCCTAATATGTAAAAATTCACCCAGAAAAAAGAAATACAGGGCCAGAGTTCAAGCTTTTCATTTCTGTTCTAACTTGAAACAAAATTCAAAAATGTAATTGTAGAATTGTTTAGTACAGTTTTATGAGCTAACACTGCGAAACAGAAATGTTTTCCATCTTATAATAAAAAGGCAGAAGCTTTAAGTAACATAATGGAATTATAAATTTACATTTTGCACTCATGTTTAGTGTCAATTTAAATAATTATGCAACTAAGTAAAGATTACATTAATTGGTCTACGTCTTTAATTTAGTTGATTTATTGGATTGCTTTTTAATTCATATTCATACGTATTAGATTAATTAAATGTACAAATATGTTATGCGATGCATATGTTACATTTTTTTTTAATGGGATAACTGGTCTTATTTTACAGGCCTTTACATATTTAAAAGAACACTATGATAAATAATAACGAGTACATTTTATTTTTTTATAAAAGAGAGAAAACAATCTGAATATATCGTAATAGGAATTTAAATAAACACTACTTTAATATTAATATTAATGGAATTTGATGTTTTCTAGGGCATACAGAATATCCGATGAATTATAATTCAAAAACAAAACTTTATTCTTGCATAAATCTCACAACGTAAGAAAATTCGGACTGCTTATTTGCACCCCTGATTTAGAGGGGGAAAGCAGTTTTGGTCGCCAACCAGTGGTGTACGGTATTCATCGCCAACACGCCAATATTGATGACGCACAGGCGAGGGAGTGAAGGCTAGGGGTATACGTAACGCGACATCTTACGGCTGGAAGCGGCAAAACCAGGTATCATTGTGTAATGCACAAAAACCACAATACAGGCATATATCCAAAATCACGCCAGGCGAGGTTTTTGGCGTACGACACACAGGGTTGCTTTTCAATTTCAAAGCAATTTTCCCGCGCAGTTGTTTGTTTGCGTCAGCGTGGGTTGGCTTGGCTCGATAATTTTTTTTGTTATTCAACTTTGTTTTGCTACTGCTCATTTATTTATTATTTACTTGTTATCGGTTTTGATTTAGAGTTTATGACTGTTCTCATTTGGGTTTTCATTGCAATGTGAAATAGTGTTAATTATTTTCCTACAAGAAAGTGTATGTCCATTTGTAATTATCAAGACATTTTATCACGAATGTAAACAAGCACAGATGAAAATGCCTTAATCTGGTAAGTTGCTTTTTAAATATCCTTTATGAAATCTCATATATTCTTTTTAATTGAAATATTCCATGTAGTTCGAGTATATTTATACGTTTCCTAACACACCCTGTTTTTGTTCTTGTGCATAAACGTATTGTGATTAAAGTGTTTGTAGGGTACGCCTTATACTCTAGTTTTAGACTAGCGAAGTTTCCTTAAAATCAAAAGTAAACTGTTTCGTAATAAAAGTCAAATGAAAAATATGCCCGCTCCATCTCTGGGATAATGCGCATGCTTTTGAGATTTTATTTTACAGTTTAAAAAAAAAAAAAAAAAAAAAAAAAGACTTAATTTGTGTATTCGTGATAGACTCAAAATAGTTTGTGTAATATTTTAAATACCAAAAATGTAAATAAATAAAACCTGTTAAAATTGAAAAATAGGAATATCTATATAATATGCCAGCTTTCACACATTTTGTGTAGAATTTAGCAATTCAACAAGTTAAATGACTTAATTTATTAGAAACATATCCCTGACATTTGCTATATACTTTCAAATAAATTTTAGTAAAAAAAATTTAAATACTTAAAAATATTCATCCAATATCTTAATTACATTTTTTTATTTATTTTTTAAAGTTTTTCTATGTTTGAATATTTTGATGTAGATAACTGTACTGCTAGGATATTTTTATACATAAATATAATATTTCGTGTCTTTTGGCTTATTTATTTCTTTTTGTTTGTTTGTTAAGCAGTTTCGAATAAGATAACTCCTAGAAGGGGAGTCTGCTTTTAATAAATTTATATGGCCCTAGCAAAATATTTTTTAAACTACCTTTATTCGGGGGGGGGGGGGTGAAACCAAAGATTATCCACTGAAAAAGATCGGAAACTTCCGTAGGCGTAATGTAAAACACGAGCGGAGGCAGTCCAGGTATCAATGTGTTATGCAGGGGAAAAAACGTACAGGCGAAACCGGTTGACGAAGCTTGGCGAGGGTCCGTTCTTTAGGAGGGGAAATGGATTAGCGATAAGTAGCCAAATGTGGCGGCGCAATTTAAAACTTTCGCGGGCCCCTGTACCGTTGCTTTTTTGGCTATACATTTCTATACTCGGATCGCTTTTAAAGGAAAGCGATGTATTTTTAGGGCGTTTGCCTGAAAAGGAGTACTTGATTTTATAGTTTTTGTCTCTTTCAGAATTTTCTTGCTTAGTCCTCTAAGGCTTTTACAGAATCACTAGGAAACAGCAAATCTGATAAATATTTAACTAACTTATTTTCCCTTTTTGAGTATATCGTCTATAGTAAACTGCATAATGTATATATCCCCCCCCCCCGCTTTAAGGAAAATTAGCATTTTTTAAAAATATATATTTATTAAAAAAAATAAACACTTAAGGGGAAGATATGCTTGAATTTATTGCATATTTAAGCAAATTAAACTTATTTAAAATCATTAGACTTTAACTGAGCTCTTTCATAATATACTATTTTTATTTATTAATAAGTGAGCTATGTACTTGGCATTATATATAAATATAAAAAAATACTGATGCAAATAACAGAAAAATTATACTCCTGAAGAACACATTTAGGTCCATGAAATTCCTCTTTTTTTTTAATGTGGAAAATTAACATATCAAAAACAAATAATATATTACATTTTTTTATTGGTACAAATTACAAAATATTACAGAAAAAAGGTTCATATACACCATCACAAGTACAGTAGTGGCCAACAAATATAAATACACATAAAAGAGCAGTACATGATACATAAAAAATATCATTCAAAATATTTTCTCAAGCATTATAAGCACTATTAATAGATTATTATTTTGGGTGGTACAAAAAATCCATTTAGTTGAAAAAAATGTTCTTCGCACAGGTAGAAAGAATAATTATAAATTCTCACATAAGAATGAAAAGTGCAATTAGGGCCAAATTAGGATAATTATTTTCAAGACCAATCACATAGGAAGGAAAAAGGGGGCAGTTACACTAGGTCTCTAAATATTTGTGTCCTCAACATTGCAACTTAGATGAAAATAGAGAAGGAAGTGGTGTTGCAAAATATTTTTTTCCCAAATTATCTCTAAATGTTTTTTTTTTTTCCCAGAAAAACAAATTAAATAAACAAACATTAGAATGTAATAATCAGGTATCTATATTTCAATTTACAATCAGAAGCATGAAAATAGATGTTTCACTTAGTGGTGTGTGTGTGTGTGGGGGGGGGGAATAGTCAAGTTTTCCTACAAATGGGTAATACCTTGTAATAAAAATTGGGGGGGGGGGGTGAGGATATGAAGTAGTATTTTTGAATGATACAAAACCTTGTAAATGAAAACGAAGGGTAAACAGGAATTATTATGTATTTTTAAAAGGTATAAATCTAAGCAAGTTTCTAAACTGAATACCTGAAAGAGCTTTTTATTTATTAAATTCAGTCCCCTGAACATGAAAACCTAAAAATTTCATTCAGGTTATGACATAGCTTAACATGATGGAAAGAAAATTAAATAGAAATAATCATGTGAAAAATTATGTGCTCACATAACCAGGGGAAATCACAGTAGCAGAGAAGGAAGGGCAGCCGCCACAGGCCTCACAATATTAAGGGTCGATCCAGGGATTTTTTCCAGGGTTCAATTTTTGTGAATTTTCATACCAAATTTTTAATAAACGTAACTTTTTTGTTAAAATAACTGACAAAACAGACTAAAATGTAGGGTAAAATGCCAATGAAAGACCATTTTAATCAATTTTATTTTTGTGAAGTGATTTTCATCTGCATCGGCCCCTGATATGAGGGACTGAACTAGGCAATTTTTACAGAAAAATAAAATCTAAGAGAAAGCACCGTTTAAAAATGTGAATTACCTAGGACCTTCATATTTTTGAATGGCATGGCTCTGAAACAAAACAGACTGGAAACTTAGTTTCACAGTAATATATACAGTATAACCTCAATCTATCTTTTTCAAGGGGTATGTAGTAAAAAAAAAAAAACAACGCATGAGGGTTAGTCAAAATATGAAGAAAACAATGTTTATGAATGCACACAATGTATACATACCAAAAATACTAATTTGTTACCAAATGGTAAAAGAAACAAATTGGAGTTGTAGAAAATAAAGTGATATTTAGTAATAAGTCAGTAATTTTATACTAGGTTTTTCCATATTTTTTTTTTAATTAAACGAAAATTTTAAAGATTTACAGTATTTTTCTTGCCTTTTCTGTGTTTTCATGTTTGTACATAAAAGTTCATACAATTTCAAATACTGTAATTGCATCTGATAATCTTGGCACTAGTGTAGGCTAGGTTTCATCAGCACAGATATTATTCTCCACCATTATTATTTTTTTTTTTTTGGATCACTACACATTTCTTCCATTCTTAAGATACCTCACTACGTCTATATCAAAGGAAATATAATCACTAAATTTCATACCACATGCTCTGCTACATGATTTGTAACAACTCTTCATCTACACCATCATCAACCCAAGAAATCATACCAGAAAATAATTAAGTTTGTATGTAAAAGACTTTTTGGCAAACAATAAACGCAGATTTCGTTATGGTTATTTAAATACAACTTGTGCAGGGACCATAGGAATAAAACCATCAATAAAGGAAAACGATGAATGCGGGAACGATAGATCGGAGTTCCACTTTAATACATTAGAAAAAATAGCTAACGGTATACATATATGAGAGTTTCTTTAGATCAACATTGGCATTATGTATGAAAATTAACTTAAGGTGAAGTAAAAAAACAACTAAACTGCAAAAATCTACAGTTTATGCATTTACCCAAAATTTGTCAGGAAGCAGATCAACACTGTGATGTGCAGTGCATTAGATAAACTATACAAAGTCAAAATGTTGCAGACGACTTACAACCAACATTGTCATCTATATTAAATTGCATCTGCAAAATTAAAAATATTATGCATTCAACCGAAATGCACGATTCATGCATGGTTAATATAGTGTATCTCAAACATTATAACTGAAACAAAAGTTCAGGAGCAGTCTACAGTCATGTGTAAAAATTAATTTTAGATAACTAGCATATCATATATATAAGCACAAAAATTTTACAAAGCAGCAGCAAATTTATCCAGTGTCAAAAATTTGATAGGGAAATTATGCATTCACCCAACCAAATAAGTGAAGAAAAATTTTCACAGAGCAGTTTAATAGAGTGACAAGTAAAACAAATCAATAGTTTACACATGTTAAAGTTGATTTTAGATCTAAGATGTCTTAAATACAAAAATTTTTTAATGAATCACACATTTACCCACAGGCTTCAATCAAACATAGGTTTTTTTCCTTTAGAAATTATGTCGTCTAAGTTACAATGTACATCAAGAAATAAACGACACATTTATTAAACTATATATAAATTAGGTATAAATAGAAGAAAAATATTTTATGGGTTGTTTTTGATAGCTAAAACAAATAATTATTCAATTCTTTCATTACCTTAATGCAAATGATTACTTACCAAATGTCAATTTAAATAAAGCAATCAATATATGATCTCAAATTGTCATTTATGTGTAAAAGAGGTAACTGTCAAATACATGTACAAACAAAACCCAAGGCTTATAACTGCACATACAATGCATTAAATACTGTTCATTTTATTATATAAACCTTTTTTAACATTCACTTAAGCATCATTCTTATAATGCAATATCATAAAATATAAGAATTTTTATTAATTCATTAGCTATAATTTCCCATGTTTAAATGTTTTTACCTGAAATATCAAGGAAAATTTCAACTTTCATGAACATCCTATAAAACACAGCTTTCCAGATACTCAAAAGAATTTTACAAATTCTTCTAATTTTAACTTTAATTATAAAGCATTTGACTAATTCAATCAGCCCAAAGATTATTTTTGTGATGGCGGAAAGCAGCATTAAAAAATACATCACTGAAACCAATTTAATTCTTGCAAGAAAGCAGAATATTTTTATTAGAAAATAAAAATACATTTTTTACATTCATTTATTATAGTATAAACAAGTACTATTTCTTAATCTACAGATATAACTGTGATGAATATCTGTAAAATGCTTCATGGAAAAGCAAATAATCGCCATAACTAACATCAGAAAATACATAATCAAGATTGCAGTAGCAGGCTGACCATCACTGTCAGTAGGCAAAAATAGCAATTGCTCCACAATCATAAAAAGATGCCCAAATAAGCTTACATCTTCTGGTACTTACATATTATACCATATACCATTTTCATGAATGCATTTTTAAAAATTCATTGATGTGATTTAGCACTAATAATGTAATACTATTGCCCAGTTTGAGTTTCTAGTTTCACTATCTCCATTTTAAGACAGCCATTTAAGTTTTTCATAAATAATCATATTTAAAGCTTGTCATCTATAAAGTTTTGCAGCACAGTAAAATATTAAGTACCAATCTACCTACTTTAAGTTCCAAAATAAATTTTTGGAACATCCTAGTATTTAAATAATAATAAAAAAAAATATATAATCCCTTTTTTTCCCCCACTTGTTTGTTGAATTCTCATACAACATAAATTGATTGCATACAAGTTAATATTACAAATTTTCTATCTGCATTAGTAAATAAATCCTTCACTGAATGACTTTTTAAAATTCAAAATAAAAATTATTTTTGGAATAGTGCAACGATGTATCACTGAAACCAATGCTTGTGAGATTTTATTTCCAGTTCTTCACTCAAATCCTTTGACTTGTAAAATACAAAACTCTCATTCTTTCTGGCTAATTTGGTTGAAACAAAACTTCCTTTTGATATGTCTTAATCTCCTTGATTTTAATAATAATTACAGAAAAAATTACAATTAAAAAGTAATAGAATGAAGTGATATTTTATTAATGTTTCAAAATTGATATATTATATGAAAAGAATCTAAAACACCCCATTCCAAAGTACTTTGGGTCAAAGTAAAAAATTAAATGAATTGAAAACTGCATTTTATACAGTATAGGAATAGAATACAAAGAACTATGCTACTACATAAAGATCATGATCAATAGGTCTTAAAATAGGTTTTTTGACTTATTAATATAAGCACTGTTCATTAAATATTATAAGCACTGAATTCCAACTGGAAAAAAAAATTGATTAATAATTCTTCCAGATTGTCCTTAGTGATTGGTGCTGGCAGTTTTTATGCTATCATTATCAATGATATAAACATAATTTTTTCCAAGGATAAATTTGTATCACCACCAATGTTTGTGAGATTTTATTTCCAGTTCTTCACCCAAATCCTTTATGACTTGTAAAATACAAAACTCTCATTCGTTCTGGCTAATTTGGTTGAAACAAAACTTCCTTTTGATGTGTCTTAATCTCCTTGGTTTTACTCAATAGTGACTCTTTCTTTCAGGTAAATAACTTTCACCTATAAAGTAAAAAAAAAAAAAAAAAAAAAAAAAAAGATTTTTTCAATAAGTCATAAAAATAGTGAAAATATTTCTTAAATCATTAACAGAGATGATAAAAAGAAAGGAAGAAACTATCATTAACATGAATTACGTTTAATGTTTCTTTAAAAAATATTGTAGCTATATTTTAAGGATGTTTGCGATTTCTGGTGAGATTTAAATCATGATATTAATCATCTAAATAAAAAAAAAATACCCTTTTTTAAATTAGGCAGAGTATGTAATGCTTTTAAAAGGATTTTTAATTATACCTGCCTATTTCTTTTTTTTAACAACCCATGAATTCTCTTAGAAATACGCTAATAAAAGGTAACTTTCAAATCAAGGAAGACAAATTTAGCTTGCTCCCCTTTTAAAAATTAGGAGTTTTGTTAAAAAATAAGTTTTTTTTTGTGGAAAATTATATAACCATCATCGTAATTTAATTGGTCAAAGAGGAACATTAAGCCATTTCGTTTCAATGTAAATTATCATTGTAAAACTTAATTAAATATAAATTAACTTATACATACAAGAATGAAAATAAAGAAAAAAATTTAACCTCATTATATTACATACGACTCAAAATCTTTACAGCATAAGTGCTGATTGCACATTTAGGATTTAGCTGATTTTTGCATTTAGAACCACATAGTTAAAAAAGTACTTATTTTACCCCAGATAAAAGAAATGCAGTATACATGATTAAAATGTTTCATTAAAAAAGAAATGGAAAAACATCACACCATTCACACGGGTGAAAAAACAAGACTTATGATTTAGGGAAGTTGTGAATCAATCTAGACCCTTCATATAATATAATTATTAATATTGAACAACTAATTTATTTATTTATTTTAAATTTAATTGGACGTACGATAAAATACGCCTTAAAATGAATGATACCACTTTATAATTATCTTTTTTCAGATAAGATTTAGATTAAAATTTGTAAATACTTTTTTTGAATGGCTAACATTTTAAATTGTTCCTTTTCTGTTAAATTGTAGGAACCATTTTAACATACAGCAACAAGTATTCAAAGGGAGGGTCCAAGGGGTCCAGACCCCCTCTGAAATTTTGATTTTTATTAACAAAATGATAATGAAGTATCTTTGTGAGAGCTTTTTGCCTTTTCAACTGTTTGGACCCCTTCCGCTGTTTTTTTCTGGATGCGTCCCTGTATACCAATATTTTTATTGAAATTTCATACATTTTAAGTTTGTTCATTTTTTCCAACCCTGAAAAACTGCATATTTTAATCATGTAGTCATTCTACAAACAAAAGAAAATAACATTTATCCTTTTGATAAAACATCAAATGGGAAAGAAAATGGTTTAAAAACAAAGCATTCCCTTTCAAACCACTTAGTCCAAACCAAAACATGATTGTTCTTTTTTCTCATCGGTGTATTCTGCAGCAGAGAGAAAACTTAACAGGTATGCAAGGTTTTTAAAAGAATCTTTTAAATAATATAACTGTGATAGTTTTACCTCAATGTACTGGAATAGATCATCAGCGGGAGTTTAAGCCTTGGATCTCGAAACCTGCAAAATAAATCATTTTATTAAAAAGATAAAATTACGGTAGAGTTGAAGGATAAACAGTAACACACACACACACAAAAAAAAAGGGACTACACAACTAATTTCTAAAATTCCAACTAATTCCAAATAATTCAGATTCTATCTATATAAAATATATTATTAATTACACTCACTTTTCATATAAGGCATTCAAAATAATAATTAAAATAATCTTTAAATTGCAATCCATAGAAGCTTGGAAATTATTGACAAAATTACCCTAAAATAATACTTTTTTTTTTTCTCTAGACAGAAAAAGCTAATAATAATGTTTATACAATGAAAAGCAAAGCATGTAATTTTGAGCACACCAAACTTTTAAAAGTGATAAATACTCATTAATTACTGTTTTCATTTCTTAGGATTTATATTTTAATTCGTTTCAATTTTGAAAACTTCAATTACTATTATAAAGGCATTAATTATCATTTCCCTATAAGCAGATAATGTACATAATCTCATATCTGAATATGCACATATAAAGCTTGCCCAACTTTCTGTAAAACGTACACTTTTTATTGCATGTTTTCCCTATTTATTGCACAAGAACATTTTTATTTCATACTTCATTTATTAAATAGTAATGATAACCTAGTAATTGTACACTATTGTCTCTCCCAGAGGCGTAGCCAGGGGGGGATAGGGGGGTCACAATCCCCCCCGCATGAGGAATTTTTTGCCATACAAAATGTATATTCTTCACTACCTTATCACACACACGTTGCAGTACTTGTCTTGGTAAGTTTCCTCAAAAAGGGATATTAAAGCAACTGCTTTATGTATTACATAATTTACACGTATAAAATATTTTTACTTCCTTGTACGTAGTATAAGGAAGTAATGTGATCCCGAAAAATTTTGGGGGCCAAATTTCGACATAAAAACCGATTTTGACTACCTCTAAATTTAATTAAAAATGTTTTTTCGATGCATCTCATCGTAGGCTAGCATGCACGATCATATTAACGCGTCTGCAACTCATTTTGACCAGTGGTGAGTCTACTGTGGCCAGTTTTTCCATGCCGTCTGTACGTACGTACGTACGTACGTATGTATGTAACTCGCATATCTCAAAAACTAATGGTCGTAGAATGTTGAGATTTGATATTTAGGATTGTTCTATGATCTAGTTGTGCACCTCCCCTTTTGGTGGCAATCGAATGGATAGTTTATGTACAGGACCGCCCAAAAGATTCGAAATACATTACGCTCTATGGGCCGAAATTCATTAAACTCGCCTAACTCAAAAGCTATTAGGCGTAGAATGTCGGAACTTCATATTTTGGATAGTTGTAACATCTAGTTGTGCACCTCCCCTTTTGGTTCCATTCGACTGGATAGTTTATCTACAGGACTGCCCAAAACATTCGAAATACATTACACTCAATGGGCCGAAATTCATTAAACTCGCATATCTCAAAAACTGTTAGGCGTTGAATGTTGAAACTTTATATTTAGGATTGTTGTAACATCTAGTTGTGCACCTTCCCTTTCGGTTCCATTCGACTGAATAGTTTATCTACAGGACCGCCCAAAAGATTCGAAATACATTACGCTCTATGGGCCGAAATTCATCAAAGCGTTTTTTAGAGGTATTGGGCTATTTCAAACGACTCAGAAGTGATATATGCTGTAAAGAGTTAGAAAATGAATTTCTCCATTAAAAAAAGTGTCTTTTTCATTTATAGTTCTGCTACAGGAACACTCAAAAGATTTCCAATACATTACGGTCAATAGCAATTTTAGGGGCATTCATCCATTTCAAGCACAATACCGTCCTACCACATAAGTTAGGTAATGGTCCGACCACGGTCACGTGCCTCCCTCAAGAACTATGCCAAAAGTCGCCAAGCTTGGCGACTTTTGGTGTATGTGTGTGCATATTTAACTCTCAAATCTCAAAAACTATTATGAAATTTCATATATAAGAATGTTGTAACATCTAGTTGTGCATCTCGATTTTTGGTTCCAATCTACTGGAGAGTTTATTTACAGGACCACCGAAAAGAATTTCAGTACCTTAATGTCTATGGACATCTTCAATATAATACAACTGTTGACAGTCATTGTTTGGTACATGCCCAAAATCTCGCCGTCTGTCCTCGACCTTGGCGAGTTTTGGCGAAATATCGCCAAATTTGGCGATAGTCAGTCATTTGGTCCATGCCCAAAGTATCGCCATTTGTTATCGTTCTTGGCGAGTTTTGGCGGAATATCGCCAAATTTGGCAATAATCTGTCATTGTTTGGTTCATGCTTAAAATCTCGCCAAATGTCGTCGACATTGACGAGTTTCGCCGAAATATCGCCAAATTTGGCGCCAAAAATTATTTCCTATTTTGTATAACTCTAAAACTTTAACCCGTAGATTTTTTAACTTTGTGTTTAGAACTATTGTAATATCTAACTGTTTTCAATATCTTTTTTGACAGCAATCGACTGAGAATTTATTTACATGGTGAGCCAAATGACTTTGAATACATTGAGGTGTATAGATGCATTCAATTCATTGAAAGTCTGTGGTCAATGACTACTTTGGCTATCCCCAAAATCTCGCTGACTATCTCAAGTTTGTCGGCTTTTGGTGAAATATCGCCAAATAAAGTGTCAGAAGGAAATCTTTCAAATTGAACTCAGCTTGGCGATATCGAAATATTTGGCTAGAAATCGCTAAACCTTACTATTATTGATATTTTATCTCTTTCAAACAAATAAATTTAGAGGAAGTGCATCGAAAATATTTTTGATCTAATGGACGTGCAAGGAAGTCATGTGTTGGACACATCAGATTTTTTACAATTAATCTAAATACTGTAGTTTGTCAAATATCAATGAAGGCAGAGGGGTTGAAATTAAAGTGAATGATTGCAAATTAAATTAGAATTTTTAAAAATATCAATGAAGACTGAAAAGAGGGAAGAAGATAAGTCACACATTTGCACACAATTTCAAGCAAAACAATCACTCACACTTTGTTGGAACATTAGTCACAGAAAGCTAGTCATAACTGAGTCTGTATATACAGAAATAAAACAGGTGAAGCCTGGATTCAATTTTCTCACTATGATAATTTTTTGTTTCAAGTATGTGTGTTCAGGAAATTCTCTCTCATTTTTTTGGATCTTTCATTGCACGCACAGTAGCAGTAGCAGATCAGAAGATCTAGGTAGTTTCACCACAGGGGTGCAAATAAGAATTCCCGCGTTTTCATTTTAACGGCCGTTTCGTTGTCTACGTAGTGGTGGTGGTGTACGCTGTAGTCTGATGGATGGTATTCCAGAAAAAAGGAGGTAAATAATACTTTTTAAAAGAAATATAATTATCAGTCATCATTAAGGAATAGTTTGTGTGAATTTTTCTGCTTTCAATATTTTCGCGAAATTTTTAATATTTGTATAATTCACTCAAGGACAGTGACAAAAGCTATGCTGACAAAATGAAGCTTAATAATAATACAGGTGCATTTAAAAGATGAACTATAAATTTATATTTAATGGGTGTAAAATGTCAATCAATATTTTCATTTAGCGATTAGAATTTATTGCAATTAGATCATTAATTTAAACAATATCTGTTTATTCTCTTTCATTTGTAGTATAATTTGTTGCATTAATTAAATCGTTTGTTCTTTATAATTTAGAATCAATGATTTTTTTCACTAATCTGTTATGGTTATATTGTGAATCATGTAGTAATTAATACTGTTGTAAATAGTTTGCATTTCCACACAGTAAATTCCTGTTAAAATCTAATTAAAAACTTTCAAAGTAGGTAAGTTAATTCTGTGATTTTTTCTTCCCTTCCCCCCAGTGGCGTAGCTAGTTGGGGGCAAGGGGGGACATCTGTCCCCGGGCGCAGCACCAAAGGGGCGCCAAATCGATGTTACGAAATTTTAGAAGAAAAAAAAGGAGTTGTGTTTGTATTTTTATTTGTTGACAGAAAAAGAAAAAAAAATAGAACAATCACAAATGAATTTTTTTATAAAGTTATAATCAAACTTTTCACAATGACTTGTACAGGAAATGTTTGTAGCTATTTCAGAAGATTTTCTTTGGAAATCGAGTTGAGCTTCCCCATTCCTTTTTTCTTCTCTCTTGAGGGCTTCTGTGTCGTGTAACTGCGTTTTTTATATTTGGCCATTTCTGTCTCTGACTATATTCCTAGGATGTTCCAGAATTCTTGTTTACAGTATTTTATCAAGGTCAAAACATTACTCAAGTTTTCCCAAACTTTTAGAATGATCTTGGAGGATTTCGTTTTGGATATTTATGGTGTTACAAATCAAACTTTTATGCATTAGCCATGGTAAAAAAAAAAAAAAAAAAAAAGCCTATATATATGATTAATCGGTAATAGAGAATGGCATTCTCAAACCCAAAATACTCTCTTAAATTCAGATAAAGTTTTTCTCAGTTTTGAGTTCAAAATAGCGCCTCTCCGAAGATGGCGCCCCTTGCTTATCTTGCTTACTGTGTCGGGGCGCTCCTGTGTACGATCCACCCGTTTGGTAATTAATAACGCAACTTTTAATATAACTCTTATTAGTATAATAAAATGCAGTATTATTTCTAATAAGAACGTATAAAAGATTCACCGATCACTATACTAGTGTAAAATTATTCTTTTTAAATTATTTAAACAATCTTGTATTTTAGATAAATTTAAACTTGATTTTTAACATTCATTAATAAAAATTTATTCTTTATACAATCATTATCAAAAATCAAAGCTGGAATCATTAAAGCTGTGGCCCACAGTTCAGTCTTCAAATTGAACATGAGGCAAAATATTTTTCAATAACCCGTGTATGTTTATCTAGAAAGTGCAAGAAATCAGTCGTAAATTTTTTGACTCCTCAGTTACCTTGTTGCCGGAAGACTATCGTCCAGAGGTTTCAGTGTATTCATTATGTCTACGCGTAGACCACCTATTATGTACTATCATCCGGTACTTGAGTCATAAATTACGTTCTGGATGCAGTGGCAGCTCATCCATTTGAGGAGATGAGTACGTGAAGCCCCAAAGTAAAATATCTATATAAATAAAATTAAACTTTTCTGTACACTTCTTGGAATTCAAAAATTTTAAAAAAAGTTTGTCTGTCTGTCATTCTGTCCGTGACGCTTTTTTGTTTAAGTATCACGTAAAAACGAGTGAAGCGAATGATATGAAATTTGGTGTCATGATAGATGGTTAACTCAACTTAAAACATAAGCGTCGAATTTTTAAAAAATCTTCATTAGATTACGAGATTTTGTGAAAATCCTTTCAAACTGCGTAAATTTGTGTTCCAGCATCACGTAAAAACGACCGAAGCGATTGAAATGAAATTTGGTATTATGATTGGTGGTCACTCAACTTAAAACATTGTCGTCGAATTTTTAAAAAAATCTTGATTAGATTTTGAAATTTTGCGAAAATTGTTTCAAACTGCGTAAATTTGTGTTCGCACATCACGTAATAGCAAAGGTGAAAAAATGGTATTTGGTGAAATGATAGGTGGTCATGCACAAATATTAAATACAGTATTAAATAGACATAAATATTAAATATAGTTAATTCGACTGCTGAAGAAGGATAAAAAAAATTTGTATCACTGACATATGCCCACCCCCCAATGGTAGGGACTAAAGCCCGCCTGAATGTGGAGAGTTAAAAGGGAATTTTTTTTAAAAAATAGAAAATTGTCAGTTAATGAATTAAAATGTTTTATTCTTAAAACTTGTCCTCAGATTATTTCTATCACTTTTTTCACATAACGAATTACGTTGATAATGGGCTTCTATGGGTAAATGGTATGGCAACATGGTACAGAAGGTTTTGATGTTAAAAGAAAGTAGCTGTAATCGGCAAACAAGCCAAAATGCAATCAAGAAAGGAAGGGGGTGGGGGATTTAACGTATTTTAAATAATTGTATTTTTTAATCACTTTTTTTTATTAAAAATTTTTTTTAATTTTCAGATATTACAGTTTTCTGAAGAATTTTTATGGGTTTGCCCTTTCCCTTTTTAGGGGGAGGTGGAGGGGGGGGGGCGCAAAATCTTCAGTTGTCCCCGGGCGCTGGTAACCCTAGCTACGCCTCTGCTTCCCCCCCCCTCCCTTTCTGAAAAAATAAGTAAAATGTGTTTGTTGTAATTTTGAATTTTGTTGTAAGTAGCTTATTTGATTAATCCCTTCTATTTATTACATACTAAAGATGAACAATTTTTCATAAAGATTTTAAATTGCTTGGATATGTGCCATCTATGACAACTTTTCATTCTCTGGAGATTTTATGATGATTTAAGCATGTGTGTTGTTCATACTCGACAAGCATAATATGGTTGATATTAGAATAGTTCTCCATTTATTCTCATACATCTCAGTTAAAAAAATAAAATTTTCAGCATGCCCAGTTGAGCACATTGCTTTATAAAAATAGTACATACCTAGACAAAAGATTTACATACCTAAAAAAAAGCAAATTTGCTAAAACAGTCGAACTTGCTCCCCCACCTCTCAGATCAAACTTTATTATGGACAGTCAGTTCCTTTGACTCAAAGAAAATACTTTTTGGTAGGGAGTACAACTTACCTGTTTACTGTCTTGTGAATTATGTGAATATGAAACATATATATAATACAAAAATACTAGCCCAATCATGTTTTTGCTTAATATACCTTGTGGTTAAAAATTTTCAGTTATCATTTATTCATTGTATTATTTGTTTCCTTAAGGTTGTGAATTCATCCATTTATTGCTTTTGAAAAGTCAAGTTTCGCCACACAACATATAGCTGAAAGAAAAGCCAGCTGGACTGTGTTCAGAGTCTGGATGATTTTCTTTTCCAGTCTCTGAATGTGGTCTTGCTAGCACATAAAAAGATGAAGAAAGGGGGATCTTTGAACCTGTAAAATGGAATGCTGACAACATCATTGTTTTGCAGTGAGATTCCTGATATGGCATCTGCTTCAGAAGTAGGTCTTTAAAAAGTAAACTTTATGCTACTAAAACTATATTGTTAAAATAACCTTCATGTTGCTCAGCTTATGAAACACATTTACTTATTTATTACAAAAATACTTTTATCATCCAAATTTAATCTGTTATTTTTTTCTGAAATAAGCTGTTCATATAAAAAAATTCCATCTATTTTGGAATGGATATTAACATGAAGTATTATAAATAGATATGTAAAATTGAAGAAAATGCATAAATGAATTAGTTTTGTAAATAATTAATCCTTTGAGAATTTTGGAAAAAGGAAAAATATGCTTGTGTATGAAAGAAGGAGGTTGTTAAGTGGCTAAACCCACCAGTGAACACAGGAATAACCTGTTTTTTCACATCATTGGTAAGTACAACTGTGAAGTATCCAGTGATGGCGCCAGACTTTCCCTGATGGGAGAGTCATCTTCCCCGACAGGGGGGCCAAATGATAAAACCTCAAAATCAGTACCTGCACATCCTCTCAAAAAAGTATTCGAGTAAGAGATATATTTCCTACTTTGGTTTCATATATTAAAAATTACTATGATGAGATGGTCATTAATTATCTGTTCTTGCTTAACAGGAAAGCCCAGTGATTTTCAAGTTAAAAAGGTCTTTACGAAGGCAATTGTCAGCAGATCGGGCAACCCTGCTTACCCTAGAAATGTGGATCTTGTTCGCTGGTTCCTCCGAATCCCGAGAAACATACTCCGAGCTGCAGATAATCAATATTCAGTATATGAATATCGTATAATTCCAAGCAGAATGAGAATGGAAGTGAACGGAACCTCTACGGTTGGGTCAGACACTTTGAATGGAATTTTTTATCTGGTTGCAAAATTTCCTTCGTTTTTCTAAACCAACAAATTCTCTAAAAAAATCCCCGAAGGGGAGTGCATGGCCCCCCTGATCCCCATGCTGGCGCCACCCCTAGAAGTATCATAAGCTATGTTGTATTTAGACAGGGTTTCTACAGACCTGAAAGGTCAGGGAAATGCAAGAATATTTGAATTTTGCGGCAAAATCAAGAAAATACTTCCTGTTTGAACCTAATTGTAGAAATTGTTTTATTTTCATTTTCGTATTTAACCTTATAAATAATTTTAAAATGTGTCCTTTAACGTATCTTGTTCAGTTGAAATATTCTTAATTTTATCCTAAATTATTATCAAACATGGTTTTTGTTAGAATCCAGTGATGTCAAATAATATTTTTGTGTCTATTGATTTTATTATTATTATTTGTAAAAAAGGGGCAAAATATATAAAAAGTTATTAATTAAAGGATGTAATATTAAAAATAGAAATGCAAAATTCGGGAAAGCATGCTAAATAAAAAGTCAGGGAAGAGCATGATAGATGTCAGGGAAGCAAAAGCTATGAAATCTGTAGAAACCCTGTTAGACCATTGCAAGTAGGGCAGATGACTGTGTGTGATGTGACCAAAAATACCATGTAAGTATTGTCTAACATCCTTTTCATGCATTCAGCAGCATTTTTTTGCATACTTCTAAATATTTTGTTTCTCGGTGAAACAACCATCTGATTAAGCAATGGCAAAATCAATGACTGTGTAAACAAAGTAATCATAACTTAAAAGATGATTCTTATAAAAGAGGAGCAATATAAGGGATTGTTGTAAATAAGATTCTAATAGGTGCATATTGGTCATTCAGAGATTGCATATAATATGATCCCTGAACACAAGTTAAAAAAAAAATAATAATAAAATGTCAGAATTTCTAAAGAATCAATTTATCACTTAATCAAAGTAATGAAGGAAAGTAGAATTTTCTTTTGTAAGTGGCCCACTGCATTTAATCTATAATACCAGCAACCTTTAAAAAACGGCTTAGAAACATCTTAGACCATATCTTACAAAAACCTTTTTTTACTTATCAATAAAGTATTCACGATTTTTTCTACATTTGACCATCATGCTGTATTTGCTGTAAAAATGCATCAACTGCTACAAAATTTTTAATGTAATGAATTAATATGAACTCTAAAAATGATTTGCATGACATTATTAGTTTTTTTACACATCTGTTAATTCTCTCTCTCTCTCTCCACTTTAAGCTCTATTAAGTCATTGCTTAAAATGCCTTATGATGATGCTCATCTATTTAAAAATAGTGGCGGGAGTTTATAAAAGAATGCTTTTTAAAAAAAAAACAATGTCTATAGCATTTATATAGTTCTTTTGCTCAAAATAATATGCATATACTCAGGCCTTGCAGTCGTTCCTATTTTTTTTTAATTCCTACATTCATCAAAGTTTTATTTATAAAGCCTAGTGTTTGCGCCTTCACAGGACGCCTATGTTTGGCGCTTTATTTGATGAGTTATTTTTTAGATTTGCTTCGTTTCACCTCGCCTCTCCCTATACTTGAATTTTTTTGTATCACTTGCTTGTTTGGATTTTTTTGTAACACTTGCTTGTTATTTTTTCAACTAAGATTTAGCTTCCTTGGATTTGCAGAAATAAAAAATTTCTTTTGCTTACTACTGCTTCATATTACTTTTCGAAATACTACAGTCCACTTACGGTGGAAACACCTAGTATTTTAGTGATTTGATAGGTGAAACCTTAACATCTGAAAGAACATTTAGCAACTGTTGAAGAACAGAAGTAGGAATTTTTTAAAAATAGGACCGACTGCGAGGCCTGATATACTTTAATATCTTATTTGCATAAACCTGTTTACTTTCTTTCAGTCCTTATTAATCTTTATTTACCAGGAAGAAACAATGAACATAGAAAAGGAATCAAGTGCAAAATAAAAATTTGTCATAGGTAACTGCACCTATACTTGGTTTTATGTATGATGGGTGAATGCACAGTCTTGTTGTCTATTGAAAGTTCTACTTCACAGATATGCCTCTACTAAAAAGACACAACCTTGCAAAAGCATGCTAAGCTCTTGAAAAGCATTCAGAGACCCTCTTGTTGAGACTGCAGTTTGGCAATCTCATGTCTGTGTCACCGCTCCATTCCTAGAAAGTCATTCTTTATAAGTGCCACATATTATAAATTTTATGTGCCACATGCCATAGACTTTGACATTGGTCTTAAGTGAATCAAACTCGGACACCACAAATAGTTGCTGCTGAGCTGAAAGATATGAGTTCAATTTTTATAGATCATCAATAAAATCAGTGAGTGGTGGGAGTTGGAATCAAACCTGAGATATTAAAAGTAGTGTCTAAGGCATTAAACCAGTAGTACCAGTTCTCCAGCCTTCAAATGCCGATGTTCAGTTTTGTCAAGATGGCGATTAGCATGTTTACCCAAACCTTAACCCTTTAGTACACAGTTTTGCAGTGCATTTATGCAAAGCTGCATATCCATACACCCTTTCAAAAAATATTCGATTGCAAGTCAATTTTATTATAAAGGGTTGTTCTTTATAAAATGTAGATTATGTAGTATATAATAACTTCTAACATTTATTATCAGCTGCATGCTTTGTTCAAAAATTAATCAGTTGCTCATAAAATTAACATAGGAAATTTCTCTCATAATCAAATACCTTTTGGGGTGCATGTATTATAAATATTGATCTTTCTAGAAAAATATGTGTAGTAAAGAGTTAAAGATTACAAGTTCTGAAGTTTCATACTTCAGTTTACCCAGATCAAAGGACCTGTGTTCGAATTCATATTTAAAGAACACCTCTTACATGAAACAAATATGAGCATTAATTCTCTGGTATCGTATATCCTGAGGTAGAGCATGTGATCACCACCTCCACAAACTCAGGAAAATGGCATGTGTACTTTTTATCCATTTGGATAAAGCCTGTAGTCGCCACTCTTGAGTTTTTGGTTTAATACCAACTTCCTCCATGTGCTCCCTAGTTATTGATAACCCGAACAAACTCGAATCTTTCATTTCTCTACAATGAAGACTAATGGAAAAAACAGCACACTTCTGTGCATAGACACTAGCGATCCTGTGACAGGTGGCACATAAAGTCTGTAATAAAAGGTCTGTGAGGGACATTATGGTCTGGTTGCCATAGCCTATGATAGCCAGTCCACTCTAATTGTGGTATGTGGAACCTTAATGGGCCACTGTTATGTTTATGACATTCTTCGACCCCACATGGGACCTTTCCTAAATGGTCTCCCAGGGGCAATTTTCCAACAAGATAAAGCTTATCCGCATACAGCTAGAGTTGCTCCAGACTTTCTATGCCATGTTCAGACTCTTCCATAGCCGGACGCTCTCCCGACTTGTCCCCTGTAGAGCATGTACGTGATCAGCTGAAATGCCAGTTGCCACTATGTCACTCTGTACATGATTTGAAGGTGGCTGTTCAGAATTTGTGGGCCCATCTGCCTCAGCACTATATCAGATGTCTAATCAACTCAATGCCGAACCATGTTGTGGCATATATTGCAGCAAGAAGCGGTCCAACGCGCTATTGAAGTTTCCCTGTATTTATGTCATTGCACTCTCTGTATTTGTTTAATTGAGATCAAGTGAATCTCTCATCTATGTCATTATGTCTATTAAATTTCATTTGCATCTGATGCTTTTTTCTTGGTGCACTATTTTCAATGTTACTGAATGTACTTTAATTGTGTGGAGCAATGAGCAACACAGTATTTTGTCCATTCTTGCAATGAGACTAAAGGACCATGCCTAATATTCAAAATGTATTTATCTGATAGAAATGTCATCTTATGTACTGATAGTGAAAATACAATGGCAGCCATTCTGACATCTGCATAAAATAATCCACAGACATCTTTCCTTTAAGTGACATCACATTGTTGCAAAATACTTATCTGTCTGATTTATAAGTTTAAAAGTCTATTGTGTAAGGAATGCTCCAGTAATCAGTCTAGTTGACAGGACAAAACACGAACCTTATTGGCTGTAGAAATTTAATGAAAAATATCTATTGCCAATTCACAGAAATTATCAAGCAATAACACGATTTTAAACAATCAGCTAATCTTCAGAGCATAAATTACAGAAATAAAATGTGCTTTCGTGATTTTTCTGAATCGAGCTTTCTTCTCCCGGACAGCACATAAGCTTAAATCAAGCTTGGCATTTCTTTGAATTTGACGTATTAATGCAAGCTTGGCTTTAGCTTGATTTAAGCTTTCAAAGTGTGCAGTGATGGCGCCATCTGTGAAAGAGAATGGACATTCATTGTCTAGCGTCCTCAAATTTGCTGAAAGTTCGTAAAAGATGTGTTTTATTTTATATTACCAGTGCCATATTACCGGCAGGGCAAATGGGGTAACTGCCCAGGGCCTACAGATTTTAGGGCCCAAAAATCTTACATCTTACACTTTTGTAGTTTTAAAATAAAATTACAAAGGATAAAAAAAAATCAGAAGTTAAATAATTTTTTTTAATTATAAAGTATGAACAATGAAAATAATTCAAATTTACATTTGTATAAATTAATTTAAACTTATTTTTAATTCTTCAAAATGCTCTATATCGATATAGCATACCAATATGTAGGAAAATAACTAACCACATTTGTAAAGAGAATTTTTAGCATTAAAAAATAGCAAAAATTTTCAATTATTTGTTATTTTAAGAAATATTTACAAAAATGACTAAAGTGTTTGTATTCCATATATGCTAGCAACTGTGATATAGCATTTGGAAGTAACGTTTAACTATCTGTTTCTTTGATTTCAGATTACTTAACACAAAATTTGTGCAAGTAAACCCATTCTATATTTCCAAATATGGAAATTCTTCAAAATAAAATACAATTATACTACGAAATTGATTTCAAAATCAGTCGTTTGTCTCGATTTTGGCCAGCAGTATTGCTCATAAGTGTTGCGGTACTGAAAGTTTTAAAACGTGTGCTGCTCTGAAGTTTAAATTATGTTTATTTCCCTATTAGTAGAGTCTCTAAATCACACATAACATTATTTTAATTTTGATGCATCCCATGGAAAAGAAACAAATAACACATCGCCCACATATCAATCTGGCGAGAAAACGGCCTGATAAGTCACTTCAAACTTTAGTCATATCTGCGTGAAGCTTAGTAGCTGAACGGATAGAGCGCACGACTCCCAACCGAAAGGTCCCGGATTCTATTCCAGCCACGAGCACTTGATGGAAAAGATTAAATTAAATTGAAATTTCAGCGTAGAGAGGGAAAATGCGTGGCAAAGTAAAATATGTGGGGCGAGTTCGCCGACCGGCGCTCCGTGTATTTAGGAAATTTTTTTAAGGAAAATTTTTTAAACTTGAAATTAAGCTTGAAATGTCAAGCTTAATGCAAGCTGGGCAAGTGTAAACTAGAACACTTGATTTAAGCTTACACGCTTGAAATTTTCAAGCTTATTGACTTGATAAATCAAGCTTGCTGCAAGTTTGCTGTGCTGTCTGGGCTCTTTCTTTTAATAATTTTATGATAACGGTCCCCTCTATCTTGTATATTTCATCATGACGAGGCTTTCAAGATTAAGTTTAAAAAGAAGCTTGTGGCAAGGACTGTTTTTATCCTGCGAATTCCACGTGGTAAGGCGTTATCCGACCGGACAAACGGTAGTCAATTTCCCGGCAAAGGTGTAGTGCGTCCCGGCAAAGGTGTAGTTGCGATCTCATGTCGTCGCACTACTCCGCTCTGCGAGGGTCAGTCAGAAGTTAATGAACGATGTTCCTTGCGTTATGGACATTGCCACGCGTTGTATGTGGACTTTGAAAAAGCGAGCGATAAATGGGATCGGTGCTGGATCCATCTGTCATTGAAGGCGAGAAAGAGAAATGCGCGCTCAGTTGTCTGGGTCATCAATGAAGAAAAGCGCGTGGCGTGGACTGATTTTGATCCCGCGAGATAGATTAAGGCGTTGTCCGACCAGGCAAAAGGTTCCAAATAGCCGAGATGTAGTGTGCGCGTTTGCGATCTCGTGCTGCCTCAAATTTATTCTGAATTTGTAGTTTTTCAGCATTTTTTTCGCAAACATAATCTAAACAGCAGCGCCGTACGAAAAAAGGTACTATAACTGCCTTTATAAGATTATTGTTTTTCCCTTTAATAATCATTCGAGTGCAGTAAATGAGTAAGGTTGATTATCGTTTTGTGAAATGATGGAATCCCTAGTAGCAATAACTGCTTGTTTTCTGCTCGGTCGTTCATCGACTCATCGTTAACTCATCGACTCGTCGAATTCAGTCATCGGCAAGTGCACTTTTGTTTATCTGCAATAGATGAATTTTTATTCATGGATAGAAGTGATCTAGACGAGCAGTTTCGCCGATGGGAAACCGAAAAACAATATCTTATCCGAAACTGCAGCTCTATAGTCAACGGGCCTTGCAGGTTTCCCCAGTGGTTTACACTTTACCCAAATTCCTATAAATATTTGCGTAATTTAGATCTGCCTTTGCATAATCTAAGGGAAACTTTGAACAATTCTTGAATTAATCGCATAATTTACTTCAAATTTCTTGTATTGGGGTTGGGAGGGGGCAGGGGGTGGTATCCCCCCTTGCCCCCCCCCCCACAAAATTTAAATTTGAAAAGAAATATTTACCAAAAAATGTAAGTGTTTATTATATAAAAATCGTTTGTAATATTTAAATAATTTAAAAAAAAAAGAAAAGAAAATCTATTTAAATAGATTTTCTTCAGCTGACGCTCAATTGAGCCTCAGCTGCATTATAAGAAAAACGGAAACTTCATTACAATGAGCAACTCTTTTGAAACCTCTTTAATGTAAACAGCAAGAAGAGAAATCAGTTAATTTTTAAAAGTTATCCAAGAAATATGAAAGTTAAAATTGCACTAAAATTCCTATACAATTGGCAATATTGTTTTTTAATTATTAATTATGAATTTTGTTGCTACTTACATACATTGGTAAAAAGTGAAATTAATTTCTTTCCAATCGAATAATTTGAATATTATTAATAATAGCTGAACAAAACTTCGTCAAAATTTCACGCAAAGTCCCAATCTGAGACTAAAATAACCTCTACTTCATACTTTGCCTTTCACATGACAAGATTCGATGGTATAGAGGTAGCGCCCTTATCTCGTAATCTGTACGCTTAGGGTTCGGGCCCGAGGGAGGAAGGATATTTTTTTTTTCAGAAAAACGGAAATTTAGCATACAAAAAACGAAAACATAATAAACAGAACGGACATTTTTTGAAAATTTTGCTGCCAGTCGTTTATTTTTTATTAACAAATATATTTTTCACAGTTTATCGGTTTCTTTTCGTTATTTCATCGGAGTCATCGGGAAACGATGATCGGCTTTATGGCTCCCCGAGCGGACATTTTGTACCAGTTGCCGATGAAATTTCCCCTTTTTTGGATGAAAAGCCGTGATCGGCCATTGCTCCTTCTCCTCGGATTTAACTCACCCGCCTCTCATCGACCGATTGGTTATTGCTACTAGGGATATTTCAAGTAAAATAGAATATTAGGAAGACTCCCAGGCAGTCCCTGATAATAGCAGGAGCACTTGGGGGTAGATTATGTAGTATATAATAACTTCTAACATTTAGGAGTCCGTGCCCAAGGAACACAAGTAGAAATAGGCACCTTAGCTTTACGCCCAACCGCATTACCGCAGCCGTATTTCAAATCTGTCTTTTATGGAACGTTGTTCACCACATTTGCCATTTTGCCTCTCACGGTATGCTTTTACCACGGCGGTACGCGAACAGTTTAGAAAACAACCCGTTTCAGAAATCCTTCCGGCTTTGGCCGAGATCCAATGATCACACTCTTTTAGATGTCGGATAAATCGCTCCATTTTTGCATTTCTCCAAAGATTGCCGTTTTTGATGCCGATGTTTTCCGATTCCCTCCAACTAAGGCTAGACCAGTGGCTGAGCGCGCTTGCGCTCTCAACTGGGAGACGGAAGATGCTTGGTTCAAAACTAGGTCGCGTCCGCCGAACTAACCGCTGGGAGTTTTCTGTGACTTTCTATGAAACTTCGCGTAAATACGGGTTAGGATCCCTTCGAAAGTCCCGCACGGAAGGCAATTCCCCTCCCTCCTTGCCCTAGATCCCTCGCTCAGATAATTGGCCGTAACACCACATTTACATTCCTCGGACCAACACCACACTAAAGATAATTCCTCTGGACTGCATTCAGACGTCACAGAGGTTCGGCCGATGGCCTGTCGGCAATTGCACACAAATGTTAACTACACTAATTGTCGACATCGCATCGGCTGAACCTCTGTGACATGAGACAGTGGTGGAGGGACATCTGTCCTCCGACGCAGGATCCAAATTGCGCCAAATTGTATATTCTATAACCTTCCCCATTGCATTTTGTCAAATAGGAGGGGGCGCAAAATCATCAGTTGCCCCCAGGCGCTAAAGTTCTGTGGCGGCCTGAGATCACCTCCGCGCACACAACACCCGGCAATTGAAGGCCGGTCAATTGGGGTACCTTTTGGCCGAGCTTGATTGCGCCTCATTCTACCACCCACAAGCCCCTGGGTTCAAACATAGCTTTCACCACACGCTCTTCCTACATTGATGACCCGGACAACGATTACGCATTCTCCTTCTCACCAATAGCGACAGATGGCGCCAGCACCGACCTCTTACATCTCTCGTTCGGCTCTTTCAGCAACGAGCGGCAGCGACCTCACAAAAGTACACGAGTGGCAGCGACCTCACAAAGTCCACAACGAGTGGCAGCGTTCGATAAGGCTTGGAACATCGTTCGTCAGCCTCCGACTGACTCTCTGGGGGGGGGGGAGTTGTGTGGTGGCACGAGATTACCTCTGCGCATACAATACCCGGCAATTGAAGGCCAGTCCGTTGGGATACCTTTTGGCCGAGCCGGATTGCGCCTCATTCTACCACCCATAAGTCCCTGGGTTCAAACCCAGGTCTCACCACACGCTCTTCCTACAGTTCCTAGTAACAACTCTGACATAAAAACGCAGTCCGAAGGCATTATCTCTAGTGTGGTGCTGCTGGAACACCCTTTGGGCCCGTTTACATGTGCAAAAATGTTGAGTAAATCCCGGGACTTACACTGCTTTCTACCCCGCTTCCCCTACTTAGGGGGAAAATGTGGGGTAGAAAGATTCCTGGTCGAAAGGAGAGTTAATGCAGAGTCAACCCCGCTTTCCCATGATGCATTGCGAGTTTTTCCCTGTACTCCGCTTTAACCCGGGATTTTCCATTTTCACATGTAAACGGGCCTTTTGAGGTGACCAGAGTTTTGAACAAAGAATTGGGGACAAATTAGCGTCGTGTTTCCAATTCTGAAATAAAAATTGGGGACAATTTATAAAATCAATGATCTTCTCTAGTAAGCTTCTGTTTATTCAACTAAAGCATCATTAATATTCATAAAATGAAGGAAACATGATAGATTTTTTTAAAAATTTGAAAGAAATAGCCATTTTAATTAAAAATTTCGTCCCCAGTTGCCGTGTTACTTTCTAGGGACAAACTAAAAGAAATCCAGAAATTGGGGACGTTTGTCCACCTTATATGCGCTCCACTGCAATGTGCTGTCACCTGCCTCCTGTGATTGGTTATACAATACAACTGCCAAAATACAACGCCTATCGACCTAGCCATTCGGAGTTTTCCGTGGTTTTCTCCGAAACCTCGCATAAATACCGGCTAAGATCCCTTAGAAAGTCCCGCACTGTGGGCATTCTCTCTATAGGCCTAGGACCCTAGTGCAGTCAGTCGGCCTTAATCCACAAACAAACCATAATACCTAGTGAACATATTTTTAAACTTGAAACAGAATTGGGGACATTTTATATTAATGAAATAATTAACAGTAATCTAATTGTCCCCAATTGCTTCTTTACATTTGGGGACAAATCTAAGGTGACCAGATTTTTGAACATAGATTCTATGTTTCATAGATTCTATGTCATAGAATCGGGAACGTGTCCCCAATTTTGAAACAAAACTGGGGACATTTATAATTAATGAAATAATTAACAGTAATTTAATTGAAAAACAATGCAATTAAAAAGTATCCCCAATTCCTGTTTTACATTTTGGGGACAATTTGAAAAACGTCCTGAAATTGGGGACGTTTGGTCACTTTACCATACGTCCCCAATTTCTGTGTTATTTTCCGATTTATGCTAAATTGGGGACGTATAGTAAAGTGACCAATCGTCCCCATTTTCCGGGGACAGTCCCCAATTTCAGGACATTTTTCAAATTGTCCCAAAATGTAAAACAGGAATTGGGACAATTTTTAATTATTGCAGTTTTTTATTAAATTACTGTTAATTATTTCATTAATTATAAATGTCCGCAGTTTTGTTTCAAAGTCGAGGACATGTCCTCGATTCTATGTTCAAATATCTGTCACTTTGTCCCCCAAAAGATAAAACATCAATTGTGGAAAAACTTTTTTCAAACATGGACACGTCCTCAATGTTTGTTTCAGAAATGGGCACACCAAGCTGATTTGTCCAATTTTTTTTTTTTTAACAGTCAATAACGATATTAAATTCAAGTTGGGTGATTGATTCAAAATAAATACTTTAGTATTTCACCAATACTTTAGTATGAAATTGGGGACCAAACGTCCCCAATTTCAGAACTTTTTTTTTTTTCAATTTGCCCTCAAAATGTAACACAAATGGGGGGGGGGATTTTAATTAAAAGATATTTCTACAAATAAAAGAAATCCATGTTTCCTTCGTTCTATGAATGTTAATACTGCTTTTGTTAAAGGAATAGAAGCCTATTTGAGAAAAGCACTGAATTTATAAATTGTCCCTTTATTTCATAATTAGAGACACTACACAGATTTGACCCCGATTCCTGGTTCGAAAATTTATTCATCTTAGTCTTACTGACTTTAACCTGTTTACTCCAATTGTTGCAAGGAAATGATAGCTACGGTTCTCCCTTCCGTACCAACAACTACTCAGCTTGGATCTTTGAATGCTTTTGTTACGGGCCAGTATTTGCATGCAAATGTATGTGCTGCAATGCAGCAGTGGCATTAACTCTTCAACGTGCCGTGTCCTCTCTAGCACACAACTCTAGCATTCCATTCATGATAAATAAATTTGATTTCAATATAATACTCTAGGCATACACCAACAAGCCAAAACATTATGACCAACCCCCACATTTTTCAATGAACTAGTCTGGATCATATGGAGAGCAAGTAATTACGTGGGAATGGTATTTATCTGTTGCTGGAGAAGATAAGGAATCATTTTTGCACTAACGTTTGTGAGTGATGGGAAAGGCTGTTTATCTAAGCTAATTTGGTAGAGGGCAGATTGTAATGGCCCGAAGACTCCGAACGAGTATCTCTGAAACTGCACAACTGGTCGGTTGTTCACGATTTGTCGTTGTTAGTATTTATAAAAAGGTTATTAATGACAGTGAAACCAGCAGTAAACATCTAGATGTTGGGCATCCATGCATCATCAAAGGAAGAGGATGTTGGAGACTATCCCGCCTAATGCAGCAAAATCGACATCAGGCAGTCCAATACAGGCCCAAGTACAAATGTTTCAGAACAAGCAGTTCAGTGGACACTGTAGGATGTTGGTAACTGTGGAGCACGTCTCACTCCTGAATCTCTGCTTGCCAACTATGCTTACAGTAGGCACGAGAATATCGAGACTAGACCATAGATATGTGAAAGAGAGTTGCCTGTTCAAGTGAATCCTGATTTCTTCATCATGCTAATGGTCGTGTCAGGGCATGGTGTCTTCCAGCTGCTCCCCTCTTGTATAGCAGGCTATACACAGATTACAGGTTGGTGGTATTATGCTTTGGGGGATGTTCTCTTGGGCAGAACTGGGACCCATAGTTGTGGTAGAATAGACACAGAATGTGGTGGACTATCTGAACACAATCACGAATCGGTTGCACTCTTAAACAGCATATATCTTTCCAACAGGAAATGGAATCGTGTGCCCTGTTAGAAGGCTGGAATTGTGTTGGAGTGGTTCGAGGAGCATAGTGATGAATTCCAATTAATGTCCTGACTACCTAGTCACCAGATCTTGATTCCATAGAGCATCTTTGGGAGCAGTGCTATGCACCTAATGTGTATGGAGCAGCAGCTCAGCAAACACCACCATGTTCCAATATCTCGACTTTGGGTGACCACTACTTAAATATTTCGTGCAACCTGTCTCCAATAACTCGGTTGTACCTCCAGTACAAGGTCATAATATTTTGGCTCTTCAGTGTAGTTTCACGAGAACCCTTTCCTATTTGGCACAGATAATTTCCCATAAAAATTCTTGATTATTTGTAAAATGGATGTCAGAATTATTTTTATCAGTACCAGTATCTGCTGAGAACTGCAGTAGATGATGAAGATATACAAGGGGAGCCGGAAAATAAGTTTCCCCTGCCGATTGTGGTCAGAGTTGTGTATGAAAGTCAAAAAATAGAATGAGACATTAAAGATAAGACATAACTTTATTTTTCTACATAAGTACCAAGTACATTGAGACATTTGTCATACCTCTTGATAAGCTTCAATAAGCCCTCCAAGTAAAACTCAGGTCTTTGCATACGGAAGAAGCATTAAACGGCTTCAGCATTGCTTCGAAAGCGCCTTCTGTCGAGATTCTCCTTCAAAGCCGGAAAGAGATGGGAGTCACTTCGTGCAAGATCAGGACTATATGGGGATGATGTAGGCGCTCCCAACCAAGAGTTGCAATATGATTTTGCATTGCTGTCACCGAGCGTCGTCTCACTTTGTCATCCAACATCAGAACGCCAGATCTGAGAAGGCCAGGCAGCTTTTTCTGAATTACCTCTTTCTATTTCGAAAGGGTGTCACAGTACCACGTAGCATTGATGGTTCCAACCTCCAAAAAGTCCAACGTCAAAACTCCTTGGTGTCCCAGAAAACTGTGAAGGACACTTTACCTACAGAGGGAGTTGTTTTGAACTTCTTTCGGACAGTGATGACAGATGTTTCCACTCCATCGATGCGGCCTTTGTTTCGGTTGCGAAATGGTGGATTCACATTTCATCTCCCATCACAATCCAAAACAGAAAATCATTGCCTTCTTCATGGTAACACACAAGATGTTCCATGAGTGTCGGAGCACCCATCGTGCTGACACTTTCTTGTATCGAAGATTGTTGTGGATGATCTTATGAACTCTCTCATATCTGATTCCAAGTTCTTCTGCTACTCCCTCAATGGTGATACACCGGTTCACTCTAATCATATCATCCATCTTCCTGACATTTACATCTGTAGTGGCCATGCATGTCCGTCAAGGTCCCGGTATGTCCTGCACTTGCTGACGTCCATCACTGAATTTGCGGCACCATCTCCCTACCATTTGCTTCAACATCACACCTGGGCCATAGACTTCCACAGGGCGGTTATTAATTTATGCTCCTGATACTCCACGTGCTCATTCATAGTGGATAACTGCTCTCACTTCCTCCTTTGACCCCGAATTCAAAATGCACCTTCTCTCCAAACCTACTGGGACCACACTGAGAGGCTGGTCTCTGCTTTGTGGAGGCACTACAACAGCGCCATCTGCTTGATTGCAGTCAACCTCTACCCAATGATGTATCAATGTCTTGCGCGTTCACTTGCTGTGTCGTCTTTCGCTCATAACCGTTCAATGCTTTGTCCATATGCAAAGCATTGATGTTTTCCTGGAGGGCTTTTTGAAGCTTATCAAATGGTATGACAAAGGCTTAATGTGTTTTTTAAATAAAAAAAGTCCAGTTCCTAATGATTCGGGGATTGACTCATCGCTCACAGTGCATCTGCCATCTGCAGCCAGGTTGAAATTTTGATAAAAATGACATTTTTATCGCTAACTAAAAGCAAAAACTTTTTGTACAATTCGAAAGATCTCTAAGAAAGTAACCTTTTTTTAACTTTCAGCTACTTTAAATATCTAGCGAGATATCCTGCCTTGAAAAAGTAAACTGAGAAGTGAAACAAACGATTCATTCCTTGATTCTTTGAAAAAAAATCATGGAACATAATCACCTTGATCGTAACCATAGGTGTCACTTAATGTCAATAAACTTAGGAATGACATTACTGCATTTGCATCGGACAAGAAAACCTAAATGATTCAAGAAACGAGAATGTTTCAAACATAAACGGGAAAAATGGTTAAACAAAGATGAATCCATACAGAAAAAACAAAAACAGTAAAGAAATAAGCAAGAAAAATAACACGAAGGAAGAAAGGAGATAGGTCAGAACAAAAGTGAGTGTTAATAGTCCCCCCCCCCTCAAAAAAAAACATCTTATAAGTAACATTTTATGTATGTTTTTTTCACACAGTTTTTATTTATTGTATATTGTTATTGTTTTTGGAAGTCACTTTTTTTTTTTTTTTCATTGCTCTCACCAGAGTATTTTTAAAAGTTAATGCCGTGTCACTTGAGAAATCGTATTTTAAAAATGTCTTAATGTTTTAGATTGTTTATTTTGTTTTTGTTGTAAGCATTTATTTTGAATTCGTTTAACTGGATGGATTTTGATTTCAATGTTTTTGGATCATAATTTTTATTTTGATTGTTTTGGGACATTGTCATAAGCATTTGTTTAACCAGATGGATTTTGATTTCAACATTGTTGGATCATAGCTTTTATTTAGGTTAATTTGGTGTTGATTATTTTGTTTTTGTCGTAAATCTATAATTACTAGCCGGCAAGCTGTCCAGCATCGCTGGCCTGTGAAAATTTGCTTTTCAAAATTGCCGTAAGGTAGACTTTATGTCTCTGTTAATTGTGTCAGTCAGCCTAATGACTATGCATCTATGCAGTAGCGTAGCCAGGATTTAATTTTGCGGGGGGGGGTGCATCAAATTGTAAGCTAAAGTTGAATTGTAAACTAAGTATCAAACTGTAAGCTAAGTAAAGGGTCCCATTTTGGGGGTGAGGGGCTACAAACCCCCTCTGACTAGGCCCCTGCATCTATGATTTTATTTTTTTTAAATTGGAGTTGTGTTACTCTGAACTTAGAATTTCTAGAGTTCAGAGTTGAGTTGTTGAAACATGACTCCAATTTTGAAAAAATAAAAATCAGATGCGTAGTTGTTAGACTGATAGAGTTAACATCCCCTTCTTCTCTTCTGTGTTCGCATTGCGGAAGGAAGACTGGTTATTATACTGAAGACTGGACTCTGTTTTTAGTAGCTGCATAGTTATTAGCGATAAATGACTGTTAGAACACAGACATGTATCAGATGCGGTCATTGCACATGGCTCACGCGAGCGGGCATATTGAGCAGCCTGTTTCCGGACCAGGTGTTCGCCGAAGGCAGGTGTCCTGTAGGTTACACTTTTTGGTCGTGAATAGGCCATCGGTGGTGTTACACCCCGATAAGGGTTAACTGTTTAGCGGCCCATTTACTAATTTGCAATTAGAGATTTAACTTATTAACTTTTAAACCAGCAAAGCAATACCCAATTTCAGCATAGCTGTAAAGTCTTTAAAAGTCTGTATAAAAATTGACTAGCAGAATATGTAGCATGTATAGACTCAATAAATAGGCTTTTAATTTAAAATAACGAACTTCAATTTATTAACTGTCAATTATATTAAAATCAGTTACATAGAAAGGAGAAACAATTAACTAGGTAAAGCCCAGACAGCACAGCAAACTTGCAGCAAGCTTGATTTATTAAGTCAATAAACTTGAATTAAGCTTGAAAATTTCAAGCGTGTAAGCTTAATGCAAGCTTGAATCAAGTGTTCTAGTTTACACTTGCACAGCTTGCATTAAGCTGGATATAGCAATCTTGAATCAAGCTTGACATAGCAAGCTTAATAAATTTTCCTAAAAAAAAATTTCTAAATACGCCCGCGCCCTACGTACTTTATTTTTCTGCGCATTTCCCTCCCTCTGTGCTGAAATTTTAAGTTATTTTAATCTGTTCCATCAAACGTCGGCGGCTAGGTTCGATCGCAGGACCTTTAGGCTGGCAGGATCGCATGCTAACCGCTCGGCTATTTTGCCTCGGGCAGCAATGACTAAAGTTTGAAGTGACTGTTGTCACGCCAGATCGATAAGAATGGGCGATGCTGATAAGTTTCTTTTATTTTTTCATGGGATGAATCAAAATTTAAATAATGTTATGTGTGATTCATAACTCTACTAATAGGGAAATAAGCATAATATAAACTTAAAAACAGGACACGTTTTAAAACTTTCAATATCGCAACACACATTGAGCAATACTGCTAGCCAAAATAGAGACAAATGACTGATTTTGAAATCAATTTCGCAGTATAATTGTATTTTATTTTGAAGAATTTCCATATTTGGAAATATAGAATCTTCTTTTTTTTATTATTTTTTTTTATTCTATGGTCAAGTACATTTATGACTGATTAATTATTTTGTGGAGGCCGGATTACGTCTCATTCTACCATACCCATAAAGTGAAGTATATTAACTAACTAAATTGTGTTAATTATTTTAAAATTTATTTTTAGGGCTAACTAATTAGTTAATGGAATTACTAATGTTAATTAGATGTAAATAAAACTAAAACTCCCCTCGTGTTATAATAAAATAAAACACAACTTTTACAAACTTTTCTTTATTGAGCAAATTTGAGAAACGCTATAAGACAATGTCCATTCTCTTTCACAGATGGCGCCATCAACACGCGCTTTCCAAATTGAAAAACCAAGCGAGTATCAATTGTCAAGCTTAAATCAAGCTGTATTTAAGCTTGACGATTCAACTTGACTCCTGCAAGCTTGCTGCCAGCTTAAAATGAGTTGAACTGTCAAGCTTGTATTAATACGTCAAATTCAAAGAAATATCAAGCTTGATTTAAGGTTATGTGCTGTCTGGGAGTATTAAAAACTATTGCACTAAAATAATTAAATGTATTGCTATCACGGTTCAATGACTCAATAACACAAACAGAATTTACTTTCAACATCAGGATTTACAGCAGCACGCCGGAGGCTTTAATTTAAAACTTAATGTACTTCATCTTCCATCAAAACTAATAAAATTGGCAGCATGTCACTTTTATCAAGATACTTCACATCGTAGTTTACATACTTAAAAGGATGAGGCTCAACAACATCAGTTACGATGCATCTCTAACACATAACGAAACGAAGCGAAGCTGCCGATCCCGTGGTGATTGCTGCTTAAATACTGCCGGGAACGGAAGCCGCAATGCGCACACCAGGCGAGTAGAAAATACGTACACTGCTTATGCTGAACGGGCACAGCCCTCTCCAGTAATAGGCCAGCGCGCTGATTCTTGGGAATACGATCACGTGACCAACCGAAGGCGGAAGGTTTAAAATTATTCTGTTCGTCTGCCATCGTTCGCGATTTCATTCTAAATGGAAGTTAAGAACAACAGTCATCCATTTTATCTCTCACATAATGTAATATTGTTTTACTTAAAATAGCTTCTATTGATGCATATGTGTAGATGAATGGTGCAAGAAAGAAAGAAATCAGACAAATAGTAAGTAATTTATTTTTTTTACATAAAAAATAATTTTAATGTTAATGTGTTGAGCTTGTTTACATTCTCTACTTTTTTGTATTAGTAATTAACTAATGGTTTTAAAATATGAATCAAAAGCTTGTTTGTTTCATAATATCCATTAATTTAATCCACGAAAATATCCATTAATTTAAAACCTAATTAATTTATAATAACGTTTAATCTAAATTACCGATAATATATGTTTTTTATTTCATTTGTAGGTTATGCCTTTCAAATGTGTTGTTCCTCATTGCAGATCGAACTACGATCCGCCATACGTAACTTGTTTCCGGTTCCCGAACGATGAGGAACAAAGAAATTTCTGGATTAACCGGATTCATCGGCAAAATTTCAAATTCACAAAAATGCTAGAATTTGCATTAAACATTTTGCCAGTGAGATGATTGTTCGAGAAGATATTTGGAAGGACAAAGATTGGAATATACATAAGATTCCCCGAGCCAGTCCTGCTTTGACTCCTTATGCGTTTCATGATTCCACACCTCATTTAAATATCACAGTGCCCCAAAAAAGAAAAACTCGTGACGACAAAGAAAACGAAAATATCCAGCTGTCTTTAAATACAAGCTTAATAACATACACTAATGAGACTGAACTAAATAAAATAAAAGATATCCATCAAGCTGAAATGTGCATACGTGACTGCATAATGAACTATCCCAAATGGAATTATATTAAAACTGATGAACAATCAATTGTAATTAAATTATGTGTATTGGATATACCCTCAATAGAAATATCTTTTAAGGTAAGCTTAGATTTAACTTTTGAAATATATTATAATAATGACTATTAACTCACTGTAACTGACTGTAATATTAACTCACTGTAACTGACTGTACTATTAACTCATGTTACTGTAAATTTTAAAAGAGACACTGTACCTCTAACATTGCTTAAAATATCAAAATTAGAATAACTTGTTAAAATCACAGCCGGACAGTTATTTAATGTCTCAAAATATATTTATTAAAGTTGATGTTTTTTTCCCAAATAATTTTTTTTTCTATCTTCATTTTTAAACTTTGTTTAACACTTGTGTTTTGAAAAACAACGTTTATTTTCAAACGATTTAACCCTTTTAAACTCCAATTTATGCTACTGAAGAGGTACCCTGTCCCTTCATAAATGTTTTTAATTTAACGCTGGTCAATTGCTTAAGTATTTCCATTTCTGTTCGTATTTACATATCTGTTCCCAATCCATTACCTCACGATAAATGGGTGTGTATGTGTATGGGCAAAAATGTTAAAATTTTTTATAATTTTTATATTTTTTAGTATAATCACAAAGAAATAATTATTGAAATAGCCCATAAATTGTAATTACAAAATGTTGAACGAGTAACTTTTACAAGTGCAAATAACAGAAATTATCAATTAATTTAAGGGTAAAATTACTTTGTTACTTCCTTTATGGAAATACTGTGAAGTTAGATAATTTTCAATAGTAAAAATGTTAATCTATATATATTGTTTACTTTTTTGTAATAAGATGCAAATTGTTTGTGAGTGTATATATATGATTTTAAAAATAAAGTTACTGAATTGATATGTTTTGATTCATTTTAGTATATCCATGCTATTTTTATTTATAGATTTTCTCCTTGAAAATAGAATCTATATAATTATTATTTTTATTATTTAAAATGATTTAGCTACAGTAAAATACTTTATTCCCCCCGAAACTTTGCATAATTTAATGGAAATCATTATATGAATATAATGCATAGTTAAAATGATTCAAATTAAAATAAAATGAAATAGTAAATTGCTTTCGTGGTATATAACATATTGTTTACAAAGAAGGCCTATTATCAAAATATTATCTCTATAATACCAAAAATAAAATAAATTATCTTTCGGGTGTAACTTTTTTATTGGTAAAAATCATTATATAAGAGATGGTAAAATTTTTCAGTCATGTAATCATTAATTGTTTAGTAAAATATTAAATTTGTTTTCTGGTTTGTGCACTGCGGTCGCATGAAGGGAAAGGGGAAATTCCGCCTTCAGTCGCCGCCATTTTGAATCAGCGCGCTGGCCTATTACTATAGAGGGCTGTGTGAACGGGTCAAATGACGTCACTGCCGGCAGTACACGCTGCCAGTTCAACAAGTCAGTCAAGACAAACAAAATGGCCATGTTACTACGAAACGAAATGTGTTGAGCCAGAAAAGCAACTTTAAGTCAAAGATGAAAGTAAGTAAGAGATTTAAACTTTTAAGCATAGAATTAAAGTGAGAAGCACTTAAACTGCTACTTAGCTGAGATTAACAGCTTTGTAAACAGGAAATAAAATACATGAATTAAGTAATGGGCCAACAGGTGGACCAGCTGGTTGCCAGATGCGGGTGCTCACCGAGACGTGTGAAAGCGGCCCGTACGTTGCATAGGCTGGACGTGAAGGAGTTGGACCAGTTGGTTGCCGAAGGCAGATGGCCTGTAGGTTCCAAATTTCGGTCGCGAAGAGGCCCGTGTGCCATAGATTGCACAAGCCAGTAGCAAAGCAGCCTGTGTGCTCTAGGTTGCACATTTTGGCTGCGAAGCAGCCATCAACGGCCAAAACTGGTCACCAAAGTCAGCTAGTTACTACTTATGCCGACAAATAAAGTTGTGTCATATCTTTCATATCTCATTATATTGTTTGACTTTCATACACACCTCTGTCCACAGTCGCTAGGGGAAACATTTTCCGACTCGCCTACATACATCAGTATAGAAAAAAAAGTAGATAGACTGCCCAATGCTGAAAAAGTGCAGCTGTTGCCATTGATTTATTTAACTACCAACAACATGGCAGTTAACTGAAGTGCCCATTGCGTGCCACAGAGCTAAAGAATATTTTTGACACAGCCGCCTATACGGCTTGCACTTATTCTGCATTTGGTGGGAAGGCATAGAGAAAGAGAGAATTGTGTCCTGGCAACAGTGGTAGCAAACATATTTAATGCTTTTTCATTATATCAATTACTCAATGGAAATCTGCAATCCCTCAAGTGCCACCCGTGGTACAATTTTGCAAAAAAAAGTATTCAAGTGCAAGTCAATTTTCCTACATTGGTTTCATATATAAAATGCTGTTTTTCATTAAAAATGGATAATGTGTGTAATAACAGTCTCTCATACTTCTTTTGAGCTCCATGTCTTTGAAACTATTATCACTTTTTCACAAAATTAATATGGAAAATTTCTCTCAATCGAAAACTTTCTTGAGTGAGCGTACATGTGCTATCTGCCACAACATAACCTAGATATACCACTGGATTTAAGATGAGAAAGCCTTGTGGCTCCTATGAAAACAAGGCAGCCTTTTTTTTTTTGCCATGCAAACCATCTCTTTTTTACAATTTTAACATTTTTCAAATTTTGATATACTTAAACACAACAATAAGCAGCTTTAAATAACTATGCTTTTATATGCTAGGGTTGCCCAAATGAAAGTGACACTACAGGCAGTTTGAAAAATGGTTTAATAGAATTAATATAAATTAGCATACGCAAGAAAGAGGCAATACAGGTGTAACAGATAGGCTAGATCAGTGGTTCTCAAACTTTGTATCCCACAGAACCCTTTTCCTACCAAATGCTTAGCAAACGGAACCCTTGAATAAATATTACTTAAGGAGAAACTAAGGCCTATTATTTATCACCCATTAGACAAACATAAAAACTAAACAATATAAAGCAGTATAAGAATGCATATTATAATACATACAAAAGGTGACCTGCAGGCACGAAATTTTTATTGAATTTATACTGTTAATTGTTGAAAAGTATCAAAGGGATGAATGGCTTTGTTTTTGACTGTCACGAAGTTCTTCAAAATTTGGTTGTATAGAAGGAAGTTTTATTTTCATATCATGTTTTTCATCCAAATTATTCCGGTGTTTCATTTTTGTTGATGCATGCAGAAAGATAATGTGGAAAACTCTCATAAAAGCACATCTATTTTGAAAATATATAGGTAAGGGGGGGGGGAAATTCTCATAACAACAGAGATTCCGATAGCCAGTTTTAGTCCAAAATATATCTGGAGCTCTTGTAATTTCGCCATCACTGAAAGGTTAATTCTATATAAGAGCTTGGTGAAAAAATTAGGTTACAGAAATAATTTAGGGACTTTCTTAAAAATTTTGATGGTGTTTTAAAATTTCTCCTGGAACCCATGGAGGGTCATTGCGGAACCCTAAGGTTCTGTGGAACACACTTTAAGAAACACTGGGCTAGACAAAATCACATTGTAGGTTGAAACAAGTGTCCCAGAGGTCAACGAGGTGATTTATACCTGGGTGAGAAGCTTCAGGGAAAGGGCCATCCTTTCATGAAGCATTGTGTGCACACTTCCTTTGCTCATAGATATTTCCTCCAATATTTCATGAAGGTCTCTTGAGAAGGATTCGGAGAATTGCCACTCATGAAAAATTTCAAGTAATATTTCAATTTTTTTTTTCATAGTTGCTCTTATCAAAATTTATTTCTCATATATTACCAAAATTGGCTAAACTCAGTTGCGTGTATAGAAATTTTATCAAAGGGTGCTCAGTGGCATAGCCAAGAGAGGATTTAGGAGTCCATACCTCCCAAATTGAGAGAGACAGACACGGGAAAAGGGATCTTATCCCTATTTTTAAAAATTAATATAGATATGTTATTAACCATAAACCCTGCTGTTAACCTTAAACCTTCAAGCAAAGCTACCAGAGTAGAAAAGCTTGGTTTAATGGTTACTCGAGGTAAAATTATTGATGTTGTTCTTGAAACTGCAATAAACTCTGATCTGCAAGGAATATTGCGTGCTATGGTGAGTAGAGATGTTTATGCAGAAACTGGTGATACAGTTTTAATACCTAAAGGCTCAAGATTGATAGGTAGTTATTCATTTGACTCAAATGTTGCAAGAGCGGTTTTGGGTTTATTGAAACTGGTACTGTAACTCGCAATCCACGATATGGAAACAAAAAAAAAAAAAAAAAAAAAAAAAAAAAAAAAAAAAACAAGAATTTAATTAAAGATCAAGGGGTAATTAACAGATTGGGATTTAACAATAAAGGAATAGACTATTTTCTTAAACAAATAGATGAAATCAAGCTTGATGACTGCATTTTTGGCATAAATATAGGAAAAAATAGTGCATCGAAAGACCAAATTAGTGATTATGTTAATTTAATAAAGATGATATATGGAAGAAGCAATTATATAGTGCTGAACATCTCATCCCCAAACACGCCTAATTTACGCAATCTGCACAATAAGCAAGAATTATCGAAATTGTTGAAACCTTTCACTTCTATCATAACAAAGGTACAACAGTGAAGATTCCCTTCTGCATCCAGTCTCAGGCATGAAAACAGCTGAAGAGCAAAAAAGAGGAAATACACGTGGGCGTATTTTCCAGCAAAAAATTGAAAAATTTACGTGCACGTATTTTCAGGCATATATAACAAGGTTGATAATGCAAAAACATGGAACTGGGGAATAATGTGTGAGCTTAAATTCAACCACTGTTAAACTAAACAGTGTACTAAACAATTTCTACGATTTAAATTTCAACCACAAACAAATTGACTGTGATACTGAAGAAAATAACTATGCACTGTAAATGTTTAATAATCAGTTTTAGATATACAATATTTATAAAAGAAAACAGGCTATAATTATTTAAAATAATTATCTTAAGCAATATCGTAAAATCCTAGATCAAAACAAATCATAAGTTTCACATCCAAATTTCAGACTGTTCTTTTGATATGAAAATAAAATAAAAAATTGATTCAAAAAAAAAAATTTAAAAAAAATTAAGACCTCTTTTTTTTTTTTTTTTTTTTTTTTAATTTTGATCAAAAATGGAATGAAAAATTATACATATGGCATTGGCATTTTCTAAAATAAGCATTCAAATGATAGAATAAAAGTGAAGATTTCTTGTTTTATTGGAAAAAGAATAAGTCTTTAATAAATGTCTAAATATTTTCTCAGGTAAAATTTTAGAATCTTAGCAGTCTTTCAGCACATCAGCACACAGAAGACAGAAGTGGAACTTATGACAGGGACATATGTTCTGCTCCTTCCTATATTAGCTGCAAAATACCAACTCACAAGATTATACTTTTTAAAATTAACTGTAAAAATAATTACCAAAGAAAAATCTGCACATGAGAATAAAACGAAATAGCGATTTTTCTGATTTTAAAATTGAAGGGAAAATGATTCAGAAATCAATAAACATATTATGGGGAAAATAATACTTTTTTGTTGAGTTGAGTTACTAAAATGCCTTAAATTTTAATTTAACAATAGAGTACTAAAAACTCTGTTTTACATCTTGTTTTTAAAATTATTCATTTACCAAAAGACTGCAAAAAGATTGAAGTTCAGTTGGCAAATATGGAACCCGGAGATCGGGGATAGCTAGTTACCATAATTTCGCTAGTATAGTCCGAAGACTATGCATGTAATGTCAAAAAGAGATATTTTTCCAGGACGCGGACTATCTGGCTGAAATAAATTTCTAATGCAAAAAAAATTAATTATATTGATCTTGCCTTTTGATCTGTAGTTAGCGCGCAAGCTCCAGTGAAGCCGATGCTAACAAATTTATTTCCGTAGAAAATAAAGCACATAGGTGCAGACAAGCTTCGTGAAACCATTTTAGAAATATTTCAGTCCGATATGCAGAAGAACCAAATTTTGAATGTGCTTTTAAAAAAAAAATAATTTATGTAATACGGGGAAAACGGGCCTTCACAAACCGAGGTACCGACGACGCGTCAAGTCATCGAGAAGGTTGTTATTGTTTATCTTCACTCAGCGAGCTGGCTAATAAAGCAAGAGAGCGAATTCTGCTGAGACGTTAAAACATGACTTGTGTCGCCTCAATTTCTTTTTTTTTTTTCAATTGCGCGCGCGAATTTTTAATAAAGAGCACTTTTAAATTTTATATTTCGTTACTTTTAACCCAGAGAGAGTATCAATTGAATGTTGTTTAAAATTAAGTATTATGTGGCTTGACCCATGAGAATTAGTAATGATCTTTTCTTCTTTTTTTTTTGCTTGGTTATGTACATTTTCATAAATGATTAATAAAAGTAATCTTTTTATTTATTTAAGGGGGCGATATGTCTTGCCTAAGGACGAATTAATGCAATTTTATGAGCAGTTAGTTGAATTTTGTCTATTTTATGGAAGTAAAATAGAATTTCTTTTTCCAGTAGCGGAGGAGTAATCGCTCCCCCCCCAACCCCTTTAATCCGTCCGTGGTCTTACCATTAGTTAACACTCCACGAAGTTACGGTACATATTTTTAGTAAAATCCGTGTAACTGTGTTTAAAAAGGAAATGCCCCCCCCCCAAAAAAAAAAAAACTCGGAAAATTTTGGTTTTCTTTTTCTTACAGATTTCTTAACATTAACTCACATTTTAAAAAAGCATTGTTTTATTCAGCATAAAATTAAGATGTGTAAGATGTGTACGTTTTAATAGCTATAAATATCGAAGTGTTTATTTATTGGAATTATTATTAATAATTTATTTATTTAAGAAATAAAGTATATTTAAACTACCATAAATTATTTTACTTCCTTTGCATGTTGAAGACCTAAAGGAATACGACAAGATTTATATTTTAAATACCATTACTAAAAGCTGTAACAATAGCTCACCGACAACGATTTTCCAGTGGCGAAAGGCCTCGATAGATAATTATTGTTGTGTAGTAGTTCGCCAAGTACATAATTATGTATCAGATGCCTTTCGAAACATCGAGGATCTAAAATAAGAATTTGCCCCTCTGAACTAAGTTTTGAATTTACGAACTCTAGGCGCAGTGCGAGATGCAGTGAAAACGTACATCCCAGGCGCGCATTATCGTCCTCTTGTTACTCTGCTATGTCCGCTAAGTACGTCGTAGATTTAGGACATGTTTTGCTTTAGGTTCGGTAATCTTTTTTTTTCTTTTTTGGAAAAGCGGAAAGGTTTTAAAATATTTTCGGAAAGCGGAGGTCTTTTAAAAGAACAAAAAAAAGCGGAAATCCGCCGAAAAGCGGAAGATTTTCATGCCAGTGGAGCATTCAGATTTATGCAATGCTGGGAACACTGCAACTTCATGACAATGGTAGTAAACAGGTTAAACCTTATTTCAAACTGTAAAGGAATTATCTCCTCTAAGTCATTAAGCATATGTTCATTCGACATTTTAAATAGGTTAACATGCAAGTCAAGGTTTTGGTGAATGCAACCTTTAAGTGCACAATTGCTCGAACTAATAAACAGGATGGGGGCGGGGGGAGACCATGCCCCCAGAGGTAAACTTTAATTGATTCAACTCATTTAAATCTTTAATTTTATACTATTAATTATGCTTTTAAATTAAACTACATAATTTATAAGGATGCAATTTATAATTTACCATTTAAAAACAAAACTTCTTTGAAATCAAAATCTGCATTAAAGTCATCGGTACTATAAAACTGTACTATATTCTTCATCAAGCATATTCTAACTATACTTCACTTTTATATATACTGTTTGGAAAGTGTATCCATGGAAAGTGTAACACTTCTTTGGAACTGAAATCTATTAAAATTGTTTTACAATCTTTGTCAGGCATATTCTAACTAGATTCTCACCAAACTAGATTTAGTTTTGGGCTCTTATTTTTTGGCACCAGACTTAGCAAAAAATCTTTAAAAATTGCAAACATTGTCAACTTTCAACAACCCCCCCCCCAAAAAAAAATAAATAAATAAATAAAAAATGCAATTTCTTAAATGGTGAGCAAACATGCCATCACATTCTACAGGATGTCTTCTCTTGACTGAAATTGGGTTACTTTGCACAGCATTTTTATCTTCAGAAATTGCGAAAAGTCACACAGAGTCAAGTCTGGTGTGTAGGGAGCTTGACGATATACAAGAATGTTGTTTTTGATGAGGAGAGCCTGAATCAAATGCACAAAATGGGCATTATCATAATGAAACTGATTTGTGTCTATAGAAGATATCATACGGAATGAGATGGCATGGTTGCTCATCATTCAGAAATTGAGTTCCAGAATCATTTATAACAATTGTGAAAGCTCTGGGAGAAGTGTGTACACTTCCTTGAAGACTATTTTAAAGGGGATTAGCATTTCGGATTTTCAAATCACAATAAATGCATTTTTGTCACCCTAAGGCTCAATACTTTTTGAGCACACCTTGTACGATTCTGCTCATAGAGTTCAGCAGTATCAAAAATACATATACAGCACCTGCTGTATATGTATCATATACAGCAGGTCATATTGGTTTCGACTTAATAAAATCATATTGGTTTCGAGTTAAATTGATTTTAATAAGCAGCAGACATTATTATAACCAAAGATGGTGTGTCACGTGTTGCCATATCCCAAACTCAAAGAGAAATTATAAAATTATCAGATTGATAGAACTAATAAATGAAAAATAATTGATTTCAAGTGGACTATTAGTTAATTATTCATTCAAAATTCATAACATAAACTTATAAACATATAAAATGAATTAACTTACATATTACATAATAGGCTTTCCAAAAAATAATCAGCGTTGTACTTTTTGGATGGAGACACTAAACATTCAATGTTTCTATCAAGAAAGTAACATTAAGGATACATTTTCGATTAAATTCTTCTAATTAGACATGCTGTTCGTCTAAGTGCTTTCAAACAGAACTAGAAAAACTTATCAGAAATTACAGTGAGAAAAAATGTCCTTCTTTGTGGACACTTTCAAATTTCGTACGACTGACAATAGCGCATAAGCTGAGCTCAGTTCTTTTGCCTCAGGAGACAAAAATATTTCTATCCAATAAATCAGCTACCCTATAGAAATGGATAGGACTAACTAGCAGATGAAAAGCCCTCCCCACAAAAACATTAGAAATAATTTGAGGACAATTTTTAAAATAAAATATTTCAATTCATTCAATTGAGACAAATTTCAATTTTAAAAGCTTTTTGCATCTAACTCTCCGGGTTTAGGAGGGCTTTAGCCCCCCATAGCCCTCTCCGTGGGTGCGCCTATGACATAAGCATATATATGCAACAAGCTTGGGTTGGGTTTTTGACATGACAAGCATCAAAAGCTGGTTTAAACTGTCAAAAACTAATCCATAAAAGAAACAGAACAATATGATAACTTATGCAGTATATTTACATTTGGCATAACCATATGTATAATTAAAGCTGAAAATAACAATTATGCTAACACATAAGTTGTGCTCATTAAGAATAAATAGTTTAATACCATTTTTTTACATGATACAAATTTAGAAATTTAATGTAGATGTATATATATAATAATTGTAAATATAATTATATAAATAATGTTCTGCAGTTTTTCAAAAAATTCCAAACTAAGGTATGGCTAAACATTTTCTAGAAGCAAACATTAAGTTTATTTTTGGTTTAATCTAAATACCTAAATTGAAAAGGCTTTAAGAAACAGCAATAACATAGTAATTTCAGTCATTTACATAAATAAAATTAAGATGAGAACCTTTAATTATCAATGTACAAAAGCTTCCTATTCTAAATAGAATTAGTAAAAAATTTCGGTGACACAAGTTCAATTAAACTACTGAACGTAAAAATTAGAAATTTTGCACAGCCATGTAATATTACTTTCTGCATCTATTTCCATCGAAATTTGGCTAGGTCTCTATTCATAATTTTTTTAATATTAATTTAATAATTCATAATTAATATTAATATTTTATTTAAAATCATAATAACATTAAATTATGTTTGGGTCATTTAGTTCTAATAGTACGAATAAAAATTAGCTTATTGTTACGAAAATCGCCAAGTGGGTGTATTTTGAAACAGTCCAATCAGCACAGTAAGCAAAAATAGCACTTTATTCACGGCTCGCAACTCAATAGCTGAAAACAATACAAGAAACTTTAAAATGCGCTAACTGAAATCATAAATAAGCACAACGATAACGCTATTTATTTCACAGAATCAACCGTGCGTTTCAAAGTCTATCACTCAACTGAACTCTCCGGCAGATAAGTACATGTTGGCTGGAGAGTACCCGGGGAAAATTAACCCCACAACTCTCATTCACTAACAGTTGTAAAAATTTACTGAGAAATTTAGTGAGTTGTAATTAAGATTAAGTTATTGAGAAAAGAAAATTTAGGAAAAATTTAAAAAGGGGGAAGAAGTTAGATTACTTTGCAAGTTAAGTGTCAACAATGGTTCAGTCACTGCTAACAGTGCTGTCCCCGTTGTTGACAAAATTTAGAAAAAATAGAAGTTTTTCTTGAGGGGAGTTAAGTTGCTTGAGTTTATTAAGAATTACTTTTAATTTACTTGCTAACTCAATTAACGAGACTCCGATCTCTTTTTCGATCTCTTTGGTGAGATCCGCTGAGTCCTGCAAAATAGTTTGTTGGGGGGAGGGGGTGCAATTATTTGAAACAGCATGTGCATAACTGGGATATTTTTTGGAAGAAGGGGGGGGGGGGGTTGGGAGATTTTTTGAGGAAGTTGTTTTTGGGGGTTATCGGGGAATTTTTTACATCCTTTGTAGCTAGCAGGGTGATTTAAGGAACAGTTGCAGCAGGTAGGGGGTTGCTTTACTTCATTGTTTTTGTTATTTTGTTTAATGGGGCAATTAAAATGCTCGTGGGGGTCGCCACACACCGCACAACGGGGGGGCATGGAACAATGTTTTGCGTAGTGAAAAAAGCCGTTGCAGCGGAAACACTGAACGGCTTTCCTGGGGGGTCTGAATTTTTCAATTTTAATTTGAAATGAGAGAAGCTTATCAAGTTTGTAGATTTCCTGTCCTTGGGGGTTGTTTTGGAGCTGGATTTGAAAAATGGGGAGGGGGGTTTTTTCGCGTTTGCTTTTTAGTTGATTTACACGAAGGACAGGATATTTAATGCAATTAAGTGCTTCGGCGATGAGTTCTGTTGGGGTAGAGAGGGGGAGTCCTTTCATGACAACTTTAAGGGGAGGCGGTGATATCCGAATTGCTGAAGAAATGAATACCCTAGTAGCAAACGGTCATCGGTTCCTGAAATGCCGATGATCGGACAGGGAGGAAGCGCAGCGCGCGCCATGCAAGGTTCTTCATCGCGTCGGGGGCTCTTATCTCGGACTTTGCTCGGGCATGTCCTCTCCCGAATAGTAGGGTTGGATCATCGGCAAGGGGGGAAAATTGGGCGTAGAGCAGTTGTAAAGCCGATGCGATTGGGGTTATATTCGTCTCGGAAGAGCAAACACCTTGCAACTTAGGATGTGAAGCCTATGACCTTTGATAAAATTTTAAACTGAACAATCGATAAAAATTAGGGTATATCCCAGCTAGATAAAATTTTTTAAGAGTTAAAAAAAAAAAAAAAAAAAAAAAAAAAAGCAAATTCGAGCTTCTTCCTCTTCTCCTTGAATTTTAATGCTGCCATCTGAACTTCAATTTTCAAGCTTCCGAGACTTGGTTTCGAACTGGGGAACTAACGCTTGGTAGCCCCGCATTCTAACCACTAGACGGGGGTCTGACTCGTTGTTGGCGAGACTAAAATTGGAAGTGATTGTTGTTTCAAGTTCCGAATTGGAATATTTAAGTTTCTAATTAAATAAAACTAGACTTTTCCTGTACACTACTCAAAATTAAAAAGATTTTGCGATTTCTATCCGTTTTAAGCATTTGGGACCTGTGTACGGCCGTAAAAAAAAAAGTTTGTCTGTTTTAAAAATATTCATTATAATGAATATTTTAAAAATCTCTCTATAGATTTTGAGATTTTTCGAAGATTGTTTCAAACTGCGTAAATTTTTGTTCGCACGTCAAATAAAAGTGACTAAAGCGAAAGGAATGAAATTTACTGACATGATAGGCAATCACTCACCTTAAGCTATAATCGTCGGATTAAAAAAAAAAAAATAGATTTTGAGATTTTTTCTGAAAATCGTTTTAAACTGCGTAAATTTTTGTCGGCGCATCACATACGACTTAAGTGAATAAAGCAAAATTTAGTGACACGATAGGTGGTCGTACAATTTAAACTATGCCCCTAAAGTTTAAAATTTGGATTAGATTTTGAGATTTTGCGAAAACTGTTCGCCTGGCTTGTCTTCCCGCGTAATAGCTTAGCCAATCAGCAACCTTAAAACAAACATATGGTGTGCATATGATGCTCTTTGCACATTAATGAAGGAACGGAGATATCCAGCCGTTCAGCTACTTGGTAGAAAGACCGATATAAACCTGTTTGCTCGCTTTACCCTTCGTAATCTTGAAAGCGCCTATCAGATCTCAGTGTAAAGATTCGATCATCGGGAAAAGATGAACATACGAAAAATTAAGGATGATCAGTAATGATCAGGCGATGAATAGCCGATGCACCGATCATAGGCCTGGGAAAGCCCGAGCAAAGATTTCTGCTAGGGTAGAGTTTTTCTGAAATAGGTCAGTGATTTTATGCTTGCTTTTAAAGTCTGACGGGAAAATTTTGAGGGAGGATTTCTGGGTAGCAGCAACACCCCCTATAGCAGGAAGCCGCACGACAGGTTTTTGACGTCACACGGTGAAGGCCACTATTTTCTTCCGTTCTCAGTCTTTAATCCTTCCCACTATGATTTTTAAATACATATGCAATATGCATGCATTACTGAATTAAATAATGGCTTAATATTTTTTTATCTTATAAAAAAAAAAAAAAAAAGACAACTGTGTTTTTATTTTAATATTGAAGTCTAAGTACTTGGTAAAATTTGATCATTCTTCTTTTTCTTAGGTGAAAGTGCAATATTACTCTTTTCACTTTTAAAAGTAACTATAAAATCTATTAATTTAACGGATTTATTTATAATTTATAAAGGTACTTTACAAATACATCTTTTACCAGTGTAGTGCCTGATAAATTATTATTCAAGTATTAAAATTATGAGAAGCGATTTAGCTTTAAATAAAAAAGTCTCTCAATTTCTTTCTTTTTTAGTTTTATATTTAAGTTATTGTATTGTAAATACTGTTAGGTTTTAAGATTCAACATCAATAGCAAATTGTATATTAGGAATAGGATTACATGGTTCAATTTATTTAGATTGAATGAAATTTTAAAGAAAAATTTCCTCTTTTATTTCAGAAATAAGAAAGAAAGATTATCAACCATTTATAAAGATTTTATTTAGCATATCCAGATACATACTTATGCAAGTAAATATTGTACAGTCCAATAAAAAAATCCATTAAAATTAAAAAGTCCATTAAAATTAAACTTATATAGAATAACATTATTTTGACAAATGTATTTATCTTACATTTAACATTAGTATAGGTAAATTTTAGAAGAGAAAAGTTTAGATCTTGATGACTGAGAAAATGGCCATTCAAGAGAAAGTTAACATTGGTATAGGTAATATTTTTTTTTTTTTAACATGAGGAGCAATTTGAAATTCATCTTTTAAAAAATGGCATCTACTTTTCATCTATAGATGACAAAAATATGATGTAGCTTATTTTAGAGTATATTAGCTTTGAAATCTTTACCAAAGATTTATTTTAAGATTTCACATATTTACTTTTCTTAACTGTTAAGTTGACTGGCTTATTTTCTTCTTTAGACGTGAAACCTTTTTTGGATACACTATTAGTTACCTTTGATTTTTTAAGCACAGGTTTTTTGGGGAACATTATCTTTTTTTGATTTTAATTCCTCACTAGAATCTTCTTTTGGATTAGGATTTAAAATTCCATCTGTAGAATCTAATTTTGAATTGGCCAGAGTTTTTAATTTTCGTTTCTTACCAGAAGATTCAGCTAACTTATTGTTAGCATTTTTTACATAATTTTTTAAAAATATATTTATACAAGAATATATTAAATATTTGTGAATGAGAGAACTTGAATGGCCATTTTCGCAGTCATCAAGATCTAAACTTTTCTCTTCTAAAACTAAAAAATGTTTTATTAAAGAATAAGCTGCAGCTCTATGATTTTGTCACTTTAAAAATTCAGTTTCATACTCTTTTGATATAAGTTTAGAAACGACAAGGTAGGAAGTAATTATAATGTCAACAACTGAATTTTTAGGATGTTTCAAACCACCTCGGTCTAAATTTTCAATGAGTTGGCAAGACATAGATTGAATATCTTTGGATAAAGTTAATTTCTTTTTACATACATTGCATTTTATTCGATTAATGCAGGAATGAATACAATACCCAGCGATATAGGCTAAAACATTTTCAATATCAATTATCGATAATATGTCCTCATCATCCAATGAAAAATTAAATTTTTTTAAAAGAAACACTATGTGATTTTTGGGAAGGCTTAAATCAAGTGGTAAATTTTCATAATTAAGCACTTCAGAGTCAATTGAAATTGAGCCAAATTGATTGGAGTTTAACTTTAAAGGTAATACACTTTGAACTCTTAACTTATTTTCCACTTCCAAAAGCTGAGGTAAAGAAATATTATAATGTCCTCCAGCAAAATGTCTATATTGACCAAAACGATTTTCTAAAGGATCAGTTTGAAATTTGCCAGTAAATATATAATTTAATTTTAGTTCCTCATTGCAATATCTAGCTATTTCTAAAATTGCATAAGTTGTCTGCCAAAGAGCTACATGAGTTTCGTTGGTTAAATTTCCGTTGTCAAAATTGTAATTTTTCCACTGATCAAGCCAATCAAGAAATCAATATAAAAATTTACATTTGGGATCGGTTTCATCAAACACAAAAGGTGTTTGAAAAACATTTCTTTTGTGTTGGCCTTTAAAAATAGACTTTACATTCATAATTTCCCACCATGTTAAAATTATTCTCAAAAAATCAGCAGTGTCTTCAAAATGGGACAAATTATATTTAGGACCTGCATCAAGTAGTCCTTCTATGACATGGGAATTAAAAATTTGTAGGACTAGCTTAACATTCCGTCTTTCAAAATTGGAGGGAGACAGAGCTTCCTGAGTCAAGGTATGACAGAGCTTAACGATTTCACTGCTTTCTTTCTCATATATAATTTTAAGAGTATTAAATGATGCAGTTTTCACAGAGTTAGGTGCATTTTCTCCATCAAAATTAAATTGTGGGTAATACAAACATTTGTCAGCATTCTTCTGATTTAACCAATTGTTTCGTACACATTTAAATAAATGAACTACATCCCTTACATAAAAACGTGGACGGTTAGGAACAGAAGGATGCTAATAAACAAAAGTTTGCTTAGGAGGATTTGCAAAAAAAGACATGGCACGCCTATTTATGGAATTATTGTCACTGGAAATGCATACTACAGTAAAACCTAATTTTTTCAATTCAGTAATTAATTTCAATATTGATGAATACAGAAATTCAGCGTCTATTTTTTGAACTGGTAAAATATTGATAACATCTTTGTATTTTGAAGTTATGCTTTATAAAAACAAACGCAGAATTAGCTGCATTTTCTGTATTTACAGCTACACCCAAAATATCTCCCCCTTTAAAATCTAAAAAAGGTTTTAAGTAGATTTCATCAAATAATAACACAACATTTTTGTCACTTTCTTTCAAATATACTGATTTATCTCAGATGTATTTTACATTCAAATCATTTTTAGGATTTACATTTAATTTTGAACACAGTAATTTTAATGTATTTGGATGAGGCAAAATCAAAAAAGCACTACTTCTGAGGAACCTATAACTATGAGGAGAAATTGTAAAAAGTAATGTACATAAAATTAAAAAATCTGATGAATATCTGTAGGAATTTCTTTTCATTTTCAATAGATTTAACTGCTCAAGAACACAAGATAAAATACTTTGTTTGTTTTCTTCAATTGACTCTATAAGCAAAGATAATACATCATAAACTGTAGATAAAGTATCATTTACCGTACTTTCATTTTTAGAAAAATTTTGCAATAAATTTATAATTTTTTATATGTCATTAATATTTGAAACAAGAAAAGGAAAGGCATAATCTCCTAAAGAAGTTAATTGGAGACCTTTTAAATATACCGAAGCCACACACTTTTTGTCAATCACAATTGACTTTTCAACTTGAGGGCATTGTTCTAGACATAAATTAAAAATTATGACAGAATCATTAATCAACAAAAAATTCCAATCTTTTGGTAATTCAATACCTTTTATAATACATATCATATCTTCAAAATTTGCAAATAAATGAGCCTCATCATAAGTTTTTGCTGTTAAAATACTGGCCTTAATAGCGTCTTGAAGTTGATTCATCTCTAATTTTTTCTTTTTCAAATCCGGACTTTCTCTTTGTGCCACATTTTTGGAAAGGTACTCCGGACAGTTCGGAAATTTACACGGAACAGCTTCCGTTTTTAATCTTTTATTTTGTAGCTTGTAAGTATATGTCTGTCCAGTCTTTTCATCAACTGCTTCTGCGCAATCCGTTATGTCTCTATCATCAAAATGAAGCTGACAAACCTAAAATAAGGAATATTAGGTACAGATCTCAATTTTAGATGAGACTTTATAATAAAATACATTTAATACCTACAACAATCAAAGTAACAAATTTTTAAGTGAAGTTTTTCTGTGAAACAAATGTATAAATGTTCATTTTTCACTTTATACCTATACTAAAAAAAATAAATAAATAAATAAAAAATATTTTTAACATTACTAATAATTACACTTTTTTTTCTTAATGGAAGAAGCAAGGACTGATTTCACAAGTATTGCATATCACTCCAATAAAAACCGAAAATCTGGGATTTCTCTCTTAGGGCCCAGGAATAAAAACTATATTTTCTGGGAACTGCACCAACCCTAAAATGTGTTTGGCTTTTATAATGTTGAAAACAGGAACGGCAATAAAATTCTTAAATTTCAATGTAATAATTAAAATTATAACTTAAAAGTTTAAATTCAAAAAACTTCAAGACGGTTGAAACAATTTGTTTCAATCGTCATTTTGTAGATCTCAAGATTTTCCTAGATTAAATTACAAGCATCAACAATGTTGTTTATGTTTACTTTTGATCAATCCTCCATAAACTATTTCTTCAATATAATAATTTTGTAGAACTTTAACAAATTTATAAACAAAATATTTACCCTTGAATGGTTAGTAGGTTCAAAATTGTCTCTTGGTATGGCTGATAACCATTTTTTCAGCAAGTCAATGTCTCTAGAAAATCGATAGACAGGCACTTTTGAGCCATTTTTGTAGTTGCTTCGACAGTTAGGAACACAACACTTATAGACCATCTTTTAAACCTATATATAAAAAAATTCAAACCTGTTAAAAAATATATTTTTTTAAATTATACTAATCAAAATATAACAGAAGTCATACATTTAGTTTGTGTGCACATATTGTTTACTGTAAACCGGGATTAATGCATCTATGGATTATTCTATGAGATTCTATTTTAATGAAAATTAATTTTTTTTTAAAACCTTGCTTCAAAGACTGTTTATAATTTCAAAAGTAATATTAGTGTTACTGATATGAAATTGGTACTGTTTTAATTATATATAAACACTTTTTTAGTTTAATAAATAAAAATATAAAACGCATGAAAAAGAACAAACCATAGAATAATCACAAATAATAACATAGAATTAGTCACAGATACTAATTAAACTAATCATTCTTATGCTTCTACTCATTTTTAAAAGTAACTCAAAAATACATCTCTTTTACTTTTATTAAAACAATAGAATAGTAATTTGAATTTGGAAATGTATATTGAAAACACTATTAACCCATTTATGCCTAGCATCCCTTTTTTGGGACGGCATTTTCGCTATTAGTCGAAAACGTTATTTATTTTTCCTAGCCTTTATTCATGAGTATTGAGCCTCAACTCTACAAAATATTTTAATATGACCAAGTAGTATGTTGATATTTCGATTTTTATGCATGATGATTTTAAAAGAAATCATCCCTTGTTCAAGAAGTTGACATCAGAAATTTATCTATTATTTCTGATATCAGTAAAAATCGAAGAAAGTCGCAAAAATATCCAGGCACAAATGGGTTAAAAATAGCTCTTAAATTAAAATAATTGATTTATAGGTTAATAGGGGTGAATGACTAAGTATTATTATGAATAGAATAAACATAAAACAGATAAATTTCTTTAACCTACATTGAATTTTCCCACATAAGAATTTATGTCAACAATGCTAACGAAAACCAAATAGCATAGAAGATTATTAATAGACTACAATCATTTATTGAATGTCCAAATTAAAAAGAAAATTGTATTATCTCAATTGTACAACTGATCAAAACGTTTCGGTATATGAATTTTTACTATTAAAAATATAAAAAGAATGTATGTCCAAAAAATTCATAAATTTGCACCAAGAAATTAAAAAATAACAATAAAATAAATTTTAAACTATCACATTTTATGTAGACTTATTTTACGATACAGGTTTCTGAGTCGGGATTTAAAAATTTTTAATGAGATGACTTAATGACACATGAAAATGAAGAAAAACATAGCGTTTACAAGGTGCCATATTATAATACGAGTAAATATATAATACGAGTAAGTAAAGATATAATACGAGTAAATTTTTCTGCTTGTCTGTATAGTCTTTATAACATAATAATGTAGAAAACAGTAAAATATTTAAAAGCATAAGGTTTACAGGAGAGAATTTAAAATTTTCTAATGTAATTTAAAAGCAAAAATACAGTACTTACTTTCAAAATTCTTGATCAATCCTACTTTATAATCAGGAAATCATCCTTCACGTTTAAGATGAACTAATACGGCTGTCTTTCTTGAAATAAAGAATAATCACAAACACTAAAAATAAAAATGGCACCGTCGAACTTCTATGCAGCACGTTGATCTGAGATCTGACTCGAACAAGAATTCGCACGCCTCGGCCCTCGTCCTAGGTGGTCCTAGGCCTTCGACTTGTGACGTCAATTCTCTTCTCCGAATGAGTTGTTTGGCTTCCTGCTATAGGGGGTGTTGGTAGCAGCATGGAAGTTTGCGTCTGTATTTTCATTGATGAGCTGGGTAATGGCATGCATATCTGGAGGGTTGGGGACGATTAATGGCTTGGGTCTAACGTTGGGGTTTACTTTGATCGGCGGAGGTGAGATTGGAGTCTCCTGTTCCATTGCTATTTCGTGAGATTCTAGGGTGCTTAAGAGCTCAAATTGGTTGGGGGTACTAAAGCCAACATCGAAAGAGTACTTATCTGTCTCCGGCGCTGGTTTGGACTTGGCACATCTTTTAGGCAAGGAGAAACCGTCATTGGCATCATTGTTTTCTTCATCACTGGCAGAAGCACGTTTAGGAGCTGGGTTCGTCGATGACGTTTCAGGATGTTGTTCCGCTTTTGTTCTCTCGAACTGGAGGGCTTTGTGGCGGGCAATCACTTCGGCTACCTGCTCAGTTTCTTCACCCATGATACGGACGAAATTGGCGAACGCTCTCCAATTTCCGCTAAGGATGTGACGTGGAGGCAGACTCATAAAGGCATCATACAAATAACGCTTATTCGGGAGTAAATCCTCAGGATACCCCGCCGGTTCGCCTGTACCGATTACCAGTCCTGATAAGGACTTTTGTCGGCTGGCCGACGGAGCTCCCTCACACGCGTCTTCACATTGCTGTGTCTCACTCATCATCGAATCCGAATGACGAATATCAAACTCTCCGGAGAGAGATCCTAGCGCTTTTATAGAGATGATGACGTCACCAGAATCGTCGAGAAACTTCTGGAACAATATTATCAAATTGAAATATGGTCTCGAGACATGAATTTTCTAGAAGCCACCATTTGTCGCCAAATCCGTCGCCAAGATGATCGCCAAGACTACAGGGTTACCATTATCAGAGGACCGCTATTATGCCTGCAAAACTAGTTTCACGGCGGCACATGCAATACGGGAGCAAATTAAGTTATTATTTCGCAACACTGCTCCCCTCTTTAAAAAAACTGACGACCTGGCAGTCTAATCATACAACATTATGATCACTAGTACCATATGGAGCTAAACGATTAATGTGGATGACTCTCGGTTTTGAATTGGGCGACTTCTGGACTCTGTAGATAACGTCGTTCAATTTCTTGACAACTATATAAGGTCCTTCCCAGTTCTGTTGCAACTTAGGACTCAGACCTCTCCTTCGTTTTGGGTTATACAGCCAAACTTGATCACCCTCCTTAAATTGGTGATTCGTTGCTTTGGCGTCGTAACGAAGCTTCATTCGGTCACTCGCCAAATTGATTCGTTCTCTGGCAAACGAATGAACTCTTTCTAATCGTGCTTCTAAATTACTCATGCAATCATTCCGTGAGGAGGGCGTATCACATGGTCGTCCAAAAACAATATCACTGGGTAATCGAAGAGAACGGCCGAACAACATCTCTGATGGAGAATATCCGGTCGTCTCATGAACCGCACTCCTGTAAGCCAGGAGGAACAGTGGCAAATATGTATCCCAGTCGGTTTGATTCTTCGAAACAAATATTGAAAGATGATTCAAAATTGTTCGATTGTGCCTCTCGACCATGCCATCGGACTCGGGATGTAACGGTGTTGTTCGAGTCTTTGTGATTCCAAAATATTCGCAGAGTTCCGAAAATAGTGCTGAATTAAAATTTGTACCTTGATCCGAATGTAACATCATAGGCACTCCATAATAAGAGATCCAGTTTCTGACCAGTTCTTCAGCTACCGTTGAAGCTTCCTGATTTGGGATGGCAATCGCTTCTGGCCATTTGGTAAAGTAATCCATCAGGACTAAGACATATCGATTGCCTTTCGATGTTGTAGGCAGGGGTCCTAGGATATCTAAAGCCACTCTTTCGAAAGGCGCGCCAACGTTATAGCGCTTCAAACGACCCTTCGTTTTTATTTTAGGTCCTTTCCGGGCACCGCAATCGTGGCATTCCCTACACCATTTTTCAACATCGGCTCGAAGTCGATCCCAATAAAATCGCTCCCTGGTTTTATTTAACGTCTTCATCACTCCAAAATGTCCTCCACTTGCACTATCATGAATCTCCCGCAGAATCTCTGGAACCCTGCTACGTGGGAGAATTAATTGCCATCGGCTTGCTCTTCAGTCATCGCTCTCCCATTTCCAATATAAAACACCGTCCTTAAGATGTAAAGAATCCCAAAGAGCCCAGTATCGCTTTGTAGCGGGACTCTCTGGCGCGATCTCTTGCCAAGACGATCGATCCGCGGAATTTAGCTTCTTCTCCAAAATTGGCCTAATATTGGAATCTTCTAACTGTGCTCTCTGTACTTCACTCGAAGCCCACCGATCCACAGTCATTGCAGTCAAAATCTTCACGAAAGTATCCGTCTCCGTCCCGTACTTTTTCTCGGCGTTCACGCAGTGTTTACAGTCGCCTTTACAAGGTCGTCTGGAGAGAGCGTCTGCATTTCCGTGCGAAGTTCCTTTGCGATGCTCGATTTCGAACTCATACTCCTGCAGCCTTTAGATCCAGCGAGCTATCTGACCTTCAGGTTCTTTAAAATTCAAAAGCCATCTCAAGGAAGCATGATCAGTCCGGAGAAGAAATTTCCGTCCATAGAGGTAGTGATGGAAATGCTCAATAGATTTAACAATAGCCAGCAATTCCTTACCAGTGACACAATAATTCCTCTCTGGCTTACCCAAGCTCTTGCTGAAGTAAGCTATGACACTTTCACCGTTTTCTGTTCGCTGCGAAAGCACGGCTCCTATCCCTTCATTACTGGCATCTGTGTCCAAGATAAAGTCTTTGTCAGTCCGGGGATATGTCAAAATAGGAGACGTCGTTAATGCCTTTTTTAGACTAATGAAAGATTTCTCGCATTCCTCTGTCCAATTAAAACTTGTTTGGGCTTCAGTCAATTTATGTAAAGGTCTCGCTATTGTTGAAAAATTTCTTACAAAACGGCGATAATAGGTGCACAGTCCGAGAAAACTTCGCAGTTCATGTACCGTTTCCAGACGAGGCCAATCGACAACCGCTTTAACTTTTTGTGGATCAGTCTTAACTCCGTCTGCAGAAATAACGTGACCAAGATAAGTAACTTCTTTACGTAAAAATTTGCATTTCTTTGGATTTAGTTTAAGGTTAGCATTTTGTAATCTAAGAAACACTTTACGAATATTATTTAAATGTTCTTCAAACGTTTTGCCCACTATAATAATGTCATCTAAGTATACTAAGCAGGCCTCAGACGAAAGTCCACGTAATACCGTTTCCATTAGTCTTTCAAAAGTAGCGGGGGCATTGCAAAGACCGAAAGGCATTACCTTAAAGTGCCAGAGTCCTTGTCCGGTGGTAAAAGCTGTCTTTTCTTTATCTTCAGATCGGATTTCGACTTGCCAATACCCGCTCTTTAAGTCCAACGTAGAGAACCACTGGCTTCCATTCAAAGCATCTAAAGTGTCATCTACTCGCGGGAGGGGATAGCAGTCTTTCCTCGTAATATCGTTCAGTTTCCGATAGTCGACACAGAAACGTGTCGATCCGTCCTTCTTTTTAACAAGAACGATTAGTGACGCCCAAGGCCCCGACGATTCCTCTATTATGCCACCGTCCACCATTTCTTCAGCGTTCAGCTTCCTCTTTCTTTGCAAGAGGCAAACGCCTTGGATACTGCTTGATTGGTGGATGATCACATGTATTAATTTTATGTTGTGTCACATTACAGTGGCCCACATCAGCGTCACCGGTAGAGAATAAGTTTTGGAATTCCTAGAGTAATTTTTGCACTGCTATTCGCTGCTTCTTACTAAGTCCTTCAAGATCCTCTAGCATTAGTTGAAAATGATGACTATTAGAATATCCTTGAGGACGGGCGACGATATCCACCACTGGTTCTCACGTTGCAATAACGGCCCCTTTTTCTACATTCTTGGGTTTATCGTCCAAATTCAACACTCGAATAGGTATAGCTTCCCCTCTTAAATCCACTAGTGCGGCGGCCACCAAGACCACTTTTAAGGAGAACTGGCTAGGAAAGTTCGTTACGACATACCGGAAATGTCCAGAGACTTCAGGAACCCCTTGGATAAGAAATTCAGATCTCGCTGGTATAGTCGTCTTCTCTTTCGCGAATATAGAACATGATTTTGAACACTGCTCGCTTCCTGAAAACAAGGGAATTTCCTCCCCTCCTGTCCGTATCTCGTTCTTCTCTAAGTCTACGGTGAAGTTAAATTTTTGAAGGAAATCCAGTCCAAGGATACAAGGGTCAGTGATGTTAGCCACGTAGACCCTGTGCCGGAATTTCTTGGATCCACATTCGATGGATACATCCAGTTTTCCTTGTATCTCTGTCTTTTCACCGGTAGCGGTCTTAACAGAGACGTTTGGAGACGTGTAGAGCAATTGTTCCTTCAGTTTCATGGCGAAGTCCGATTTTAGAAGAGTGACATTCGCACCCGTATCCACTAGCATCAAGCAAGGGATACCACAAATAGTTCCTTCAACATAAAGTCCAGTTTCTCCTCCGCTAAGTGCGGAAACTTCCAATTTCTCTTCAGGGGCTTTATTCGGAAAAGGCAGCTTCCGCCCTGCAAGACGCCCAAGACCTAGTTTTCCTGTTTGGGGAGAAGTCACGTCGCATTCTCTTTGCACGTGTCCCCTTTCGTGACATCTCCAGCAGGTCGCGTTCGGATTCCTTCGGGGAGAGCCCCTTTTCTCAACAGCGAGACTATCCAATAATTCCTGGAGTGCCTTGAGTACAAAATCCAGTTTATCGTCCCTTTCCTTGGCGGCGTTTCCCTCTATATCCGCAGACCTTGCATGCTTGGGTGTTTTCGAAACGTTTCTCGCAGTTTCATATTTCATGCTATACGCCAGAGCTGCCTTCAAATCTTGCGGGTCTACCAGTCTCGTGGAATGTTGTGTATCTTCGTCCCTGATAGCGTCGACGAAGTACTGGGCTGCTAAACTTTCTCGAACATCTAGGGGACATTCCGCGTAAGCTAGGCTCATTAATCGCTCAAACATCGGCGGCTAATACCTGTAGACTTTCTCCAGGCCTTTGTCGCCTTGCTTTCAATTCAGTCCTATAAAACTGGGTGAGATGGCTATTTCCAAATCGAGATTCTAGAGCCTTTTCGACGGTCGGTAGGTCGTTCAACTTGTCATTCGGTATTCCTAGGAGAATCTCCGCAGCTGATCCTTGTAGAGAGGCCACAAGTTGACAGGCCTTGAAGCTATCCGTCCATCCATTTGTAGAGCTCACGACGTCAAACTGAGTCTTAAAAACAGTCCAAGATGTTTGGCCGTCAAATGTTAAATGCTTTACAGTGGGTCTAGAATTAATTATTTCTCCACTTGCCAAAATATTGCTTGGCTTCCTCTCAAGATCAGAAAGTCTCTTTTCAAAATCGCTGATTTGTTCTAGCACATCGCTGATTTGTTCTTGCACATTGCTTCGTACTCCCTCGATTTTTTCTTGTACGTCGCTGATCTGTCCTTGCACATTGCTTCGTACTCCCTCGATTTTTTCTTGTACGTCGCTGATCTGTCTTTGCACTTCGCTTCGTACTCCCTCGACTCTTTCATGAACAGATTGTATTTGAGTCTTCATTTCTTCTTGTCCTGAACGCATTTTCTCTTGTAGACTCTCTAGTCCCGAACAGATCTTCTCTTCCAGACTCTCCTGTCCGAACGATATCTTTTCTTTCATATCTAACATCATAGCAAACAGTTTTTCCATTTTTTCTTCCATGGCTGCTCTGGTTATTGGCATTCAAAAAGATCCAGATCCCACTTCCTGACACCAATGTTACGAAAATCGCCAAGTGGGTGTATTTTGAAACAGTCCAATCAGCACAGTAAGCAAAAATAACACTTTATTCACGGTTCGCAACTCAATAGCTCAAAACAATACAAGAAACTTTAAAATGCGCTAAGTAAAATCATAAATAAGCACAACGATAACGCTATTTATTTCACAGAATCAACCGTGCGCTTCAAAGTCTATCACTCAACTGAACTCTCCGGAGAGAGATCCTAGCGCTTTTATAGAGATGATGGCGTTACCAGAATCGTCGAGAAACTTCTGGAACAATCTTATCAAATTGAAATATGGTCTCGAGACATGAATTTTCTAGAAGCCACCATTTGTCGCCAAGGTCGCCAAATCCGTCGCCAAGATGATCGCCAAGACTACAGGGTTACCATTATCAGAGGACCGCTATTATGCCTGCAAAACTAGTTTCACGGCGGCACATGCAATACGGGAGCAAATTAAGTTATTATTTCGCAACATTATTATCAATATTATGACATATGAATTAAAGTGTGAAAAAATATTTTAACATATGGGGAGGGGGATTTCGGAAGCTCATAACTCCCCCATTTTCAATTCAAATTTATTGAAAATGGGTATTCGGGGTTAAAATGAGCTAAATTTTTGAAATATAAAGTAAAATCTAGGGGTTGCTATTGGGGGAAAAAAGTTGGTGCGAATTTTAATATGTAGACGGCCCCTTATGCAATTTTTATGCATTGCAAATTAAAGTGTACGTCAATCGCAAACGATTGGTATCTGCAACTTAACTGTAGGACGAATGACGGCCGAAAAAGTACAAGTGGGATTTTTTTTTTCTGCAGCTGTACACTAAGGAGTAAATTATGACGGGTTGTTCAGCCTTTGGATGTACCAACAGGGAAGGCAGATGTGTAACTAACATATCGTTTCATAGGTAAGTGTCTTTCGGTTACATCACCAAATATGCACAGCTGAATGCATTTTCTATTTTAGCATAATTATATTATTAGTAATGAATATCAACATTCTGTATCGCTTCCGTGTTAAACTAATTTGTTCTCGTCGTTTAACAACTTTTGTTTGTTTAAATTTTTTTTCATCCTTTCCTAGTGTTATCATATTGTATTAGGTAATTAAAAAGGATCACTACACAAAAATATTGGTACATTATCTGTGTCTTTCGGTTACATCACCCAATATGCACAGCTGAATGCATGTTCTATTTTAGCATAATTATATTATTAGTAATGAATATCAACATTCTGTATCGCTTCCGTTTTAAGCTAATTTGTTCTCGCGGTTTAACAACTTTTGTTTGTTTAATTTTTTTTTCTTCCTTTCCTAGTGTTATCATATTATATTAGGTACTCAAAAAGGACCACTAGACAAAAATATTGTTACATTATCAGAGTTATCAGGTTTATTAAACTATCCAGGCAAACACGTACTGTTTACTATTGAGAAATGCGTAAAGTTTCATTTGTTTAAAATAATTTTTATCAGTTTTTTTGTTCACACATTTGCCTTTTTAAAACCATATTTAAATCAATTTGTTCTGCAGTATAAGGAGGTATATTGGAGCGATTATCAATATTATATGACGCAAATACAACTCTGGGTATCAGCGGAGCATTCAATGATCCGCGCTGAGAAGCAAGCCTGGTCACAAGTCTTCTCTGTTGTCTCTTCTTTTTGATGGTGCGAATGAGCAGGTTAAGCCCGGGTTCCCGATTAAATGTGAAACCCATACCATGCACACTAAAACGAGATATGTGTGTGTGTGTGGGGGGGGGGGGGGAAGTAGGCTTTATTATAATTATCCCGTCTCCATTGAAACTTTTTATGAATTTACTATTCTGTACATTGGGGCCGCTTAATTAGATTAAACTTTTATTTGCGCACCATGTCCTGCGTTCTGCCTCATTTCTAACAAAATTCAAAGCTTTATATAATTTCAAAAGCAAATAAAACTTCCATCGGCCATGCATATTACATTTACGCAATTTCGGAAATAAATAAATAAAAATAAATGTTTTTTCGGTGTCTTGTCACATTATATATACGGAATAAATCTGAATTTTTATCACTTCAAATGCACATATCAGTTAATATGGTAATTAATATATGCACTAATATTCTAATATCTAACTAATTGTTATTATTATTTTCCTATAAAATAGTAATAAGTTACTAAAAAATATGGTAGCAAAATCTCAGGCCATAATTTTGCGAGACTCGCGAGACGTCTTGCGTCGATGCGAGTCGCGAGACGAAACAAAGGGAACTCCGAGACGTGACCGAACTGTGCCCCTGAGAGACAAGACGAGACAGCCCTATTTCTCGTCTCGCACGTCTCGAGTCCATCACTAAAGAAAGTTGAAATGTATAATTGTTTCCTCATGTCTAAAGAAGATAATGTTCTCTTACTGTCTGTAAATACCTCTTATATCTTAGTTAACAAATTTGAAATTGCATTCTTACTTCTAATACCTGTAATATGACTTAAAACTATCTATAATAATAAAAATGAATGTTTGTAAATCTGTCTGTCTGTATGTGTGCGGTCTCCAGACAAACCTACTGCACGCAGAACTCTGAAAATTTGAATATATAATCCCATGAGTCCGATAATGTGCACCTGAGAATCAGAATTTTAAAATTTTAATCACTTTTTTAATTATTAATTAAAAACTGTTCTAAAACGGAGATTTTCTTACCCTGTGTTACGAATTTTGGGAGCAACCCGCTGTTCTGGGGTTTAAAACAGTTTAAAATTCGTATTCTACGCGTTAAATAGTTAAATTTTGCTTTTTGTTGCATCAATATGGAATGTTCTGGAAATCTCGGGTTCCATGGGTCGTAGGTCTTCGAAAACCTAATTTTTGGGGACTTATTTTTGGCGCCAATTTTGGCGATATTTCGCCAAAACTCGCCAAATTTGACGATTTTTCTGTAATTTGGCGCGTTTTTCCTAATGGGACCTTTTCATGAAAATTTTTATGGTACATTTTATGGTATTTAATACGTTTAATGGCCTAACATTTCCGAATTTTAAGAAATTTAAATCGAAAATTGTGGATTTTACAAAATAATTTGCTTAATTGGATGAAATATTTAATAACTCCAGCAATTTTAGTGCAAATTACACGATATTTCTGGGGGAAATATGTGACGGCCACGGCAGTGAGTTGTTTTTAGTGGTGCGTTTGTAAGTACGTACCTGAAACTCTGGAACCATTATCTGCACATTCTGTTATACAATTGCGGTCTAGAGTACTAATCTGGAGTTGCAGTTCACATCTCAGATTTTGTAAATCGCATAATTTAAGGGGTTCACGGGCAACGCCGTGCGGGACTGCTAGTTGTTAATATAATGTGAGGAATTTAATAATTAAGGCTGATGTGAAATAAAAATAAAACTTATTTTTACCCATGTAACAACAAAAATGTCTTCCTAGAAATATAAAAAGCAATTTTTTATTATAATAAAAGAATTATCATGAAAAAATATAACCAGTTTTGCAAAGTATAGTATAATCATAAGAATAACTGTTTTTTATTTCACATTTCACTTGATGTTTAAAACGCAATGCACGAAAATGAATTTGAAATTATGCAATAAAAAATCTGATGTGTCCAACACATGACTTCCTTGCACGTCCATTAGATCAAAAATATTTTCGACGCACTTCCTCTAAATTTATTTGTTTGAAAGAGATAAAATATCAATAATAGTAAGGTTTAGCGATTTCCAGCCAAATAGTTCGATATCGCCAAGCTGAGTTCAATTTGAAAGATTTCCTTCTGACACATTATTTGGCGATATTTCACCAAAAGCCGACAAACTTGAGATAGTCTGCGAGATTTTGGGGATAGCCAAAGTAGTCATTGACCACAGACTTTCAATGAATTGAATGCATCCATACACCTCAATGTATTCAAAGTCATTTGGCTCACCCTGTAAATAAATTCTCAGTCGATTGCTGTCAAAAAAGATATTGAAAACAGTTAGATATTACAATAGTTCTAAATACAAAAGTTAAAAAATCTACGGGTTAGTTTTACAGTTATACAAAATACGAAATAATTTTTAGCGCCAAATTTGGCGATATTTCGGCGAAACTCGTCAATATCGACGACATTTGGCGAGATTTTAAGCATGAACCAAACAATGACAGATTATCGCCAAATTTGGCGATATTTCGCCAAAACTCGCTAAGAACGATGACAAATGGCGATACTTTGGGCATGGACCAAATGACTAACTATCGCCAAATTTGGCGATATTTCGCCAAAACTCGCCAAGTTCGAGGACAGACGGCGAGATTTTGGGCATGTACCAAACAATGACTATCTACAGTAGTATTATATTGAAGATGTCCATAGACATTAAAGTACTGAAATTCTTTCCGGTGGTCCTGTAAATTGGGTAGATTGGAACCAAAAATCGAGATGCAAAACTAGATGTTACAACATTCTTATATATGAAATTTCATAATAGTTTTTGAGATTTGAGAGTTAAATATGCACACACGTACACCAAAAGTCGCCAAGCTTGGCGACTTTTGGCATAGTTCTTGAGGGAGGCACGTGACCGTGGTCGGACCATTACCTAACTTATGTGGTAGGACGGTATTGTGCTTGAAATGGATGAATGCCCCTAAAATTGCCATTGACCGTAATGTATTGGAAATCTTTTGAGTGTTCCTGTAGCAGAACTATAAATGATAAAGACACTTTTTTTAATGGAGAAATTCATTTTCTAACTCTTTACAGCATATATCACTTCTGAGTCGTTTGAAATAGCCCAATACCTCTAAAAAACGCTTTGATGAATTTCGGCCCTTAGAGCGTAATGTATTTCGAATCTTTTGGGCGGTCCTGTAGATAAACTATTCAGTCGAATGGAACCGAAAGGGGAGGTGCACAACTAGATGTTACAACAAACCTAAATATAAAGTTTCAACATTGTACGCCTAACAGTTTTTGAGATATGCGAGTTTAATGATTTTCGGCCCATTGAGCGTAATGTATTTCGAATGTTTTGGGCAGTCCTGTAGATAAACTATCCAGTCGAATGGAACCAAAAGGGGAGGTGCACAACTAGATGTTACAACTATCCAAAATATGAAGTTTCGACATTCTACGCCTAATAGCTTTTGAGTTAGGCGAGTTTAATGAATTTCGGCCCATAGAGCGTAATGTATTTCGAATCTTTTCGGCGGTCCTGTACATAAACTATCCATTCGATTGCCACCAAAAGGGGAGGTGCACAACTAGATCATAGAACAATCCTAAATATCAAATCTCAACATTTTACGACCAATAGTTTTTGAGATATGCGAGTTACATACATACGTACGTACGTACAGACGGCATGGAAAAACTGGCCACAGTAGACTCGCCGCTGGTCAAAATGAGTTGCAGACGACTTAATATGATCGTGCATGCTAGCCTACGATGAGATGCATCGAAAAAAATTTTAAAATTAAATTTAGAGGTAGTCAAAATCGGTTTTTTTGTCGAAATTTGGCCCCCAAAATTTTTCGGGATCACATTACTTCCTTATACTACGTACAAGGAAGTAAAAACAAGTTACTGGCTGACTGACTGAAGGTAGGTTATCGGAGTGCCTGTGCATAAATTCAATAACTCCAGTGTATTATGAAATGTATGAACTTTGTATTGGGTATTGATAAAATGTAGCAGAGCTGCATGAATTCAGGCAGAGAGTCATAGGCAGAATCATGTGGTGGAGGTGTCACTGTAGACCTGTCCTCCCTCACCTAAGGTGGTCTTCACAGGGCAGGTTACTCGACATGTGTCATGGAGTGAGTCAGTGGGTGGCAGACATGTTCAGGGCGTGGATGACGGCTCTGGGTCTTTTCTTGTGAGTGGGGTCAGATGGCTCATAGTCAGTGGCGTAGCAAGGGGGAGGCAGTCCGCCCCGGGCGGCAATCTGAAAGCAAAATTAGGGGGCGGCACTAGCCGCCCCCGTTTGTTTTTTTACCCTCACAGATCTAAAAGAATTGCATTCAATTTAATGAAAATCATTTTACACTGAACCAGAATCGCCCATACAGGGGGCGCATATGAATCTTGACCTGAGGATCGGTAGGGTATATCCCCAAGCCGGCAATCTGTAACTAGAGATAGAGGCCGCAGCAACAGACCCCTTTTTGCCCTTTCGCATATTTTTCTTACAGAATATCTAAAATTACTACTCTCCATTTAATGAAAAACATTATACACTAAGCCATGGGCCAAGGGCGGATTAAAGGGGGGGGGGCGGAGGGGGCGACCGCCCCCCCCCGACAAAAAAATTAATGTAAATGATCCTATTTTACTTCCATAAAATGGATGTATATGTCAATCTTCTAACTAACCGCCCCCACCGACAAGCTAACCGCCCCCCCCGACAAACTTCCAATAATCCGCCACTGCCATGGGCGCTCATATATTGGGCGAAAATGGTGGCTTGACCTAAAGGGCGGATGGGGTTACCTTCAGACTTAAGTATAGTAGGCAGTTTTATAGCATACTGAACTTTTTTCTATTATTTTAGTACTAAAACGTTTAGAAGTCCGACATGAGCCGCCCCTTACAAATATAAGATTACTTCTAATTCTAAAAGTACTCATATGGGCGCCCATGCCCATATGAGTATGCCCTTGCCAAAGACATCGTCTTGCTAGCTGTTGGTAGTTGAATTTTCCAAAATAGATAAAGAATAATAGTTCTATTGAAAAAATTTTGAAGTACTTTCCGTTAAATGTCGCATCCTGCTTTAGCAATGCGAAAAGATATTATCTAAGTCTGAGGACCAGGGTCGTGAACAAGGGGCATCATGGGCATCGTGAGGGTTGGACAGGGCCGGATTTCCCATAAGGCCAACCTAGGACATGGCCTAGGGCGCAGCGGTCTAAAGGGCGCAGTACAAAGAACTCCCCTGCAGAACAATCACGGATGAGAAAAAGAACTGGAAAGGAGAAACGAAATCGACTTACTTTAAGTGATTATTGCCCAAGAAAAAACGTCACGTTTATGGCCTCACGTTTATGGCTTCTGAAAAATTCCTTTTTTCCCTAGTACAATTTCTTATCTATAGATGGACTCCCATCTGTGGAGATCCATTACCCACCCACCTCCTCGCAGACACAGATTTGCTCGTAGAGCACCCCAGAACAGACTATGTCCAAGTCAACGACATGTGTCGCAGAACTAAGAGATTCGCTGCAGAACAATCCCATTGGGGAAAGGAAGGGTACCGGAGAGAACAATTATTCAAAGTAAGTTATCATCGAAAAGGCGTCTGACCGCCTGTGCTCTTCCGATATATCAACGTTCACGAAAAAAGAACCACACCACACACACGTTCAGGACGGAAAATATGTCTGCTCGAGAAAAAGTCTGTTGCTTTGAGTGTAATGCGTCTATAATTTTAAAAAAATTGAAAACGCATTATCAACGCTTTCATACAAAATATATCGGTGAAACATCGCGCAATTAATGAAACGAGCATTTCTGGTTTCTTAGTTCCATCTAAATGATCGCCAGAAAAAGTGCTTTCTGATTCTGACATATATCCCATAAAAATACCGAGAACAGAAACTGATACCGAAGTTTTGCAGAAAGTTAAACAAGACTTGACAAGCCAAAAGAATCTTTACCCAATGCAGGCCCGGGCTGGCTCCTTTGGGGGCCCTCGGCTAGAGATAGAAAAGGGGCCCCTTACTGAGTAATTTAGAGGGAATAGAATATTAGACTATGTATACGAGGCGTATTAGGAAAGTAAGTTCCGTTTTGAAAAGAAAAAAAATAGTATTTTTTTTCAAGCCAATTTTATTTCTACATAGTTTCCGCCAATGTTCAAACACTTGTTGTAGCGGGTCACCAACTTTTCTATACCTTCTTCATAGAAACTTCCCGCCAATGACGATAACCACGACTCTACAACCTTTTTTATTTCATCGCCGGATTCAAAGAGCTTGTCGCCTAGCTCGCGTTTCATGTCCAGGATCTACTGGTAGTCGGGCGGCACCAAGTCTAGGCTGTACGGCGGTTGACCGAACTGCTCCCAACGAAACTGTCGAATCATCTTTTGAGTGTCACCAGCAGTATAAGGCCGAGCATTGTCATGGAGCAATACAATTCCTTTACTGAGCATTCTTCTACGTTTGTTTTGAATGCACGCCGTAGCTTTTTTCACCGTAGTCGTGGTTATCATCATTGGCGAGAAGTTTCTATAAGAAGGTATAGAAAAGATGGTGACCCGCTATGACAAGTGTTTGAGCATTGGCGGAAACTATGTAGAA